>OY744529.1:56146579-56159079 GCA_963556195.1 Sepiola atlantica | reverse complement strand
AACGATGTATGTAGGTAATAATAGTTAATATTAACTGAACAAATATTATAGCCCCATTTACAAGGATTGGTGAACTCTGAATTGAGAATTCAAGAATAAGCAGTAATACTTCGGTTTCAATGCGAGATTCCAACTCATTTGTATTGATTTATTCCTCTTCAGGAGTTAGGCACAATGCCAGTTTTTATCTTACTCTCACAAGTAAGATGTGACCCAAGGTCGGGTCGGGAAAGTGGGGTTTAAAAATTGTCTGGGAAGCCCCGTCGCCCTAACAATAAACTTACTCCTCCCCAAAGAGGGGAGGCGAAGTTTGGGAAGGTAGACTTCCTAGAACTGCACAGGACAGACCCATAGACCGGCGTAAATCAAGCTCCGAAGGCCAAGACAATACCAGTCTATGGGGTGCAGTATCCATCGGAACAGATACTACACTTTGATCTTAGCCAAAAGGCCAAGAAAGTTGTTGTGGAATGCTATCCTTCTGATCACTCTATCGCCCGCTGTTTGGCGTTCATAAATTTAAAGTTCATTTCATTTCATTTCTATGCAAGTTGACGGCGGCCGAGCGGAAAGATTGCCGACTACGAGTAGCTAGCGACTTGGAAATTGGGTTCGAGCCCTTCAACTAACGAGAATTTACATCCATGCACTGAAGATTGCGTAAGCATGAAACATCGATGGCTGTAAGTAGTAATAATTAATATTTACTAATAATAATAGTAATAATAATAATAATAATAGTAATAATAATAATGATAATAATAATAAAAGATACGATCAAATATCCGTCTAAAAAAGTGTACTTTCATACAACTGCAAAGCTGTATTTTCCTATTAAAAATGTTTTAAAAAATAGTGTAAAAATCATGACCCACAACACATAAGGTAATATGCATATGTAAATATAGAGAGTGATGGAGAAAGAGAGAGTAATAGATAGACAGATATATATAGGTCCATGTACAAACTGCATTTTTAGGTAGATGTATTACGTATACACACTATCACGCATGTCACTGAAAACACATTTGCATAACACATACACATGATAGTAACACATTGATTTCTTAAAGAGAGAGAGAGAGAGAGAGTGAGATGGGATAAGGGCGGAAATGGATAGGACCGATGGAAGCCAGTAAACATGTTATAACAGATTACTTCTATGAATTATCCGATCGAAACATTGCTGCATATACATATATATTGCTATTTATCGAATTATATATATTTACACTTCTGGCCCGAACAAGCTCGGTTGACATCAACCTCGAGCTGAAACCATATTCGAAAATGTGTAGCTAAAATGCTTGAATAAATACAAATTTACCTCAAATATATAGCTCTACTTGCTACTGAGAACTATTATGTAAGCATTTCACTGGATTAACTCCTACAAATAACCCTCAGCACAATTATATATATATATATGTATATATATATATATATATATATATATATATATATATATCCAATGATAGTCTTTCGTTGATATGAACACACATTAATTAGTTAGTTGCATGCATTACGATACAGCACTATCATATCTTTATGAGTATGAATGCTTACTTTTTCTACAATAGTTACAAATAATGTACAATCTTCATTATTAAGTTGATATAGTTCTCTGAAGTTTCATGACATTCGCCATTATATATGATATGGATTACGACTGACCCGTTTGGTCCTTGCCACTGCCACTATTTTGTCCATTTTGATATCATTCATACATTCATAAAGTGTGATGTATCTTTTTCTTATTGATGTTACTTGCATAACTAAAAAAATATAAGTATTTACTTCTATGTTTATCCTTATGAATAATATAATATTATTTTGCTATCTAATTTGTATGCGTGTTAATTAGCTGAAAGGAGGACGTCACCCTTTCCACAAGTCTTCACGGAGATATTAAGAAAGTAGTTGAATCAACATAGAGTGTGAAGAGGCTCGAGAAATACATAGATAGCTAAGAGAGTGGTGGGTAAATTGTTGTAAAATTACGACTAATCAGAACAACTACAACAGAATTATTTACAAGCATAACTCAATCCCAAAACTATGGAATCTTTTAGAAGATATTGTGTGTAAAAAACTATATATGAAGAAAATTCAAGGAAAACAAACGTTGAATAACTCACAGTTATGCATTGAAATATATATATATATATATATATATATATATATATATATATATATATATATAAATGAAGGAATAAATAAAAAACATAAATGAATTAAATCGACGAAAAAATGAAAGAAACAAATGGAAGAAAGAAATTAAAGTCAGAAATGAAAGAAATGAAATAAAGAAATGAAAGATATACACGAAATAAATAAATAAAAGGAATAAATAAATGAAGAGAATAAATAAAAGGCATAAATGAAAGAAATGAACGAAAGAAATGAAAGAAACAAATAAAACAAAGGAATTAAAGAAAGAAATGAAATAAAGAAATGAAATAAAGAAATAAAAGACATACACGAAAGAAAGAAATGAAAAAAATACGCCTTTTAATAAATAAGAATAACTTTAAATATTATTTGAAATATTTTCAACCAATCTTTAAATTAGTTGAAAACAATTTCAAATGAAAACTGAAAAAAAAGAACCCTAAAAATAGAAGACGAGTGCATATACCCACCAAGCTCCGTGACACCCCTAATTTAGTTAGACCCTTTTGACTAATTAATGACAGTTTTTTTTTAAATATTTCTCCATCTGCAAAATTATTGTCACGGTAGATTAAAATACAAACTAAATATATTTTTCTAATATAGTAATATATATTTTTGGAACTATTTGCCAGATTATATTAAGACCAATAATAGCGTTGAACATTTTAAGATGGAATTTGATAAATGTAGAAGTAATGGTAAAAAATGCCGATAAAACATCATTTTGGTAAACTATCAGATAAAATATATAACATTCGTATAATGTTGCTTATTCGGACTACATTTCTCATCTTGAGTGTTATCATCACAGCGTTGATAACACTTAAGATGAGAAATGTAGTCTTAATAACAAAAATTATACAAATTATCAATCCTCATCTAAAAAATTCAGAAATATATTAACAGTATTTGTTTAGTATACTGAAACTGACTTACTAGTGTATTGTCTCTGTGGTCTATTTTAAGGTTGCGTGAGAAGATAATTAAAAAGGGAGATGCACAAAGAAACATAACAAGCAAATAAACAAAATATTAATAATAATAACTAGCGGGACCCGTGTAAATTACACGAAATGATGGTTTTAATACTAATTATCTTGTTCTTAATCTATTGAATAAAATATGATAAGATTTGGACTCGTATATATATATTTTTAAATGAACAATACATGAAACAATTTACAAAACTTTTTTATATACAATATTTCTAGTGAAGGTAATATTTCGAAGACTAAACCTGACTTTGTAAATGTGTTCGATTAAATTAAATTTGGCTCCAATTAATGAATATTTATTTAATTATCTCGAGGAGTTAGGCACACGGCCAGTTTTATCTTACTCCCACAAGTAAGATATGACCCACGGTCGGGTCGGGAAAGTGGGGTTTGAAAAGCCAGCGCTCGAGAATGGGAGCACTCTGGCCATTAAAAATTGCCTGGGCAGCCCCGTTGGCATTCCCCGGTAGGGGCGCCCCAGGCAGTAAGCAATAAACTTACTCCTCCCCAAAGGGGGGAGGCGAAACCTGGGAGGGTGCACCTCCTAGAACTGCACAGGACCGGCAAAAGATTCGGAAGGTCGTTGCTTTTGATGTAAGCATGACACACAAAATCACACACGTTATTGTATTAATATGTGTCTTCCCGGTCGTCCCCTCCCTACCTCTCTTCCCCTTCCCCTCGAAATGTAGAAAAAATCTTAGAGGTTGGTTGGGATCGAACTATAAACCAGTCGGGCCGAAGTAAAAAATACTACGTCGCTAACCGTTGTGCCAAAGGGAAGTACAATTAGGCGAGTTGAATGCTTTTCCAAATCTAGGTGCGGCACGCATGCGCAGAGCTTTTGCTGGAAGCGTGATACACGGGCACACACGCTATCGTATTAATATAATAATAATAATAATAATAATAATAATAATAATAATAATAAGAAGAAGAAGAAGAAGAAGAAGAAGAAGAAGAAGAAGAAGAATATGCCGAAATCACTCATTGCAGATAACATTATATTCTGTCCAAGGAAAAAAGTAACGGATTTAAAGATGTTTTTATAGAGATAAAAAAAAGCATCTTTAAATCCGTTAATTGCCAAACATTTACTAAATAAGATCAGCAACAAACTAGAGACACGCGTAGCCATGCCCACTGTAAATATTCGGTTTAGAGGTGGGGTTGCACGTGTGGTGCAATAGTAAACTTCGCGTAATATGGAATCAATTTGTTCGAGTTCAAATCCAGTCGGGTCTACAGCGTTTAATCGCATTGTAATACCACTAATACATAAAACCATTAAAATCATAACCTAAACTGTTAAAACAAAGACGTCTGTTTGGTTTTCGCATCATGATGCATACATTATTTTAGTAAATATGAGCAAAAATGTAAAATAAACAAATAAAATAGACCGTGTTAATTCCCAATATAAAAATAAATCGTGAATTATTGGATTCCCATATTTCTTTGGATCGCAACCAACATACATTCTTATCTTTTTCATTCGTCTATCAAGTTGCACGGAAATCTGTTCATCATTTTATTTTGTAATCTCACAATAACCACGAAAAACAAATGGACACAGATTAAGGAAAGAATCAGAAATATTAATGATATATTTATTTGACCGTGTTAATGAGTTGAGTTACTGTTACCGACTTCGACAAAAGTCAGATTAAGATGGCCGACATGTTGGAAATATAAAAAAGAAAACAATCAAAATGAAAAACGGTCCGAAGCATGTAGATATAATTGAGTTGAATTTCATAGAAATTGTATGCGATTAGGGAAGCACATATTGTATATAAAGTAGAGACGAGAAATCCTCTCCACTAGCTTTGACCGGTCTGGCGTTCACCGGTCTAGTTTGGGCTAGTCTAGCTTTAACCGATCTAGTTTTGGCCGATCTACCTTTGGCCAGTCTAGGGTTGACCGGTCTAGCTTTAACCGGTCTAGCCTTGACCGGTCTAGTTTTGGCTGGTCTAGCTTTGGCCGGTCTACCTTTGTACGGTCTAGGGTTGACCAGTCTAAGGTTGACCGGTCTAGGGTTGACCGGTCTGGCTTTGGCCGGTCTAGGGTTGACCAGTCTAGGGTTGACCAGTCTAGGGTTGACCGGTCTAGGGTTGACCGGTCTAGCTTTGGCCGGTCTAGCTTTGTACGGTCTAGTTTTGTACGGTCTAGCTTTAGCCGGTCTAGGGTTGACCGGTCTAGGGTTGACCGGTCTAGCTTTGACCGGTCTAGCTTTGGCCGGTCTAGTTTTTGCCGGTCAGGTTAAGTTTTGGCCGGCTTCGTAAGTGATTTCCACCAACTTTATTGTGTGTTAAAAAAATGACATTTTACAAAATTTGAGCTCAAGATAGATTGTTTCAACCAGGAAAAATTAAGTTCACAAAGCCAAATAAGCTTTTAAAAATAGAGAAAAAATTCAAAGTAATCTTTTTGCTCGCTATAATTATTTCCACGTTATCTCCGTGTTTCTTTAAAGCTATGAGTTAAATAGTATTTATACATCGTTGATATCTCTTATGCCCCCCATAACAAGCAGGATATATATATATATATATATCCGTATCGTCATCGGAAAGTTTCCGAATAAAAACTGCCGCACTATTCCCTTTTAACTTTTGCAACTTCACCGATTCAGACGTTATTTCATATAAATATATAATATGAATATTAGTGCGAACACTGGCAAAGGAAAATTATTTCCGTCTTTTTGACGGAAGGTGGACATTCTTTGTTCATAATGGATAATTTCTAATTTTCTGTTTTACAGTTTATTTTATTACTCTTGATTGTAAATAAATATATATATAGAGAGAGTGAGATGGAGGCGAGAGTGATAGACCGTGTATAAAATAAGAGAAGAGGGGCCAACAATATAGAGTGAGAAAGGTGCGAGTAATAGAACGAAACTTGGTAAAATATAGGTGAAGTGGTCAGTAAATTGCGAAAAACGGTTTATAAGAACAACTACAATGGATTTTTTAAAACATAAATCAATTTCAAAACCAAGACATATTTTAGCATGATTTAAAATATATACGAATGTTTGTCACAGAAACAAATGATTATTTACTCTTCTTTAGTATAAGAATAAATAAGAATCGGATGACTTAAATATGAGCAATGATTTTTATTTAGTTGACAATTAGAACACAATATGGTCTTTTAAAAATGTGTTAATATCACACAGAAACATATATGCATACATCTATAACTTCTCTCTCTCTCTCTCTCTCTCTCTCTATATATATATATATATATATATATATATATATATATATATATATATAGAGAGAGAGAGAGAGAGAGAGAGAAGGAAAGAAATAATAACACAGTATAGCATGAACTATACTTCTCAAAATTGGTCGTTCAGATATAAAGTCCTACCTCAAGCCATATCGAGATAGCAAACTTTGTACATAGAAATGTATTCATGTATTTCCGGAGAGAGTTGTATAACAATAAAAAAAAATTATAATAAATGTAACGAATATCATATTAGATAGAAAATATTTATTTTTGTTCAATCCATCAATCTATCTATCTATCTATCTATCTATCCATATATAAATATATGAATTCAGGAATATTTTAACCAAGAACACATCAATTCTTGGAGTCTCATATTGCAGTATTCGTCTACCCATAATGAAAGCGTTGTTTATTCAAGTAAATAAACCTAGTATCAACCATGCTCGTTATGATGGGGGGGGGGGCGAAGGTATGTTGAAGTGTTGTTGAAGTGGTATTGAAATGTTTTTAAAAACGTCTGCTTAATAAATTCACTTTTATTATTAATAATGTCTTTGTTTTGTCTCACTCTGAATAACTTTATAGTTGTGTCTCACTATTGAAAATGTCTCTGTTTGGTCTTACTGTTGACAATGTCTTAATTTTGTCTCACTCTTAATAACTTTATAGTTGTGTCTCACTATTGAAAATGTCTCTGTTTGGTCTTACTGTTGACAATGTCTTTGTTTTGTCTCACTCTTAATAACTTTATAGTTGTGTCTCACTATTGAAAATGTCTCTGTTTTTCCTCTCTATTGAAAATGTCTTTGTTTTGACTTACTCTCAATAACCTTATACTCTTGTCTCACTATTGAAAATGTCTCTGTTTTGTCTCACTATTGACAATGTCTTTGTTTTGTCTCACTCTTAATAATTGTATAGTTTTATCTAACTATTGAAAATGTCTCTGTTTTGTCTCACTATTAATGATGTCTTTGTTTTGTCTCACTCTTAATAAGTTTATAGACTTGTCTCCTTATTGAAAATGTCTTAGTTTTGTCTCACTATTGATAATATTTTTGTTTTGTCTAACTCTTAATAACTTTATAGTGTTGTTTCACTATTGATAATGTCTTTGTTTTGTCTCACTATTGACAATGTCATTGTTTTGTCTCACTATAGACAATGTCATTGTTTTGTCTCACTATAGATAATGTCATTGTTTTGTCTCACTCTTAATAGCTTTATAGGTTTGTATCACTCTTGAAAATCTCACTGTTTTGTTACACTATTGATAATGTCTTTGTTTTGTCTCAGTCTTGAAAATGTCTCTGTTTTGTCTCACTCTTAATACTTTGTTAGTTTTGTCTAACTATTGAAAATGTCTTTGCTTTGTCTCACTATTGACAATGTATTTGTTTTGTCTCACTCTTAATAACTTTATAGTTTTGTCTCACTATTGAAAATGTCTCTGTTTTGTCTCACTATTGAAAATGTCTTTGTTTTGTCTAACTCTTAATAACTTTATAGTTTTGTCTCACTATTAAAATGTTTCTGTTTTTTCTCACTGTTGACAATGTCTTTGTTTTGTCCTTCTCTTAATAACTGTCTTTGTTTTGTCTCACTCTTGAAAATGCATCTTTTGTGTCTCACTATTGGCAATGTCTTTGTTTTGTCTCACTCTAAATAATTTTATAGTTATGTCTCATACTTGAAAATGTCTCTGTTTTGTCTCACTATTGGCAATGTCTTTATTTTGTCTCACTCTTAATTACTTCATAGTTTTGTCTCACTATTGAAAAAGTCTCTGTTTGGTCTCACTCTTGATAATGCATTTGTTTAGTCTAACTATTAATATTGTCTCTTTTTAATCTAACTCTGGATAATGTTACTGTTTGTTTTCACTCTTGATAATTCATCTGTTTTGTTTCACTCTTGATAATGTTTCTATTTTCCCACTTTTGATGATGTCTCTTTGTGTCCCACTATTGATCATGTCTCTTGTTTGTTTCATTCTTGATAATTTCTCTTTTTTCTATCACTTGTGATGATATCTTCGCTACATCAAAACGAGATGTTGATACTATTTTTCTTTTTGATTTTCACTATTCCGTATTTCGTATGCTTACGTTAAAAATAGTGTTACTTATGTATATGTGTGCGTAAGATATATATATATATTTCTCTCTCTCTCTCTATATATATATTTATATATATATATATATATATATATAGATAGATAGATAGATATGTGTCAATTTCCCATGTGTGTGTAAGATATATATATATATATTTCTCTCTCTCTCTATATATATATATATTTATATATATATATATATATATATATATATATAGAGAGAGAGAGAGAGAGATAGATAGATAGATAGATAGATAGATAGATAGATAGATAGATAGATAGATAGATAGATAGATAGATAGATAGATAGATATGTGTCAATTTCCCAAGCTCAACATTTGAAAGATATCTTGATCTTTATCTACCGACTCTTTGTTTCCGTTTTATGTTTTTTATTTCTTCTCAATCGTCAATGCTCCACATTTTCTTTACCAGCTGAGAAAGACCGGACGGAGAAAGTTAGATGAAAATGCACGTACATAAATACGTTTTCTATAAAACAGAGCAAAACATTTTATCTGGCTGTAGAACAAAAAAGTTTGTAAAGCGTTCATGGGTTATTTTAAAGTAGATATCAAATCGGTATTTTATTTTAAGATAAATAATGAAAAAGATATTTTACCAACACGTTCTTTGGTAAAACAATATTTTACGGTAAACATTTTTACTTGAATTATTGAGATTAAATGAACTGTTTCCATTTTTTACAACGAAAGATAACTAAGAGAAGGTGATAAAAAATATTGGCAATTTTTACCGATTTAAAAATTGACTGTATAAGATAGGGATTAGCTGAAGTATAAATATGCAAGTTAATCATGTGTTTGTATGTACGTACATTTATTGAATATATATATATATATATATATATATATATATATATATATATATATGTATATATATATATATATATATACATATATGTCAAATTAGACGC
The DNA here is from genome assembly GCA_963556195.1 of Sepiola atlantica. Lineage (NCBI taxonomy): Eukaryota > Metazoa > Mollusca > Cephalopoda > Sepiida > Sepiolidae > Sepiola > Sepiola atlantica. The sequence continues at coordinate 56,149,607 of OY744529.1, read as the reverse complement.
AGGTGTAGAAACTTAATAGTCGATTCAAAAGTGGGTATATCGTTTCTGAACACATTGTATTTTATATATATATATATATATATATATATATATATATATATATATATATATAGAGAGAGAGAGAGAGAGAGAGAGAGAGAGTAAGATAATACTTTGATGATATAAATAATATATTTAACCAGTAGACTATCAGGATAAAAAACAAAGCTCAATATAGTGGGTAGAGCAATAATATTAATTGAATGACATAATGATATGAGAAATTAATCAGATTTTGTTAAAGGTCAGAATTAACGAGTGATATTGCGTCCTTAACTGAGTTTTCAAAGAAAATCTTCTCCTCAGAGGACCATTACCGCAATGACATTACTGAAGGTAATAAAATCAAGCTTTGAAAATATATAAAAATATATGAATATACATAAAAGTATATAAAAACTCAAATATATTGGCCAAAAACACACGTTTTTGTTAAACTTATACAGTTAATCTAAGTCATAAAGTTTTAAACAATTTCAAGAAAGATATAAAAGAAGTCGATTAAAAAACAATCTAGGTAGTGAATGGTAGTCCAAAAACAGAAAAGTTATCCAGCCGGGAAATGTGCTTGCTATCGATGCAGTAGATGACAGTGAAGAGTGTATTCAGGGAGTATGCAAATTAATAATAAAACGATAGAAAAAACAAAATCATGCAAAAAGTTCAGAAGACTCGTTCGGTGTTGAATATATATATATATATGTATTCATTCGTATTTTACTGTGCACTTCTAGCCACACAGAGGAGTTGTGAAACAAATGTCTTTGGATGACAATAGTTTATATATATGCTTCATATTTAGGAGTTGAGCTTTCTGTAGAGGGAAAAACAAATTCCACTTAGTGTAAAGCAATACTCTTCTATAAAGTTGTATTGCTTACTAGTAGCGTGGAAAATAGGCAGACAATGAAAATGCATAATTGCTATAATTTCTCTTACTGCCAGTAGAAGATGACATATGTTAACTTAATTTAAATATAATATATATTATTTTAAAATATGCAGAGGCTTAATTGTTTAATTGTGCAACATTTATAGACCCGGTGTCTTTGTATTTAATATTTTGGTGAAATTAAAACAATATGTCAATAACTGAAAACGTTTCAAGAAATTTCTTCATAGTAAATAATTAAAATCTCAGACATGATATCAACAGAATGTTCCCAAAAATAAAATAATAACATTCTTTCCATTAATTTAATTGATTTAAATAACAATTTTAACATCTGTGATCTAATAAATTAATGTAGAATATTGTTTCTATGATTAAGTATATATATATATATATATATATATATATATATATATATATATATATATATATAGGCTGTGTATAGATAAGAAAGTTATATTGTCGTTCAATTGCAATTGAAAAGAACAAGCAATAAAAAAACAAGTTAAAATAAAAACAATTGTTTCACATCTATCTAATTTTATTGAATAAAAAAATGTATTTATACTTTTCGCCATTGTCAAAATAATTTTCATCTCTGGCCATATTGATAAATTATTTGTAACGCTATAAGAACTAGCTTGCACTAAAATTTAATAGCAATGATCTATATGTTTGCATTTTAGATGAAGATAAGAAACTTAAGTATATTATATATGGTATTTTGACTAATAGATCACCACTTATAAATTGTCAATAAGAGTTTAAGGGGTCGTTGGTTGGACGAACGATGTGTGCCACCACGCGGTGATTAGAAACAGCAGTGGAATTGATTCTTAAAGAGGACGGTTCAATAAGTATTTGTTTACATTACACTTGAAGACAACAATGTTGTAGTCAACTGGGAAGCAGCTTCATGGTATTTTGTTCCACGAATGGGGCGCTCTAGGAAAGAAACTTTGTTCATGGATGTTCCGCTTGGTCGGAGAGAGAGAAAGGAAAGTTATCTGCTGTAATTGTAGCCAGACGGGTGCTTGCTGTAAATGTTTTAAAAAGTGGGACGAAGGATTGGAGCGATGAACATATCGATATAGTAGAGAGGGGCTAGCACCATATCTTTTCTGTGAATGCGACGGAAGAGAGGAGAAATAGATCATCCCCCACTTAGCTGCGAAGTCGGCCTCCTACTCTGTCAAGTCAAGAAAGAGTGCTCCGGGCAGCACCTCCCCACATACGACCACAGTACTCCATCTTAGAACGCATCTGGCACTTATACAGATTACGTCAGGATTGGGATACTTTCTGGGCGATAAAATGATCCAACTATATTTTTCAGCGATGAAAGCCTTCCATTTCAGGTCTGGAGTAAAAGTTAGTCGTAGGAGCTTATCAAAAAAGGGGTTTACTTAAGGAGAGGATCATTCATTTCAAGCAGGGAGAAATGGGGATTGAAGAGTTTGTGATGAAAAGAAAGAAGCTTGGTTTCGGACGCGTTAAAATAAAAAAAGTCACTCTTTCTCCTTACTGCACCATTTGCCCCAAATCCAAAAAGACATATATATGCATATATATATATATATATATATATATATATATATATATAGAGAGAGAGAGAGAGAGAGAGAGAGAGAGAGAGAGAGAGCGAGAGAGAGAGGGGGATAAAGAGATAGAGAGAGTCAGTAGGATCTTGTTCATCAGTGCTCTTTGAAGTGCTGCCATAGATAGTTGTGCCGCCTGCATTGATATCAACGAATGATCTCAGGATGCGATTTGGAACATAATTTATGAAGATCAGGAAGAGGGTAGGACCAAAAATGTACCCCTGGCGTACGACGGTATTGATATTATGAGATTTGCACTTCTGTGCCTTCGCTTCTACTTTAATCGGAGAGAAATTATTTGATGTTTGTGAGGCCATTTCTAGATATCCCATAGCTAGCAAATTTGTGAAGCAAACCTTTGTGCTAAACCATCACAAAGGCCTTTGATATATCAAGAGCTATTTTCTTAGATAGATTCACTAATCCTATGCAATATCACAATAAGCACATCAGTTTAGATCTTGCAGGACGAACTCCATATTGCTTGTCACTAAGT
>OY744529.1:56134079-56141579 GCA_963556195.1 Sepiola atlantica | reverse complement strand
TACACATTTGTTGTTTTTAAACATTTTCAGCTTTTTTGTGTTTGAAAAAAGAAACATTTATGTACTAGTAAAACAAACTTGAAGAATGAAAGATTTGTTTTTGTGTATTTTGTTTTGGTTTGTTTACAAAATGCTAGAAAACTGTTATGATCTGCCATTGGAAAATGCAGCCAATGAAAAAGCTGAAAATGTTATTATCAGGAAAAATGTGTTTTATTAAATATTTGATATCTGGAAAAATTAGTTTAGTCCTTAGTTTCTGAATTAAATTCATATTTATGTTCTAATGTTTACATTCCACATCTAATAACCTTATATATATATATATATATATATATATATATATATATATATATATATATATATATATTTGTTTCAGAGTCTCAAATTCACTCTCTCATTGACGGAAATGATATTTTGAACGCTAAAAGCTTACGGTAAAATATTATTTGTTTATTATTAATCTGAATCTGTTATGGTAAATATCGAAAAATAGCTAAAGTTATTAAAGTTCCGAGCCGGAAAAATAATTATACAAAAGAAACCGAAGCGAAATACACGTTTTCATTATGAAGATTAAAAATTACAACTAACACCAGAAACATGTAAATAATGTCATTTTCGTCGTCTTTACGTTCAGAAAACGAAAGAAAAACGAATAGATCAGAGTATATGTGGGTATTTACTTCCCATACCGTCATTTTAGTAAATATTTAATAATATATTCAAATATGCATGTATGATATTGATCTAAAACTTGCAATTCTTCCATCTTATCTACACAAAATCTAGAAGTATAATTAAGTTAATCGACAAACTAAATCTGAAGTTTAGATGTTCATAATCAACAATTGTTATTGAGATATGTGTTTTACTTTTGTTGCAATGATAGAAAGCTTGTATGTAGTATAAGGATTTTCCTACAAGATTGGCAATTCTAGTTATCACTTACGAATTGTATTGACCTCCTCAGTTCTATTCATTTGACTCTCTTATCTTTACACTGACAGTAAGAGTTAAAGTGATCTCCTGAACTTATTTAACGATTTTATAGACTCTCATATCAATGGAAATTCTTTCTTATTATAAAAGAGCGTCGAATTGAAGAAGGAAAGAATAGTGTAAGTAAATAGACAGACACATTCCGATTTGAAGCTACAACATTCATTGGAAGAATAAATATCAAGAAACAGATGCGACACAGAAACGAAAGAATATAACATTGAAAGGGGATATTAGAAAATCCTCAAGAGAAAGGAAAGAGAGAAAATAATAAGTAGATGGAAAGGAAAAGAGAGGGAAACTTCCAAAGAAGTGAAGAGGCAAAGTGAAATTAAGATGCAACCAAAGCAAAGATGAATTCTTAAGGAATGGCTGAATGGGAAAGAATAATTAAAGTCGGAGATTGTTGTTTAACGTGGCTGCGTAGGAGAGAGGGCGAGCGATAACGTGGCAGAAGAGATTGAGCGAAACAGAAATGACACAATAAAAAATAATAAGATCAAGGGAATGAGGAAACACGATATGGAATATAAAAGAATCAAATACAGAGTAGAATGACTTCTATGCCAAACCTAAGAGTAAACCTCACATACACACACACACACACACACATATATATATATATATATATATATATATATATATATATATATATGTGTGTGTGTGTGTGTGTGTGTGTTTAACTTAGTTCATCCCAAATAAGACAAGCTGCCACTGTAGACGTAAGAGGCTACTGAGAATTAGAGTGAAAGTTTAGGATGTCATCCTAAATTAGAAGCTGTGTAGCGAGATGCTTGTTTTAAATATCTGCATGTCGGTACAGTAGGGGGAAACAGGGAGCAGGGCGGGAGTTCCAAAGGCCGGCAGAGAGAGAGAGGGCGAAGGAGAGATAGAGTAAGAGAATGACAGGCAAACCTTTAAATAAATCTTTATACGATTGTGCATTTAGTCAAATACCGATTTATTTATTGTGGACATATATATATACACAAACACATTCATCTGTCCTGGTTTATACAGATAAGCGCATAAAATCGTGTTCGCTTAGTACACACCCGTGTGTGTGTGTGTGTGTGTGTGTGTGTGTGTGTGTTTATTGATCGAGCGATGGATACGCACGGAGGCCAAACAAGAGGGCGGGTGTTTTTGAACTATTTTGATTGTAATGTATTAGTCTTTTTTGAAAGTGTGTCAGCCATCTTGCGAAGCATTAAGAGTAAGTCGATCGGCGCTGATGGTCTTGTCTGTTGGCAATAGACTTTAATCGCAGCGACATTAATAGCCCCATCGACCGGGCGGCAAGCGTGATAAATTGTAGACACTGAAGACAGCGGCGAGCACAAGACACAAACACATTCGGTTCGATTAAGGGAGAATACAAACATAGGAGGCGGCGGCGGCGGGGTGGGGGGGGGGCAAGCGAGGGGGGGGGGAGGGATAAAGATAAACAACAAAAGTAGACCGACTGAAAAGCCTGGGTGGGGAAGAGAAGAGAGAGACAATTATAGATAAAAGGAGAGTGACGCGCGTGAAGAGAAACGAAAAGGGAACAGGGTGGTTGTGATGGTGTGTATGGGGTATGGACAATCTTTCACGGGCCAGTTACACGCACTAGAGAAGGCGCAGTTAATGGTTACACCCATTCGACTGGTCGGACGAGATCACGGCTTTGATTTGCTTGCTTACGCCTCTTGATTCTTGTCAACCTGTTGTTTGTACATGTACCTTCTGATATAGAAGATATGATCTCTCTGCTACGGACACCATCCATTCTACTTGTAGCTAGTTATATATTTCGATTCATCTGAACTTGTATTCGGGATTACTCTATTCTATTGACCCCGTTGAAATATAAATACCCATTTCTCTTTCAGTCTAGACTAATTACTAACCATCTATATGTCATTATTTCCTCCACATTTCTTATGATACATCAAACAATTCAAATAACAATCCACAAGATTCGGGTAAATTTTATCGACATATCATCATTTTATTTCATACAGTTGCAAGTTCACATGATGTTTGTTACTGCCGGAGGGATTTCTTTAAATCTACATCCACTTCATTTCTAGTCAGACACATCTTTCTCGAAATGCATATGACATGATGGTTTGTATTTTTATATGACCCCCCCCCTCAAATCAACTGTATATTATAGACACTAATCCTAACCCTAACCCTGGCACAACTGAGTAGGTGTTGTTCATACCAGTCGAGGATACGTCCTCAAAACTCAGTCGGGCAGTGGCTTGGTTTATTGCTGATCGCCTAAGACGCCCCTCACAGGGAATGCCAACGGAGCTTCCCATGCAATTTTTGTAGACAAGAGTAAACTTCTCTTAGTGTGCTGCCTTTTCAAAACCTCACCTGACATTGTGTCTAAACTCCTGAAGAGGAGGTAAATAAAAAAAACATATTCCCCCTCCAAGCACAACAATTAATCTACTGTGTGACTGCATATAAAACGCGAGTTCCAGTCATGCCTGAAGCATAACTTCTTTTCGAAAATAGTTCGAAGCCATCATTTTTATTATAGAACAATTCTAAGTACTGAGCTATTATTTTTTTATAGAAATCTGATTAATAGTTTTTTATGAACTATGACATATCTGTTATGACATGCTCTTGCATATCTGTTATGACATGCATATCTGTTATGACATGCATATCTGTTATGACATTGCATATCTGTTATGACATGCATATCTGTTATGACATGCATATCTGTTATGACATTGCATATCTGTTATGACATTGCATATCTGTTATGACATGCTCTTGCATAGATCAAAATCATACGTCTCTTTATTTCCAAATTATCCTCATGAGAAGTATTATTTCGGTAATTTAAAACGTGTTGCCTGTGTGTACGACAACACTATATGAATTAGATGGCAATATAAAGCAATGTACAAGACACACTGAAAAAAGAGAGTCAGTTTTTCTCCAAAACATCACAAAGACAGTAAACCTATTAAAGAATGGTTAAATCAAAATACAATGGGACAGTGTGAGAGAAATCAATAGATAGAAATTCAGTTATTGCAAATTACGGTTAATTAGAAAGAAAAAATGTTGTCAAACAACGCAATCTCAGGATATAAGAATATTTTACAATGTATTTTGTGTCATTTCAGAAATAATCAAAAAAGGTTTTCAGAAAGAAACATTAATTTACTCAGCTTTAGTATAATAATCGAAACCAGATAAATAGGAGTTATTGTTTACTAACTTTACACTCTTGTACTTTCTGATTGAGGATTTCAATCAACTGTTTCGTAAAAGTCTACTCAAGTATTATTTGTATTAACCTTTTTTTATTTTGTCAACTTATTCCAGTATTCTTTATTCTCTTTTATCGTTTTAAAACTCGTGTCTCTTTCTTAAAACGGACACACAGAGGAAAGGGGTAATTCCCTACTAGACACCACCCTCGAGTGTCGAGTGTCTTCGGTCTCTCTGTACAAGGGTTTGTCAGGACAACCTGATATGATAATACTTCCTACTACAAGTAACTCCTGATAAAATATTCAAAATAACATAGTATTTAAAGCCCAACGAACATCACCTCGAAATGGCTATACACTGCCTACTACGAGGAGTAGGGCCCCTTCTCCAAGTAACAGCACTTAGCTGGCTACTCCACTAGACTAAATGAATGTTTGTCCGGGAATCCGGTAAAACTAAGAGACGACAAGAAAGATATACTATAACATAGTTTACTGGTCAATTGGGGAGAGGAAAATTAATGTTCTTAATTTATTTGTTTACTCAATGTTTGACAGGAAAAGGAGAAGTTTAATGGAATATGCGAATATCTATGTATCTCGTATAGAGATCAGGAAAGGGGGTCCTAGATTCCGGAGAACTTCTACTGAAGTAAAAATGAAATTAATATATATATATATATATATATATATATATATATATGTACTCACAAAAATTAATTTACGAATTAATTAATTGAAAAAATGCACGCATAAATTAATTACTAAATTAATTAATTAAGAAATATATATATATATATATATATATATATATATATATATATACGTAATAAAGTTAAGTCAATCTACGTTTGTTTACCTAAATCTTTTCTCCTATATGTTTAATCACACAAAATATATTCCATAGTTTTAGTATTGATTTATGTTTATTACTATTTTCAATTAGAATTTAACACATCACGTGACCTTTTTTTATCATCTATCACTCTCACCCTTTCTCAATTGTGATGTTTTCTACTCACGTTCTGCTCTTAAGTTATACTCTCGCTTCCATCTCTAATTCTCTCTGTTCATTCACACTCGAAGATAATGAAGAAAAAAAAAATAATAAAAAGATTAGAAAGGTATATTATAAACAAAAGTGAATATTAGAACAAACTATAATACTATTTAACTCGTAGCTGTAAAGAGAAAGAAAATGATTTGGAGATATAGCGCGCAAAAAATAGCCTATTTTTTATTTAGTCTTTTTTTATATAGTCTTTTTTTATATTTAACTTGCTTTGAAGTAAAGTTTTTCCAGATTTAAACAATCTCAATGGTTACCCCAACGTGTCGCTCTCTCTCTCTCTCTCTCTCTTACTCTCTCTCTCTCTCTCTCTCTCTCTCTCTAATATATATATTAATTCTTTCGGACATTAACGAGTGTTTTTTTTCAAATCTATAAAAGTATTTTCTCTTGTGAAATTGGATAGGATAGGGAATCTTTTTTCACTAAATTTTACCCTCTTCCAAATAAATTGTATCATAAAAAATCAAACACTTTTAAAGGATTCTATTATGGAAGTTTTTTTGCGCAGATTTTTTTCTTTTGATTCATGAATAAGACATTTTTTTAAGAAGAAAAAAGAAACGTTTTTTCTTCTCTTTCGACTTTGTAATTCTTGCATTTTTTTCTCTGCCGCATCGTTTAGTCTTTTTCATTCCTGATTTTTTATTTCTGATATTTTTGGTGACGGGTGTCTGTTTATGGATTTATCTATTCATTATATATACACAGAACTATATAAATGCATTTGCATATTTCTACAATAATATGTATAAAAGTGCATAAATATATATATATATATATATATATATATATATATATATATATATATATATATATATATATACATTGGACTATTGTTATAAGCAGTGTGTGAATTAGTTTACGTACATTCTTGTATAAGTTCGTATCTACCTAGGTAGACATAGTTAATTTTATTTGCATCTTTCTAAACTAGGAATTGTTTACACACACATTTGTGAGTGAGTGTCTCCGTATGTTTGTGTACGTATAGGCTATGCGCATGTGAAACTCAACATTTCAGCTTCAGTTAGGAATTTTTCCCCAGAGTTTTTCTATTTGAAAGATGAATATAAAAACTGACAGTCGCTAGAAAAATACGATTTAGGAGATAAATTAATATGCAAACGATGATTACCACAAAAAGAAAGAGATAGTGTGTGTGTGTGTGTGTGTGAGAGAGAGAGAGAGAGAGGGGGAGAGAGAGAGAGAGAGATCGACTTTATGTTTTCGGAAATAAATGAATTGATATATATATAAAAAAAAAACTATTTGCGTGTATGCATGTGTGCGCGTGTGTGACGAAGTGAAACGTTTCGCTGGTGCAACATCCTATTATACATGCTAACGACAGTCGGTTTATGCGAACTAGTCGAGCATATCATTGCTGATTTTACTAAGTAATCTATTTTTTAATCATGAAATATCATGATCATAAAATTTTAAATAAAAGTTTCATGATTATAAATTATATTTTCATAAAGAATACAAAATCTCATTGTTAATATAATAGCAATGTACAATCGAGTAGAAGTTTGAAGGAATGTGAGTTTGGTCAGATTAATCCAACGTAACTGTTTTTTTTAGTGTTGTTGTTTTTCAAAGCAACTCTATATAATTGTTACACATTTGGATGGGGTAAAAATAATCAGATTAAGTAGGTCTCTAAAATGCTGCCAGCAGGGGGGGGGGGGGGTAACACCGGTTCTCGTCACCCGAAAAGTATTTAGAATAAAGAAGTGTTGTAGGTGGCAATCTGTGAGAAGACGGTCACGGCTGAGATACACCGACCAATAGGAGGAGCAGATGGGAATCTACTAATAGGCTAGCAGATATGTTGGAGCCCATGCACACTTTTATGTCAAGAAATATTAACTACATATACTGTAAATAACCTATTTCGAGAAGCATAAAACGGTAGGTTTTATACCTTGGTTGATGATCAATTTTTTACCATTTTGAATTTAAGATCGCCCCTATTTAATTGGTTGAGGGCTTTTTGTAGTGTAATTAAGTGTACTGTTCAACTTCAGTATATTTTTTTCTATGCGAAAAATATAATATAAATAAAAATTATGTAATGTTAAAAGCTAAAAAGTATTCTTTCTGAAGATGTGTAGAGAAGTATAATTTCAAACTTTGACTCCTATTATTGATAATATGTGTGCATAAATATGTATTGAGCGTATTTGAAGAGAA
>OY744529.1:56114079-56129079 GCA_963556195.1 Sepiola atlantica | reverse complement strand
ATGTGTCAGTCTAGTAATGATTAGTCAAATCGAACTTGCTTTCAATCTGTAGACGGTGTTCATCATTTTCCACCCCCTTACACACGCGTGCATACTTATTTGTACGTCACAAATCATGACAAGAAAGGTACATTTCCCTTCATTTCATCGTGTAATAACTTCATCACACGAAATACAAACTATTTAAAAAGACATCTGATTAAATAATGTTTTTATTTCCCACCTAAAAAGCGAGATTATTTAGACATTTTCATCCTCCTCTTCTCTACCACATCACTCATGCCCCAAATATTCGACACACTACGAATAGACAACTTCGCTGAAAGACCGAAAACATAGGAACGAATTTACGGCCACTAACCACTCTTTTATAGCTAGTTATGTGATTATCAGTATCTTTTTGTTTGGCACATAATCTCTTCTTCTTTTGATCTCCGTTGAATTCATTTAGAAACTCTTTTAGTCATTGCTTTTTATAGAACTATTCTGATGCCTTATATTCTTTATTTCTGCTCTCAGGAGTTGGGTCATAATTTTGATTTACAAAACTCTTCTGAACGATGATTTGTCGTCAGTTTTTTATAAACTATTACAGCTCGGTTAAAACATGTTTCCCTTTCATTTTTATATTATATAGATGGAGACTAAAGAGACTTATTATGTTGCTATCAAATGTACATACATTTTTACGATGTGTACGAAAAGACTATGTAAATTTAATGGCAAAACAAATGAATTAAGAAGTAATTAAAAAGAAAGTCACGCTTTCTCTAAATGGTTAATGAATTTTCGAATCAGTGAAATAAATGATGGCGGATTTTGTGAGCCAATGGTTCACAGCTAGTCTAGTTTGTGTTTACATCTATAAGACAAGATTCAAGTATTATGGTGTTTACTAGAATACGCACAACGTATGAACAATGTATCGAACGTGTTAACATTTTAAAACAACTCTTCTACTTGCTGGAGCCTACGTGCATTGTCCATTTGTTGATGGCCAGACTGATGGGGTGGTTGATACATTTAATTAAAACCGAGACGACGATTTAAGAACATGTTATTAAACTGATAATAATGGATATCTATTTCTTAACTCTGATTGGCTCGTTTACTATCTTCAGAAGGTACACGAAGGGTCTAATCGCTTCTATTCTACAGAATCTTACATTATGTGTGTATTCATAAAGATTTACACCACAACTGAAATCGACTTAAAATATTTCAAGAATTTTATTGTCAAACCAACCAACTTTCCTACTTCCCATATGAAATCAGATCAGACCCCAAATACAAAAACACCTAAACACTTAACATTGAAAGTATACTAGAAGAATACTCGTCCCAGGACAGGTAAAATTAATTTAGCCTTTAATTTATGTCCCTTTACGAAGATTGAAATCAACATATGATACTAGGAAAACGTATGTCTTACAACCTTATTCCCACTTTGAGAAAAATTCATTACATGATTTTGATTCTAGAAAATGTATCAAATTTAAAACTAAAATTTAAGGGATGTTATAAAGAAATTGAAATTCAGGGGGCCTCTACTTAATTGGTGACTATTGACTATGAATGAAATTCAATGCAAATCTTAGGTATTAGAATTTTCAAATGGGAGTTTGTGTTTATATAAAGCATCACCAAACCTCTTTAAAGTACTCCAAAGAAACTGAAATGTGCGGAACATTTATTAATTGATGTCTAACACTTATTCTTAAAATTCAAAAAAAATCAAAGGTATTCGACTTTTCATGAAAAAATTAGAACTAAATGTAGTCCATATTACGATCCTTACGCCTAGAAACTGTGCTCCAAAATTCATAAATATCGGTTAATTAGTTTAGGAGTGAATCCTATACACGTAAATATCTAATCATACATATACATACCTTTATATAAATAGAGATTATTCCTAGTCATATTGACAATATATTACACATTGCAGAAGACAGTTCATGTTCATCTCTTCAACTTTTGAAAAAGAAAAAGAAATAATATCAAAATGAAAACATTAAGAATTCTTAGCGGGAAACCTCAATTTATTAGACTTTTAAAATATTGTTTCCGAAAACAGCTAGAATATTTTCATATTTGTTTTGTAACCGGATGTAAAAAAAAGCCGCAATCTTGCAGGTATAACGAATACTTACGGTCAACGAATTGGACTTCCTGCAGACCAGACACACATGACGCACGATCGTAACACCAACAACAACAGTATCAGAAGAATATGACTAAAGTATTAGTACCGTTTGTAAAGAAAACAGCTGTTTTTGCAAGTGACTTTCATCGTTACTAATTCTCGGTAAGTCTGATTCGCTATGAACACAGTTTGCCTTCATTGTTGACGGTACGGAACCACTTCTATTCTTATTTTGGAGAATCGTCAGCAATCAAAGAGCGAAATTTGCTTCAGATTTTGAATAGATCCGTTTACATCGAATCGGCCAGTAGCAGTCTTCATGTCCAGTGCGTTGTGCATGGCCATTAGTGTGCTAGTACTTTGGTTCAGGGGCTTGACTTCTTCTTTTATCTAACCTATGACGGGTCTAACATATCTTATTGCAGATACTGCACAGCTATGATGTATCCCTTTTATTACGTTTCTATTATTTGGTTTCTACGAGTTTTCGTGTCTTTCTCAAGTCTCATAACATTATCTTATTCATTCGTATTGATTTGATGGCACCTGCTTCAAGTATGCCCAGGTATTTAGAGGTATAAGGTTCGCCAAGCACCCTCACCACATCTCGGTCGGCCAGTTCTTTGTCCTCTGCCCTTCAGAATTTTCCCTTCTTCATCTAAAACAATGCAAAATTTTCCATCCCAAATTCTATTTGAATGAGATGGTTGTATTTATTAAATTATCTAATTCTTTTCCTTTTTTGCAGATAGTTTCCCGCATTATTTTTTGGCAAATACATCATCATCATCATCATCATCATCATCATCATCATCATCATCATCATCATCATCATCATCTTATTATTATTATTATTATTATTATTATTATTATTATTATTATTATTATTATTATAAAGCTCTGCTATTAAGCACTTTGTTGATGAGATCTATGATTGACATTTTTAATTTATGTAGCTAGTCACCTTATATTAATGTTTAGAATGTATTGAAATAAATACTGAAAATCGCCTAATTGCAGATTATACACACACACACACACACACACACATATATATATATATATATATGTGTGTGTGTGTGTGTGTGTGTGTGTGGGTGGGTGTGTGTGTGTGTGCCTGTGTGGAAGTGGCGTTGTGTAGTGGTCACAGAGGCGGACTGTGGCCTCGACATCGGAGTCCGCGTTCTTTTGGGGCTACTACACCACTTTGACGAATACATTTTGAAGGTATGCATCCATATATCCTCAAGCTATGGATTAAATATAATGGTGGATAGGGCAGACTTTACTCAAACTGTAATTGTGTAACAAGCCTAAGAGAAGAGAAAACTCTGCTATACCACCAGTCGTTCTCATCTTATCTTGGTATTATTTACAGTCGTCCTCAGCAGTTTGCCATTGTACTCAAGCAATGTAAAGTCAGGAGATGTACAGTGAAAAAGTACATATATTACTGAAAATTAATATATATATATATATATATATATATATATATATATATATATATTAATTTTAAGTAAATAATATTACATTATTTTTACCTCCATACGACAGCGTTTAAAGCTTTCGCTCTCATCAGTGAGATGAATGTAATCTCAGACGGTCGCGAGGTTCGAACCCTTGCTACAGAATCAATCAACCGTCATAACCAATCGGCTACGAGACATTACTACGCCAAGAAAGAGATTTAAATTATATTCATGCGAAGGGAGGAACATATAGAAAGACTGACAAGAGATTCAACGAACGTTGTCAGAATATGCCTTATAATTACGTGTCAGTCTATTTTTAACTTCACTGAACAAGGCTCAACTTCAATCTTAATAAAAGGGATTATAACAATGTCAATTTTAAGTAAATAATATTAGATTAATTTGACCTACATTCGACAGCGTTTAAAGCTTTCAGTCTCATCAGTGTAGGGGATGATAATCTCAAACGGTCGCAAAGTTCGAACCCCTGCTACAGAATTAACCTAATCCACGTTGTTGTAATTAAAAGTCAGTTACTTGTCTAAAAATTATGAATTTCCTCATATTTGCCAAATAAAAATCGCCCCATTCAAAACATAAAAGCATGTAAATGATAGGTGATATTATAATTTTTATATTTCAGACTGTCGCCCGTCCTTTATCAAAAAGATATTTTTTTATGTAAATTGTTTGCATCTATAACTTTTATGAAAAACTGGACATTTTCCACTTTGGACAACGCTCATTTGAAATGTTCTTAGAAACGTCTGTTTCCTTGCGTGAAATACGCACACACGTCTATATTGTTAGGGTGAAATATAAAAGGTATTTACAACTAGCAAATATGTCTAAAGGATATCCTTGTCAGTCTGCAAAAGACTTCTACCCACATCGGTATTGATTGTGTTAGTTTAGTCTGTATATCTATTTTGTTTCTTTTGCCTGCGAATCGATTAAAATGCATTTGATGTTATCTAGTGCCGGTTATGCTTGATTAGAATGTTTAGCTATTTGAAAGTAGGGCCATGTTTTTTCACTGATACAAAGTATGTCCTTATTAAATTTTATTCATCACCTATATATTCACCATTTTGATATTTTCTTAAAAGATGTCAAATATAACGCAGGAACTATCATAGGTAAGGTGGGCCGGTTGTATTTAGGTGCATGTATTCTGGGCTGTGAAGGTGGAATATATTACTAAATAGTCACAAAATAACATCGAGGTGTATTACAGATGTAATATACACAACCGGTTGAATTGAGGCGCTCAATAAGTCTACAACAAACGGGAAATATTTACAGAGTTAAAATATTTAAGTTAACCATAAAAGTGTTTTTTCGGTTACACCCATAACTTTTGAAATTGACATTAAAAGTTACACTTATGTATGTAAATATTTGTATATATATATATATATATATATATATATATATATATTAATGTTTCACTAGGAATATTCAGTAAACTCCAGAACAAGGCCAATAAAAACAAGCTCGATGAACGCCGATTATAGGGTACAGAGTATTTATATATATTTGGAGAGTTTACCAAGATATTTTATTTCGAGAGAGGATTCATCACAACGAAAAAAATATTTAATTTTATTATTTATTTAGTTCGTAAATTATATATATATATATATATATATATATATATATATATATATATATATATATACAGAGAGAGAGAGAGGGAGAGAGAGAGAGAAATAGAGAGAGAGAGAAAGAGAAAGAGAGAGAAAACTCTTGAGTTTTCAAATAGTACAGATAAAGTCTCCGTTCGTATATGCACGCAAAATAAGATAAGGAAACCGAATTTACGAGAAAAAAGTCTCGTTAATTACGACATTGCTTAATGTAATCAAACAAGATGATTGAAATTGATTGCATAAATGTGAATTAATAATTAAAAAATTCGAATTCAACAATGTGATGCCATTTGATTGACTCTCGTGATTTTATTATTTCAACCCCTAACCCCGAAAGTAAATAGATCTCATTTGCGACAATTTGTTATTCTTGTGTTTATTGTATTGGCATTCGTAAAAATACAATAAATGTCCGACTTCAAAGTGTACCATTCTATCATCAGGATATGACCGGTACGGTCATTTAAGTAAGTTAATTACATTATTATTATTATTATTACTTTTCGATGCTTCCTTTATACTTTACCCTAAATATTAATACAATTGTTATATTATATATATATATATATATATATATATATATATATATATATATATATATATATATATATATATATATATATATATATATATATATATAATTAAATAAACATTATTACAGTCTACATCAAATACCCAGCGGTTCAATGATATTACATCTTTTCATAGGCTGAATGAAAATAAAAAGTGAAAAAAGAGAACCTCGCATTAATGTCACCGCTAGAAAAAACCTGATGGGAAGTAAAAGAATAGAAAAGAAAAAACAAAAGAATAAAAGACAGAATCAAAACCAGTCTTAAGTCGCGTCAGCGAATATCAGTCACCAGCCGTTAACCTTTCAAAATTGCATTATTCAATCCTTCTCCCCAATCCCTCTTAACAAGCGCCCCTCTCCCTCTCTATATAACTATCATTCTGAAAAAACAGACATGATAGGAAAAAGAAAGTTAAGAAAAAGCTAAAAAAATAATTCATATTTGGGAGTATAAAATACATTTTATCTAAATATCTAAATAAAACTAAAATCATCTTTACATAATTTTGATCAGAAGATTTAACTATATATTAAATTATATTAATAAATACTTTGCAATCATCAAAAATGTTATTTATCTATTTCTAACAGTCCGAGCCACCCACCTATGATTATATAAGTTAGCACTATAATTTAAATAAGCGTAGGTCCCACAAATAGAATAATGTTACGTTTAATATAATTATTACTATAATTATAACCGCTATTATAATTATCTTTATTAACATTACTATTACTAATACTAACAAAGAATTCTAGTTGTATTTTACATATTTAACTTTTAGTTTAATTAAGAATATATCTCCCAATTTTAAGAGGTAAATGGAGGGAGAGAGGGATTGATTAATGCAATTTTGAAGAGTTAACGGCCGGTGACTGATTTTCACTGACGCCACCTTGGACTAGATTAAATTTTGTCTTTTATTTTCTGTTTTTTCTTCTCTTCTTCTTCACATCTTGTTTTTTTTTTGAGGCGGTGACATTAATACTAATTTATCTTTTATTCACTTTTTATTTTGATTCAGTCTGTTTAAAGATGTAATATCAACGAAACGCTTGCTGTTTAGCGTATACTGTAATAATGTTTATTTAATTTTATAAATGCTCTACTTGATATTGAACACTCTTGAAAATATTGGTTTCATGTTTATTTTATTAATATATTTATACTTGATTTATTAATATATATATATATATATATATATATATATATATATATATATATATATATATATATATATATATATATATATATATATATATATATATATATATATATATATATGGTAGGATCAAAATGAACCAAAGTGATAACTTATAGTATATGGAACCTATTGTGAAAAGGATTAGCTCAATATACGAGATAGAGCAATAGTAGAGATAGAAGAAAAAAGAGTGATAAATATGCGACGATTGTCTAAATTTATTTCAAATTTCAATTGTTCAATTTTCAAATTTCAACACTAGTTTATTACTGATTACACCTTGCATTGAACAATTGAAATTTGAAATAAATTTAGACAATCGTCGCATATTTATCACTCTTTTTTCTTCTATCTCTCTCTCTCTCTCTCTATATATATATATATATATATATGATATTTCACCCCAAACAAGACAAGACGCTGCTGTAGACGTAAAGGGCTACTGAAAATTAGGGTGTAAGTTTTGAGTGTCATTCTAAGTTGGGAGCTGTGCAGCGAGATGTCTGTTTACATTAGTATTAAACCTCATCATGTCGGCACTGTCGAGAAAACAGGGGGCAGGGAGTTCCAGAGGCCAGCAACACGAGGATAGAATCTATTGCAGTAGAAGCCCCTCCGGCATCTGCGGACCTCCACATGGAATGGATGAGATTTTGCTGATTGTCGAGTTGGTCTAGTGAATTGACGTCGAGGAGGGATCAGAGTAGCCAGTTCATCGGATCATAATCTATTGATGTATTTGTAAAACAAGCACAAGCATGCTACATTGCGGCGATGGGACAGGGTCTGGAGCTTAGTTGACAGGGAGGAACCTATTAAGTTGGTGACTCTTTTTTGGACTCTGTCAAGAAGGGAGAGACAAGCCAAAGGATGCACCAGCCTAGATGTGGCAACAATACTCCATGCATGAGCGAATGGTGGCTTTGTAGAGATACAGGATAATGCCAGGTGTGAGAAGGTTACTAGCACGGTAGAGGGAAGCCACCTTCTTTGCTGCAGCCTTGGTAATGTCTTCAATGGATTTGTTCCAATTCATGTTAACTGTGAAGGTTAGACCGAGGACTTTAAATGTATAACGCTCAGGTAGGGTGTTATTTGCCATGACAATCGGTGGTTGAAGAGGTTTCTTGTAGTTATTGAAGGAAAGTTTTAGAAGCAATTTCTTACGATTAAACAAAACTGATACACATGTTCAATAAATTGCTACACATGTTTGTATTCCACTAAAAGGAAATAATTTAAAAATATTTTAACAAAAACTGATACACCCAACAAGAAAAAAATACAAATTTATCCACTTTTCCTTTCTTTATTTCTTTTTTTAATTTTTGCCAATTTCCTTTTACTACATGAAATGATACAACTTGATCTTTGTCATCCATGGAAATTCTCTTAGCGATGATTATTGTATCCCCCAGCCGCTATTAATGAGAATAGCATTCATTTAAAGTCCAAGTAATTTGCAAACAAATACTATCAAAATCCGTTTCGAAAATATCTTTCAGAATAGATAATACAGGGTGATTCATAAGTCACTTAGCTATTTTAAATGATTACCATATGAAGCACAAACAGACTATGCACTTTTGATGATTGTTATCTTACTCTCTAATTACTACTATTTGTTATTCTAAATTTGTTCGTTTATATATTTGTTTCTATATATATTTATTTCATAATCAATCAAATATGCTACACAGAGTCGTAAATTCCTTGCAAAAAAGAATGGAGCTATGCATGCAGAACGAAGGTGGACATTTTGAAAGTTTGCTGTAATTTTAAACTCCCATAAATGAATTTGTTGAATAAACTTTCTGTTTTGTATTACCGTAGTTTTTAACTTTAGAATTTCAAAAATAAATAGCTAAGTTACTTATGAATAACCCTGTATATTTTCCTTAGAAAACGATCTTAGAAATGTTGCTGCAATTGTTATCATTATAGTATTATCGCATCATGATACATCATGATACATAAATACCATGATACATAAATATTAGCTTATCATGATACATAGATATTAGCTTATCATGATACATAGATATTAGCTTATCATGATACATAAATATTAGCTTATCATGATACGTAGATATTAGCTAATCATGATACATAGATATTAGCTTATCATGATACGTAGATATTAGCTTATCATGATACGTAGATATTAGCTTATCATGATACATAGATATTAGCTTATCACGATACATAGATATTAGCTTATCATGATACATAGATATTAGCTTATCATGATACATAGATATTAGCTTATCATGATACATAGATATCAGCTAATAATGATACATAGAGAGTAAATCAAACTGATAAATTAAACTAATACATTTGTGAATGCCGGAAAAAATTGAGCTAAGAAAGAATATAACTTTATCAAATAGTATGCTCATTCTTATTCTAATATCGTCACACCGGCAGGCAAACTCGGCGATGAATGCACATGAATTATAACCGCTCTTTTGAATTCTGCTCTTTGTCTGGTGCCCTATATTACCGTTTTTATACTTATTTTTTGTATTTCTATAATTTTCAAGTCAAACTAAATGTAATAACAAAAACGCTTTCTTTGTTGTTTATGAATATCCTGCGCGAACGCAGACCCTACAATCTAATTTTAAACTCTCTTAATACAAAATTGATAACACTTTGTATTCGTCGTAAAATTTGACTGGGGTTACATTGTTTTTGTTTTTTGTATATGGCTTATTTTCAGTTATTTCCTTGGACAGATATAAAAATAGACGCGCCACAAATATCGTATAGATATTTATAAGTTTACTTTTGTGGCAATTGATTTACGAATTCTATTAAAAGATCAAAAGGTGGAAACGTTGAAGTCAAAGTAAGAGAAAAGTAAAACAAGAAAAAAACTAGCAGAAAAAATAGCAGAAGTACCCATATACGTTAGTTAATCTACGTCAGATTTGGATGAGGCTAAGTTAGAGTGACAATCAAACAAAACTTTAGTGTGATTACGTGCTGCATATTATTTTTCTCGGAAATATGTTATGTTAAATTGCATATATATATATATATATATATATATATATATATATATATATATATATATATATATATATAAATATAAATATATATATACATAAATATACATATATATATAAATATAAATATATATATACATAAATATACATATATATATATATATATATATATATATATAATTATATATATATATAAATATGGAAAAATATATATATATATATATATATATATATATATGGGTAAGATCCCCGACTACGAATCAGTGGCGATTTGTGATCGAGGTTCGCGCCTACCGACCGTTGAGAATTAGTTCCTACACTGAAGATTGCGTTAGCATGAAACATCGATGTCTGTAGGTACTTAAATAATTAATATTTATTTATAAAAATATTATTGTTTATCAGCCCCCTCCCACAAAGGCTGGGCACTCTCGAGTAACTTTAATAACAAGCAGTACAAATAGCTATATGCACGATCCGAACGCTGTTTCGTAGATCACTCTATACTGCCTGGTACATAGCCGCGGATTTTCGCTATTTACATTTAAAGTTCCTCCATATTTACTAACTAATTGGCTATGGCCGATGGGTCAGATCCCCGACTACGAATCAGTGGCGATTTGTGATCGATTCAGTTCCTACACTGAAGATTGCGTTAGCATGAAACATCGATGTCTGTAGGTATTTAAATAATTAATATTTATTTATAAAAATATTATTGTGTATATATATATATTTATTTATATATATATATATATATATATATATATATATATATAAATATATATATATATATATATATATATATATATATATATATATATATATATACATACATGGAAAAGGAAAAAGGAAAAAGTAAAATTAGTTATATATACATCAACGTTTCGTATTTATTTCAAGACTTTCTCGGGATGATTGATTCAAATTAATTATCTCGGGGAAGTGTTAAATAAAAGACGAAACGTTGACTAATACATAAATTTTAGAATATTATTTCCATATTTTCGTCATATATATATACATATATATAAATATATATATAAATATACGTGTGTATACATATATTATTATAAAATTAAAGATATGCGATGCACCATTAAATAATAATATATCGTGATAATATAAAGCTCAATATATTGAATAGAGCAATCAAAGTTTATCTTTGAATATCCATGGATTAAAGATATAAAACTCATTGCTTGTTTAAATAGATATTGTATCAATATATTTTTTTGTTTTCATCTTTCATATCTTGAATTGTATATATATATATATATATATATATATATATATATATATATATATATATATATATATACGTACATATATACATATATATATATACATATATACATATATATGTACATATATATATGTACATATACATATATATATATATAGGTGCATATATATGTACCTACATCTATATGTACATATATATATATATATATATATATATATATATGTACATATACATATATATATATATATGTACATATATATGCACCTATATATATGTACCTATATATATGTACCTATATATATGTACCTATATATATATATATATATATATATATATATATATATATATATGTACATATAGCGCTCTATCCCTTAATAGACTTCAAAAAAAAAATCTCATTTCTTTGATCAGTCATAACTCAAAACCCAATAAACCAAATTATTTAAAACTTTGCACAAAATGTTCATTTGATAGGTTCGATAAGTGTGTCGAATTTCAGCATCATTAGTCAAGGCAACTCAGAGATCCAGAAAGGTCAGGGGGGATTTTGCGTTATCCGTGTGTACGTACGTACGTGTGTGCCACCCTTTATCTCATCAACTATTTGATGGATTCAGCTAGTTTTTGGCAGAAATAGAGGTTCTAGGGTTTAGTTGATGGCATTTTTATTTCAGTTTACCATATACCTTAGTTTTCTAGAAAATTCCAAAAAAACCTTAAAAATTACCATTGTCTTTACAAAAGTAGTGACACTCCATGATAAATGCCAGTATACTGAAATCATATGTCCTTAATAGGGTTAAGATGAAAATTCATATACACTAAATGTACAAAAGCAAGGAAATTCCCAAATTTTTACACTTTTATTGTCATTAAGGGTATGACTACATATCAACCAAGCCATTTCATTATCACATCACTACAGTATAAATCTCTATGCATGAGTGGATGAAGTGTGTGAGGTGCGTTAAAGAAAAATTCTTACCAGTAAAATACATAGCCCTGTTGTGCTCGCATAATATATATATATATATATATGTACACATATATATATATATGTACATACATATATGTACATATATATATATATATATAATATATATATATATATTTATGTAAATATATATAATATGTACATATATATATGTCCATATATACAACATGTCCATATATATAATATGTCCATATATATAATATGTCCATATCTCTCTCTCTCTCCTCTCTCTCTCTCTCTCTCTCTCTCTATATATATATATATGTACATATCTATATATATATAGATATGTACATATATATATATATATATATATATATATATATATATATATATATATATGGATTCATTAAATTATTCAGACGACTATTGTAATCTTTAAAGTTAAACCACTTTTTAATGAAAGACATACGAATTTATGAAAACGTCAAATATGTGCGTTATATGATATTAGATACAGTCTCTATAACTCGACCGTTGTAGTATTCATCCTTCATCAACTACTTGTCATAGTCACTAAATTGATAAGAATAGTAATCTGACTCGGAATCTATACTGAATGGATGCGACGTCCTAAATGCAAAAACGGACTATTTTTCTTTTTTTAGTAGCTTCCCATGTGCTTTCTTACCGATAGAATAAATTGAATGTCATTGATATTTACATGATTTTATATATAATAAACGCAAAAATAATATTAATAATTATTAATAGTTATTGCACCGTCTTTTGGTAATCAATTGCGAAATAGGACACATTAAAATGAAAGCATTGAAACATTATTTATAGAATTTCATTATCTCATCAGGAAGAAAAAATCAGGACTCGCGAAAGCAGATGAACGCGTACTAAAAAAAACTAAAGTGTTCAATGCCGGTGTCACCAAATTTCATAGCGTTCTCCAACATAACTAATATGGACACATAGACATAATAGTATATGTATGGGGAGGGGAGAGAAAGATAGTAATAGGGAAGGAAATTAAATCCTTCAAAAACGAAATGTGAGAAGGAAATTAATTGTCTGCCTATTCATTACGTCACCAACATTGGAGCGGTTAAATGCTTCAATATCGGATCTAATCATCGGTGTTTCAAAGAAACATAAAATAGATATCTTGCAATAAATATCTGTCCATTTCGAGAAACAATAAAATACAAAAAGTCCACTAAGGAATTAAAATTAGGGTTGGCCTAATGAACAGCCAACTTATAGAATCGGATAAAATATCACCACCAATAAAACAAGGTAGAATAGGGAGACGTGTTGGGAGAGACGACGACCGGTTTTGTTGCTAACAGAAAATGAGGTAGTGATTTTAAATGAATACGAAAAGCTGAGGAGTTTCTAAAAGTCGATGATGTTATTGGGAAAACATAAAACTCCACCTGTCCTTGCATATTAGAAATAAAAGAATAAGAAAAATGTGTTACTATTTGAAGAGTTATTAAGTATAATTTCAGTCTGTGGAAATAGGAGATTAAAGAGATGAAATTAAAAGCCAGGAAGAAAGTGAAAGAACATAATGAAATGGGTAAAGGAAAAAGCAAACGTGTGTAAAGAAAGACACATGGAAAGAAATAGGAATGCACAGAAGGAAATAAAGTAAGAACAAAGAAGAAAATTATTAAATCGATAGAAATGATAACAAAATCCGAAAAGAAGACAAATTACAAAAGAAAGGTTTTAAAAAATGAGAATAGAGAAGATAAAAAAAACATTGAAAGTAAGAAATAAAATAGATGAAAATAAGTGGATACAAAACAGAAAGACAGAAATAAATGGCGAAAGCAAATATAAATATAGGAAAGAAAAATTGAAGTAAAACGTATAAGTGGGCAACAAATTAATATAAGAAAATGTGGAAAGCAAATAGAACCGATACACAATTGAAATATACAAATAGAAATATAAAAGAACGTATGAAATAGAGACACTGAAAGTTGTAAAGAAACAAAAAAAATAGAAGAAAAGATTGGAAGAAATGAGATGAGGACAGAAACGACGAAATAAAATCGATAAGACAATAGAAGAGCGAAAGAAAGGAATCGAGCAAATGAAAAAGAAGATGGAAATAAAAAGAGAAAAAATAGAAAATAAACATTTAAGAAAGGAAACGTAAAAAGAAAAATAAATCAACGAAAAAAGGCGTGAAACTAATATCATGGCGAATAAGATTAAGTCGATAAACGAATTGAGAAAACGACTCGTTCATGGCGAATGGAAGAGAAACGAAGAGATTGGGGAAGTTGCAAATTGATTTTAAGACAAAGATTGAAACCCTAAATAGAAGATGATTGATAGATTTTGTGGAAATTGGGTAAGATTTGATGAGATACGAAGATAAGCTGACAATCATTATTCGGCCGATCTATGTAGAAAGATAAACCAAATATCCGACGATTCTTTTAGTCGGTGTGTGTGTGTGTCGCACGAAATGCGTTTTTATGAAAAGTAAAAACGAGGAAGTCTACGACACAAAGCAGCCTAGTCTTGTTCGACTTCCATTAGGTGTCAGGAGAAAATAAACTAATACATTTGAATCAAATATGGATATATGCATCTAATATCTCTTCAGTTATGAGTGGAAAAATAGAAAACAAAAAAAGAAGGGGTAGCGAGAAGAAAGAGTTTCAAAAATTGAACATTTCTTTTTCAGTACAAAAGTAAACAAATGAAAATAAAAGTTCTTAATAG
>OY744529.1:56109482-56111379 GCA_963556195.1 Sepiola atlantica | reverse complement strand
GTTCTATGTAGTGTAAAGAAAAACTGATGTTGATAAATCTAATTGATAAAATGGTTTAGAGCTAACCTATTACTCAAATAATGATTTATAGCCATCAGTAATTCATAAAGTCATCAGGTATTGACGATTGTCGAGATTGAAGTTTTTGAATGCAATTTTGAAATATAATTTAAAATATTTCTTATTCGTCCGGAAATTAACTCACCTCAAAAGCGTTTGAAACATTATATTAACATAGCTACAGAGAGAATATCTAAAGATTATATCCCAATATCATCGCTCAGTACAATGGAATGGAAAATTGACAAAATCTACTTTAGAGAAAATTGAAATGAACAATTGATAAATATAGTCAGTGTAGCCAAGTAATATCGGTTTATGGACAACTGTCAGTTTAAGATGCTATATATATATATATATATATATATATATATATATATATATATATATACATTTGGGTGTTTCTGTGTAGCCATAGTAATCATCACTAACGATTTTTAATTTTGTTAAATATTTCGGCGTCATTTCTTGTAGTTATTGCTTCATAAGAATAAACTCTAATTGATAATTTACAAATTAAATATAGACTTAACTTTTGCCCAGGAGAAATGGAACAATTTCGTTTATATAACGATGCCTTTCAAACACGTTTTTATATAATGTTGAAATGTAATTAAACAAGAGGAAATTTCAAATGATTTTCATTTAAAGTCTAAATAATTAAAAAAAATTGAAATCTTATCACACTGCTGCAGGACATGAAAAAAGTAAGAATAATTTAGATTACAAAAGTTTAAATCAATACATATACATATATATATATATATATATATATATGTATATATATATATATATATATATATATATATATATATACATATATATATATATGTATATATATATATATATATATATATATATAGAAATTGGTAGTTTGCTGTAAGCATTGCTGGGAGTAATAATAAAAGTTTTTAAAAAGGTTGAAGGCAATGCGGAGGTCCGGATAGCTGTAAGCTGTGTTTTTGTTCTCCACAGCTTACAGCTATCTGGACCTCCGCATTGCCTTCAACCTTTTTAAAAACTTTTATTATATATATATATATATATATATATATATAGAAAAAAGGGTAGTGCAGTATTAGTGCAGTTCCAACGAGAGAAAGTATATGTGTAAAGGGGTAAGGCTACCAACATTTGTAAAAAGTTTTTATAACATTAATTTATTATTTTGTTATTTTATCATTTTATAATTTTATATAACGCGTTTCAAGCGATGGTCCCCTCTTATCAGATATGTAAATCCATTTGTGTTATTGTTTCAATAACACATTTTCTCAAATGAAACAACAATCAAAAGACATTTCTTCAAATGGATTTTCATATCTTGAAACGCGTTATATAAAATTATGAAATGATAAAATAACAAAATCATAAATAAATGTTGAAAAAAACTTTTTACAAATGTTGGTAGTCTTACTTCTTTACACATATATATATATATATATATATGTATATATATATATATATATATATAGAAAGAGAGAGAGAGAGAGAGAGATAGACAGAGAGAGAGAGACAGAGAACGAGGGGGGATGAGGATGTTTAAAACCATAAATAACATTTAAGAGGAAATTAAATGATTACTATAAATGTATCTACTACTTAGATATAAAACCATCCAATATCTCTTTCTTTCACTCTCTCTCTCTCTCTCTCTCTCTCTCTCTCCACCCCTCTCTCTCTCTCTCTCGCTACATATATATATATATATATATATATATATATATATATATATATATATATATATATCAGGGCGTTACGGAGCCCTCCAAAAAGGAGCGCGCTCTAAGAGCACGCTCCTTTTTGCTGGAGCGAAGGAGAGGAGGGCTCATTTTAT
>OY744529.1:56101982-56104482 GCA_963556195.1 Sepiola atlantica | reverse complement strand
GGGTAGATCCCAACTTGATGGAGGAGGGAGAGTTTTCAGCAGCGCTCCCTTTCTTAAAATGTTGTCGGAAAAAGTATTACAGAGACGCTTTTAACAGTAACACCAAATACTCCGTATGTGCTTTTATCTACCCCGAACTTATTTCCGCTAAACTTGAAGTTCGCTATGATGTAAAATTCGAAAACTTGTATTAATTATGAGATATATAATTTATGAATAAAAGCTGAAAACTTTTGTGATTTTTTGTGATTCAAAAAGTTCACACATTTGTTTATTCTGAAGGCGTCGTCTCTTTGCGTAATAGGATGAGGGCGATAAGCTCCGAGCCTCGTCACTCTATACAGCCTCAGAAATGTCAATTGAAGTTATACCTTCGTTCTTTATTATGATGCTTTGATACGTTACTCAAATCAATTATTCCACGAATTTCATACTAAATCTATATAATAATACGCTGAAGCATTTCCATGTAAGTACGTACGTTATCATCGTCCATCGTTTTTTTTTAAGATGGGATCGCCCGATCGCCGAAGGTGCAAGACAAAACAAGTATCTTTTTAAATTTCATCTGATTGCGCTCGTGTATCGAACGTGAAACTCGAACTAAACTTAACTTCACTTGCCTTCAGGCCAAAATTAAAATGTAGTATCTGTTCTGTTCATATATGCTACACTAATATCGTGGGTGTGTGTTCGCATCGGACGCCCATAGCATGGAAATATTCTGAAGCACAGCAACATATACAAGAGATGAAAAATACAACTGTGGAATTTTTATATAAAATATACATAATCTTAAGACTAAAACAAAAGATTTCATAAGTCATTTACATAGAGACTGAATACCCAATCTCAAACAAAATAAAGTACTGTCTCCCATCGCGCTCACTTAAATGTGTATGATATTCAAAAAAAAACTTTTTAAATGATAAGAACAAAAAAATAAATATAAAACAGAAAATCAATTCAATAGAAGTTACTGGAAAATAACGAAATAAATAAATAAATAATAATAATAATAATAATAATAATAATAATAATAATAATAATAATAATAATAATAATAATAATAATAATAATAATAATAATAATAATAATAATAATAATAACTGGAGAAAAGACTGGGAGAAATTGGAATCAAAGGGACGATTGAAACCATACAAAGTGCAGCAATGATCAAAACAGCTGCAATCTTAAAGAAAATCCTCGAATTCGATAACCAACCCGCATAAGCTACAAAGGCTAACCAGTCACAAGGAATTTACAACAGGGGGGAAACAAAACCACACGAAGAACACCACAACATGAACCAAGGAACAGAAACTGCAAGAAACATCACTTCATAACCCCCCCTAATAAATTACACCGGCCTCAGCTATCACTACACAAAAATGAACCAAAGAAACAGAAATGACAAAAAACACTATAAGCTCCTCCCTCTCCGCCCCCAATTTTTTTTTGAAATTAAAACAATTAATTTTTTTTTTAATAAGGAAAGAGAAGAAAAAAATGTTAAATTAAAAGGGAAAAAAAGCAAAAAATTTAAAAATTAGAAAAAATTAAAAATTAAAAGTTTTTTTATTTTAATTAATTAAAAAATAAATTATTATTATTTTTTTTTTCCTAAATGGTTCCAGCCTAGGCTGACATTAGACAAAATATTTGTAGAGGGTCGAAGAGGATGAGAAGACCGAGGAGGGACAGCACAAACCAGACCTCCACTGGAAAAGTGCAGAGAATGCTGGGACCTTGGTGAGGCTTATTGCCACCCAAATCCCAGAGAAGACCAATTGTCCTTACCAGCGAGAAATCAATGGTAAAAGGCTGTTGCGATACCGCATCGTTATCGAAAAGAGATGAAGAATACTTGAAATCTGGGGAGGCTTGTTTTCACTCAGACTCCAGGAAATACCACTGGTTGCTGTCGATGAGCAATAACTGACGATGATCTGTGTGAGAACTCCTAGTGAGTACAAATAATAATAATAATAATAATAATAATAATAATAATAATAATAATAATAATAATAATAATAATAATAATCTAAGGCGACTGGTTATAAAGCATACTCCACTTGTTATTGTAAGTGAGCAATCAGTGATAAAACTCGTGTAAAAACTCCTAGTGAGTAAATAATAATAAAAACTATCGAAATAATAATTGAAAATCACGTTATTTTGTAAATTCTTTGATGTTACGTTAACTGGCGTCCATATTTGAAGGAGAAAAATAGTTTTTAATGTAAACCTTTAAATCCTACAGGTATGAACCCAAAAGGGGTCTTATACAAATTCGATGGTGACTTATGCAACTCAGAGGTTGGGATGATTATAAATAAACGGATCTTCAATGGTGGATGGTTCTGATATTATTTATCACAAGATATCGTGCTGAAGGCGTCCGTTTCTGTCAGAAATGGTTGAGATTTTTATATATATATATATTTGTGTGTGTGTGTACACCCTATGTCAAACTGATATTTGCCAGTGTTCACACTCG
>OY744529.1:56056982-56089482 GCA_963556195.1 Sepiola atlantica | reverse complement strand
GTAGATATGAATATATACATATATATATGTATATATATACATATATACATATATGTATATATCCATATATATATATACATATATATATACATATGTATATATGTATATATATATGTATATATACATATATATATATGTATATAAATATAAATGTATATATACATATATGTATGTATATATGTATATAAATACACGTTTATATATATACATACATGTATATACATGCATATATATACATATATATGTATATATACATATGTATGTATATATACAATATATACATATATATATACATATATATGCATATATATATATATATGTATATATACATACATATATGTATATATATATGTCGGTTTACATAAATATGTATATATATGTATATATATGCCTATATACATATGTATATATATATATGTATGCATATCTATATATGTATATATATATGTATACATATATATATATGTATATATATATGTATCTATATGTATATACATATATATACATATATGTATATATATATATATATATATTAATATATATACATATATATATACGTATATATATGTATATGTATATATAAATATATATATACATATCGATATATATGTATGTGTACATATATATATACATGTATACATATACATATATATTTATACATGCATTTATATACATATATATACACATGTATGTATAAATACATATATACATATATATATATATGTATATAGATACATATATGTATACACATATATATGTATATAGATACATATAGATATACGCATATATATACATATATATATATGCACACATGTACATATATATACATATATATGTGTATATATACATATATAGACACAAATATATACATATATATATGTGTATATATACATATATAGACACAAATATATGCATATATGTATATATACATATTCATGTATATTTATATATATATGAATATATATACATATATGTATATACAAATATATATATATGTATTTATATATATATACATATATATATATATATGTATAATTACATCAATTTGACCGAAACATTTGATGGGCAATTCGGAAAATTGAAAAAGTAAAAAAAAAGTCGCATTAAACAAAACCACTCTGTGTTATTTAATAATGTTTGCCTAAATTAAAATATGCTGCCCAAATACACACAATATATGTATATGTATACATATACAAAATATATATATATGTATATGTATACTTATATATATACATATATATATACCAATATATATACGTATATATATACATATAAATATACATATATATATATATATAATATTTGTTTTGTAAATGTATATTTGTTTTATTTAAATATTCATTTTATTTTGTGTATTTTAAATAAGCCAAGTGAATGTGACGGATTGAGATATTGTAGACTGTTTTCAAACACTTTTTTTAGTGATGCTAAACAGAGTGTGTGGCTTTAAAACAATTATGTTATGAATCAACATCTGTGTGAAATTTTAAAGAATGTATATATATATATATATATATATATATCATATCGAATACTCTATTAATATTCACCTTTACTTCTCAAGCATTAAGTTAGTAGTTATTTTCTTTTCTTTTGAATATTTGGCCAGGGTTTACTTGTAGGATTTAATATCCTCATGTCAGATTCGTTACAACCCCTTGTACAGAGAGACCGAAGGGACTCGAGAATCGTGTCTGGTAGTTAATTCAAACTTAAAATATACATGTCTGTGTGGGTGCGTGGAAGAAGCAGTGAACACACACATATATAAAAATATACATATACATATACATATACATATACATACATATATATATATATATATATATATATATATATATATATATATATATATAAATATATATATTTATAAATATATATATATAAAGTTTTTCTGAATTTTAAAATGAGGATATAACTATGTCTTGAAGTAGAACCTCAACTTTACTTCATCCTGAATATTTATTTCATTATAATTGTTACTTTTGTTATTACACTTGTTATTTTCATGTCACGCATAATTGATGAAAATCACTATTTCGTTATAATATAATTTGCTATTTTTTCCATCATTTTGGAATAAGTATTTTTTATATCATTATTGTTGTTATTGTCATTATAAATATTGTTATTCAACATTAAATGATCTAAAAAAAGGTCTGCCAAACAGACAAACAAAACAAAACTAAGCGTAGTTTCTCATAAACTGGTTGAAATTATTATCATCATTATTTTGGGAACCCTTCACATAAGAATTCACCAAAATTCAGGAAATCAACTAATTTTAATGAATTTTCAGTATTTATCAATCAACGATCACGGAATATAACGAACGCATTATTTTTCTTACATCTTAGTGTAAATGTATTATTTGTTGAAAACAAAATACACCTTTATTAAAGTTATCATTTTATGTAGTAATAAAACAAAATACATCAATTGTTAAATTTTTGAACGAACCTAAAGCACTGTAGATGTTAAAAATTAAACATTTAAAAAAAAATTTCATACATATTACGAAAAGGGCTCCTTAATTTCGTGTTAATAAAATCATGATATCTCGAAGAAAAATAAATGCTTGAATTAGCGATGTCATCATTGAATAAAGTATTGCTTAATCAATATTTTCACAAAAAATAATATAATTGCAAGAAATAGTTTATGTGATTTTAATATCTAGAGTTTTTTAAAAATTAAAGATGCGATATAATTATATTTCTCTTTTACACATAGACGTGTCATCATCAGCGTAAGAATTTTTTTTTATAAACTTGCAAATAAACAAAAAATTTTTAAATAAGGATCAGGATCATTATCAAAAAAAAAGAATTTAAAATATTGGATAATTTCTACTAACGATTAACTTGGATTGGTATGGTGGCCCTGTTCTGTAATAAACAGGTGGGATTAGCCTTCCACCCATCACTCACTTTTACACCACCCACAAAATTTTATTTTTAGAGATTCAACAATTTCGTACATTTCACAATTCATCGGCAATTATTTGGAGAGTTTGTATTTGTTTTGTCGTTTTTTCATTAATAAATATTTAAAAAGTTAAAAACAACTATTTATTAATAAATAAAGAGCATTGAAACATGACATTTTCTTTCAAAATTGAGTTTCATTTATTTATTAATAAATAATTGTTTTAACTTTTTTTCAATGAATAAATTGTCAGTGTAGTCATTGACTTTAATTTACTTTTTCATACTAAAAATAAAAAAATACACTTTATTTTTAAAAGAATTAATGTAATTTATCGTTAGGCCACCTTAAGAATAAATCGAATAACTAAAGTTTTTAATCATCATGTTAAAAAAATGATAAAATTGAGGCAGTTCGTAAGGTGTAAATAATTTTTAACAACATTTTAAAAAGTTTTATTTTAAATTCTAAGGAAAAACATTGGTAAACAGACGTCATCAATAATTTCAGAGCATTACTGATTTAAAAAACTAATACCAAGTTAAATATGGATCTTTTTCGTTTAAAATGAATAAAATCTTAATTGCGTACATTCACAAATATTTTAATTAAATAAGCAAGCATTTCCTTATTAATTACAACAAAATAAGGGTACTTAAATTACATAAATTTCTTTATAACCTTAAAAAGAATTAAGAAATTAATGGATAATAATTTTTCAACTTCTATAAACTATTACAATACCAGTTTTGTATATAAAGTTAAAAATTATAAATTATTACATTTTTGTCTTCCATTTATTTTGCATAGCGATAGTCAATCGGTAAACAAGTCGGTTACTGATTGACTGAATACAGGATTTTACTAAAACTATGACTTTTGGGTGTATAATTTTAATAATATTTAGTAAACTGTAGGACATTTTATTTTTTATTCAGTATCATATGACTTTAATTTAATAATTATCTTTCAAGTAGTTCCAAAAAACTTATATTTATCTTTCAAGGGATTTTTACAAGTAATTTTTTCAAAGTTCAAAATTCACTGACTTTTTTGTTTTTTCAGCGGTCGAGATAACATATTTCATTATAATTCGTTTTCACACGTAAATAGACAGTTGTTTTTCCTTTTAGATATTAAGTTTAGGCTTTTATCTTTCAAATACAATCAAAGTGTACACGGAAACTAATTGAATAATTAATGATAAGCGTATTTTAATAAGCATAATCCGTACAAGAGACGGACATTTTTGCACGTCCTTACATTATTATTATTATTATCATTACTAGTATCGTCATTATTATTATTAATTATTATTATTAATTATTATTATTATTAATAATAATAATAATAATAATAATAATAATAATAATAATAATAATAATAATGATGATGATAATATTAATAATAATAATAATAATAATAATAATAATAATAATAATAATAATAATAATAATAATAATAATAATAATAATAATATTATTATTACATTGTGAATGTATTGAAACTGTGGTAAGTTATTTCGGACGATGGATATTCTAATTGTATCTCAAACAATCACAAACAATTTCCAGTCCCTGTAACTTTTGTTATCTTCACCAAACGCAAAACAAGAAGTTACAACGCATCCATTGCAAAACTTGGGGTTTGTTAGTCAGAGTCCCCATTTTGTGATTGAGTTAAAGTAAACAACATTAAGAATAGGCGTCATTTACCGATACACAAAAAAGAAAACGAGCTGCCGTATGAATGCGTGCACCAACCATGCGGTTATCGGTTCGCTATTCGATTTATATTTTCCCCCATAATTATAAAACTATGAAATGATTTACATCTAAAAAAATAATGGCATCGTCTGAAACGAAAATCGAAAGTCATTAAATACTGTTATATTTCAGATTACTATTCGATTTGAATTTAATTCAATATTTAAATAATATTAAAAAAGGTTTAGAAAAAAAAAACGATAAAGTATGAGAGGAGGAGGAGGAGGTGGTTCAATCAAAGGCCGACAAATAAAGATGTCTGCGTCCGACGTGCATGCGTGCCTCGTTGGGGCAGATAGTGGCGTCTCGGTCCTTGAATAAGATTTAAGCGATAAAAATAAACCTTTTTTTATCTTTCTTTTTCTAATTAAGTCTTTTGAGATATTGTAGAAGTACTCACGATAAAACGTAACTTTAATCAATATTCATAATGAGAAAATAGAATTAGTTAGCAATTATTGATAACTTAAAGAGTTTATTGTTAGAAAATTAATGCATTATCTAACCATGAGATGTACTAATATAATTGTTTTTAAGATATAGCTTTGTTTTAACACATGCCGAAAGTAAAACAAGCACAATTATTATTATTATTATTATTATTATTATTATTATTATTATTATTATTATTATTATTATTATTATTATTATTATTATTACAACACTGTGTTTATTCATGTGTTTGTTCCTAATTACTTGTCTCCCTACGAGGGCAGAGTAAAACACAAGGTCGGCTTGTGGGAGAATCCAGTTCCACAGAAAGAAATGGCGACAATGTGTTTGTCGTAATCGGTTATATTTATAAGCGAATGTATACGTTTAGTCTTCTTGTACCCTATTTTGTCTTTCTCCTCTCTCTTTCTCTCTCTCCTTCCCTCTGCCCCCACCACGCATCAAATATACAATAAGTATACTTTGCTCTTCCTGTCTAGATTTCACATGCGGGTGGCTTGCGTAATCGTGGCTTGTTCCTAAACTCTAACATTTAGTTTTAGTAATCATTCTAACACAATGTTGGCCTTCAACAGAATACAATTAGAATACAATTAAGGAGCAGAAAAACTTTTCGCTTTCTTGTCGCTATGTTTACAAACATTTCTTGTTGCATTTACTTTAGTATTTTATTCGCTTGTTTGTAGTTTTCATTTATTTATTGTCTTCATGAAAACAACCTCTTCTAAACGTCCGACAGTTTTTACTTTGGGTGACTAGATATGTAAAACCTAGTAAAAAATTATTACATGTTTGGACATCGTCAGAATTACGACGGCGATTTAGTAAAAGTAGCAAAATGAAAACAAAAACAAATAAAAAGACGATTAGAATTAAATGGTTTAAAAGAAACAATAAACTTAACATGAAGTAATATTTGAAACACCCCAAAAGTATAAGAATAAAAAAGAACAGGCCTTACAATCATCATTGTTGAGGGTCTTATATTAGCTTGCCAATTTTTTTACAAAGCTTGATATGTTGAAATAATGGGGATGTTGTTGAGTTCCGTATGAATCGGCGTAAGCTATTCGCAGTCTATATCCAAAATGAAGAAGAGGGAGATGATTGCGCCGTACAACAACAACAACAACTACTACTACTCCCATTAGACTACCACCACTACTACTACCACTATTCTTACGATCGCCGCTCCTGCTGCTTCCACTGTTTCCGTTGAAGATGTCTATGAAAACGGATAGTGCTTACCCCCTCCATCTATATAATCACCATCATCGTATATTGCCATTCCTACACCGGCCACCCCACCCAGACTTTTACAACACGTACCACACAACGATCGCCGCCGCCAGAATCGTTACAGATACATCTTTATAACAACTAATTCTAGTTGTAATAAAATATCACACGACGAACACACCCACAAAAAAAGTCGTTGCTAGGAGGGGGGGGGGCATGGTGAGAGAGAGAGAGAGAAATAGAGAGAGAGAGAGAGAGAGAGAGAGAGAGAAAGCGCGCATTATCGGACACTAACTTTAACAAGTTGTGTCCGTCGTAACTTGTATTTGCCGAACTTTTTATGTGCTGAGTTATGTTAATGTTTTGGGTGGCCACCATCCCTTCCAATGCATTCGTTGTGTGGTGAGTAACGATAATTAGTCAACAAGATAATCGGTTGTACAATTAATTTTATTACAATTAATTTTATTACAATTAATATTACATGAAAACACACGAAAGATACTAGGTACGTGCAAAATCAATGGCCGATTCCCAAAATATATAAACATTTTGCCCCCCCCCCCCTTCACTTCAACATTCAGAAAATCAACTATTTTAATTAAATTTTCACTATTTGTTATTCAACGATCATGGAATAAAATGAAACCATTACTATTATTACAGCTTAGTGAAAATGTATTATTTGTTGAAAACAAAATGCACCTTTACTAATGTTATATTTTTATGTATTAATAAAAAAAATGCATGAATTTTTTAAAAGTTTTTAATGAAAATAAAGCACTGTAGATGTTCAAAATTAAATTTATTTTTTAAATATTTCATATACATTACGAAAAAAGCTCTTAAATTCCGTGTTAATAAAATCACTATATCTCGAAGAAAAATATTTTCTTGAATAAGCGATTCTATCATTGTTTAATCAATATTTTCACCCCCCAAAAATATATAATTGAAAAAAATATTTTATGTGATTTTAATGATTAGAGTTTCTTGGAAAATTAAAAATGCGATATAATTATATTTCTCTTTTACACATAGACACATGTCTATGTGTAAAAGAGAAATATAATTATCATCATCAGCGTAAGAATTTTTTTTTATAAACTTGAAAATAAACAAAAAAATAAATAAAATGAGGATCAGGATCATTACGAAAAAACGAATTTAAAAAATTGGATAATTTCTACTGACGATTAACTTGGATTGGTATGGTGGCCCTGTTCTGTAATAAACAGGTGGGATTAGTTTTCTAACCACCACTCAATTTAAAACTACCCTCAAAATGTAATTTTTAGAGATTCAACAATTTCGTACATTTCACAATTTATCGTCAATTATTTGGAAAGTTTGTATTTGTTTTGTCGTTTTTTCATTAATAAATATTTAAAAAGTAAAAACAATTGTTTATTAATAAATAAAGAGAATTGAAACATGACATTTTCTTTCAAAATTGAGTTTTATTTATTTATTAATAAGGAATTGTTTTAATTTTCTTTCAATGAATACATTGTTAGTGTAGTCATTGACTTTAATTCACTTTTTCACATTTAAAATTAAAAAAGTCACTTTATTTTAAAAAGAAATAATGCAATGTATCGTTACGCCACGTTAAGAATAAATCGAATAACTAAAGTTTTTAATCATCATGTAAAAATATTACTAAAATTGACGCAGTTCGGAAAGTAAAAATAATTTTTAACAACATTTAAAAAAGTTTTATTTCAAATTCTAAGGAAAAACATTGGTAAACAGACGTCATCAATAATTTCAGATTATCATTGAATTAAAAACGAATACAAAGTTAAATATGGATCTTTTTAATCTAAAATAAATAAAATCTTAATTGCGTACATTCAGAAATATTTTAATTAAATAATCATTTCCTTATTAATTACAACAAAATAAAGGTACTTGAATTAATTAAATTTCTTTAAAACCTTAAAAAGAATTAAGAAATTAATGGATAATAATTTCTCGATCTCTATAAACTTTGTAATAAAAGGTTAACACTTATAAACAGAAATATTATGACATTGTTGTCTTCCATATATTTTAATAGCGCTAATCAATCGGTAAACAAAGTTGTTTTGTATATTTATTGGTAATTCCAAAGATGATTGAAATTAGCTCCAATTTTGGTAATCTCTCAAATGTCCTCATTTGTATGTTGTTTACATTGTATTGAGTTTCAATGTGAAACTTCGTTGGGTTAGTGTTTATCTTCTAAAGGACTAAGTTATACACGATAAAAGTACACACACACACACACACACACACACACACACACACATATATATATATATATATATATATATATATATAGTGCATGTGTCAGGTTATATTGAAAAAAAAATCAATAAAGTACTCGATCGCAGAGAAGTGAGAGCTAATATAATTTATTTGGAAACTTTATGTCACATATTTTACAAATAGTCCTCTACGATGTACAAACAACACCTTAAATGAAAATAAAAATACATAACTAGAAATGAATAAATGAATCTAAACACTTAGTAGCATAGGATAAAAACCTTCTTAAAACACGAAACTATGAATAATAAATAAAATAAAACTCAATTAATTCCCAACCAATATATTTTTTCCAGAGAGACTTTCCAAGAATGCACCGTTTTTTATCGATATAACGTCATTTCTCATCGTGAGTTGACCTCATTCAGAACGCTGACGATTCCATTGCGCATAGATTTACAGGGTTATTCATAAGTCACTTCACTTAGCTATTTAAAATGATTACCATATGAAGCACAAACATACTATGCACTTTTCATAATTGTTATCTTACTCTCTAATTACTGCTATTTGTTATTTTAAATTTGTTCGTTTATATATTTGTTTCTATATATATTTATTTCATAATCAATCAAATATGCTACAAAGAGTCGTAAATTCCTTGCATGCAGAACGAAGGTGGAAATTTTGATAAGTTGCTGTAATTTTAAACTCCCATAAATGAATTTGTTGAATACACTTTCTGTTTTGTATTACCGTATTTTTTAACTTTAGAATTTCAAAAATAAATAGCTAAGTGACTTATGAATCCGCTTATATATATATATATATATATATATATATATATATATATATATATATATATATATATATATATATATAATATTCATCTAATCAGCTCAGTTTCGACGGTATAACATCTTGCATCAATGGAAAAATCTCTAATATATATATATATATATATATATATATATATATATATATAGCCAATGTTACCCGTATAGATGTATAGAATACCTGTTAGAAATCTAATAAACACGAGTAAAAAAATAGTTCATAAGTTATAATGTAGGTATAATATAAACTCATCAATCCATCCATCAACCCATACATGCATAAATAAGCTTTTTTTAATGTTATACATAAAAACATGTAAATGGCTTCCGTAAACTTCCATCTCATAGACGGAACAGCTGAAATACAAATTATATTAATGTTTTTCGTTGAGTTCTTAAATCTCTAAAAATAGACCTGCCTAAAAGCGGATAAAAATGTTTAAATATAACACGATTTATACAATGTGTTAATACGTTTTTTCGTGTTTTGTGTAGTTTCATTTCGCATCAATGGAAAAATCTCTAATATATATATATTTCGCGTTCCTCCATAAACAACGATCGCCTAACATATTCTGTATGTCTGTCATGATATGCGCCTGTCAAGGTTTTTGTCGCTTTCTCTCTTACATACAAACAGTTCAACTTAATATGTATCCTCTCATTCTCCGTTTAGTCTTCTATTACGCCCTCTTCTACTAAAATCACTAACACACACGGACATACAAACACATACACCCCCACAAATATATATATATATATATATACATATATATAAAAATATTTATATATATCAATATATATTTATTTATATATATATATATATATATATATATATATAAATATATATATTATAAATATATATACAAATATATAAATATATATATATGTATATATAAATATATATATATATATACATATATACATATATGCATGTGTATGAATATATATAAATAAATATATATAAATATAGATATTTATATTTAAATGAATACATATATATATTAATATATGTGTAAATATATATATATAGATAATATATATATGCATATATATAAATATATATATAACTATAAATATATATAAATATATATATATATATAAATAAATATAAATATATACATGAACATATAAAAATGTATAAATATATATAAAAATATATTATTATAAATATATATATATAAATATATATATACATATATATATAAAATATTATAATTTTCTCTCTCTCTTTCTCTCTCTCTCTTTATATATATATGTGTACATATATATTTATATATATATATATATATATATATATATAGAGAGAGAGAGAGAGAGAGAGGTGTATAGATGTATATATATATATATATATACATATGTATATGTTTAATTATACAGATGTATATATATGTATATATATATGTATAGATATATGTATATATGTATAAATATATATGTATGAATACGCATATATATATATATGTATATGTATATGTATATATATCTATATGTGTGTATATGTATATATGCATATATATTTTTATATATATGCATATATATATATATAAATGTTTATATATGTGCATATATGTAAAATGTATATGTATGTATACGTATATATATATGTATGTATATGCATATATATATATAAGTGTGTGTATGTATATATGCATATATATAAATATATATATATATATTAATGTATGTATATGTATATATATATATATATATATATATATATATATATATATATATATATATATATATATATATATTAGATTTTTGACTTATAAAATAGATCATTCAGTGCAGACCCGGGTTGTTCCAATGAAAACAAGCTCGATTATACTCGATTAGAGAGTAGAGAGCATTTATATGTGATTGTATGAAGGCTTATAAAAGCATTCCTTTCAGGACACCAATGATCACCATTAAAGATAATTTTTCTTACAAATATTTATTCAAATTAAATGTTTTTTCCTACACGTGTTTCATATATATATATATATATATATATATATATATATATATATATATATATATTATCGCAAGCATGAACGGAAAACGAATTTTATTTATTTAATCGACAAAAAAAGAAACCAGACGACCGGTTACGTTCTCTCTTAACAAAGGCTGTATTGAGGGATTTTAAAAAAACGAGTGATTTAAAAAGCGGGTAAAAAAAGAGTGGAGAAAAAATAATTAAAATAGCGTTATGGTATATGTACAATGGAGGATGAATCTTAGAGACTGATCACATCTAGTCCTAATAGACACTCCCTTTTTATTTACAAAGGGAGTGATGTTTTAGAAGAACGTTGATCGTCTCCCAGATGTTCAGATGGTATAATGAGTGAGCATGACTGAGAATGGTGAAGGAAGCCATGCTAAAATTCCTAGCGCAAAGCGGGTTTTTAAGTAAATGGTCTGTAATTGAAGACACGTATGTGTTATTTTGAACGTCCGTTGACCGGAAGGTTCCATTTCTAATCTTACTCGGAATGTGCTGTTGGACTCTACTATCCAATCTTAACGTCGTCCTACCCACGTAGTCAGCACTGCAACTACATTTAAAATGATAAATTACATTATTTTTATGGTGGTGTGGGGGGGGGGTAATACGTCTTTACGAGAGGACGCCAATAAAGGTTTTGTAGAAAACACAACACGCACATTCGAAGAAAAATAGCAATTATCAGCTGCTTATCTGATTTGCTTGGCGAATTTCTCACTTACTGTGCCTAACCAAGGTAAACGAATGTAAATCGGACATTTAGTCACCGTATTTGGTTTTATTTCGGAAAAAGTATTTATTTTCCTTTGGGTGACTGCCCTAATCACATAAAGAGGATAGCCGTTATTGGACAAAGTATTAGTTATAGTTTTAATTTATTCGTCCAAATTTGATTTTGAACAAATCATAAGGGCTCTGTGTGTTAATGTCCAAATCAAGTTTACCTTTCGTTTGTTAGGATAAAATGCACCCCAGCGAGTATATAATCTTGTAAACGTAGGTATATATATATATATATATATATATATATATATATATATATATATATATATATATATATACATATATTTCTCATGATGAGATTGTAGTTTAAAGGGTGTTTGATACTATTACGGCCATTTTATTCAAATATATAAATACACACACATTATATATAGAAATGAGTTTAAAAATAGGTTTAAATGTTAGATGAATTCACATCATAATTATGTCTAATATAGGTTTCGGAACAGAGGAACAACAAAAGGATGATCTGCTCATCTTCAAGGCGAACGCGTATGAATGCGAGAATTAAAAAAAAACACGGAACTAAATCACGAGACGTATCACCGTCACTTTTAAATAGTGAGTAAATATTTTTTACAAAGAGATTAACATTTATTCTGGAAAAGAGAGACTTCATATTCTTCTATATATAAAAGACGAAAAGTGTT
Source organism: Sepiola atlantica (assembly GCA_963556195.1). Classification (NCBI taxonomy): domain Eukaryota; kingdom Metazoa; phylum Mollusca; class Cephalopoda; order Sepiida; family Sepiolidae; genus Sepiola; species Sepiola atlantica. The sequence continues at coordinate 56,076,575 of OY744529.1, read as the reverse complement.
TGTATGTCTGTTCGCTCTCTACTTGTCGTTTATTAGACCTACGAAATTGTCATTGGAAACTAATTATTCCATACTTATGCAGATTGTTCTAATTTTTTTTGAAGAAGTCTCCCTTGGGGTGGAGTACATAACATCCCTCACTTTAATTGGTGTACATCTAATTTCTCCTACATTACACACAATTGAATAATTTCTGACATTTTGAAGAAATGTTGATCGTTGAAAGATAATGGTATCTTTATTTCATTAAATGGTCACTTTTCTCAGTCCATTACTTTCGTTTTGCAAACTCTATTTGCATATATCAATCCAAGTTTTTGTTCGCATGGAAGTATTTTCGACGTCGTAGCTTCCTCTATTTAAATGAAACTGTGTTCTTCACCTCTAGTATGAGTGAGATTGAAAGCGGAAGTAACACACATCAAATTTAATAGTTGAGAAAATGTCCACTATTATAAAACATCCGAATGAGAGTGTAACCCCAGATGAATTAAAACTTTCCCAAGTTCATAACTTCAGTTGTGTAATCTTTATTTTCATACACTGATGTTGATTGCTAAGTAATATTGACCTGAAAGATACGCTTATCCACGGCTCTGAAAGAAACACTACATTTAAGCAAGTAGCGATGTGGATCTCTTTCGTGAAACTTTTGTAAAAACGCGTCTGCCTACTGTTGAGCGATGATTAGTGTTAAACATAAATTTGATTTTTTATAAATATGGCCGAGCCTTTTCAATTCAATTAATACTTTTGTCATTTTCTTTTGAGAAAATTGCCTTCATTTTTGTCCTCGTTACGACCTTTCTTGCTCTTACTTCAACTAACAAAAGAAAGTTTTTGAATCTTTGATTTTCTTGGCGCTAAGTTGTTTAATACCAGTTCAAATGTAACTTCGTCAATGTCACTGATTTTATTTCTGGATATCATACCTATGAATTAAGCCATTTTTGAATAGACAGAAAAACAAATGTAGTGCAGAAACACGAAGCGGTAGTCAGGGTGATATTCACGCGAATAAGCTGAATATGTATTAGAGACATGGTTTTGTGTATTTAAATAACTTTACAGATGGATACGTACAAACACAAATAGCTCGGCATCCACACACAGCAACGCACGCACGCTCGCACGCACGCACGCACACATACGGGGATAAATAGCCACACACATCTGCTATAATAATCAGCAGCAGCCGAAAAAAAAACCCGGCAGTAAGCGTAACAATGGCGAGCACACAATAACCTCTGACGACTTTGGCTGAAAAGAAATATCCAATTAACTATTGATCCCTCCCCGAACCGGCCCCCGTGCGTGTAGTCTCTCGATTTTAATGTCTCTGTTACCCGGAGTGACGGCCGAGAGGTGGGGGCAGCAACACATTTCTTTTTCTTTTCTCTTTTGCTTACATTTTGTATAATGACCGACCACATATATAAGATGTGAAGCGGGCACATAGGTTGGGGTTGAGATAAGAATAAAGTAGACGCTTGGGTAGGAGGGGGCGGTGTCTGGACCCATGATTTGTTCTAGGGGTGGATCGTCGGGTGGTTGAGCTTGGGTATTGGCTAAGTAAGGGTATAAACCTGGGATAAGAATGACAGATTTGCATATAAATACACCCATCTACAAACATGACGATTTTCAATTTGCCCTTCTCGCACTAATATTATTCAAACGCAACGACTGAAAGTTCCTTGCGCGCACAAACACACACACACACACACACACACACACACACGCGCGCGCGGGTATTTACGTCTGAACAGGCAGCACTGTGACTGAAATAGTATAATAACATCAATGATTACGCAGTGTATATTATTATTTCATCTGTTAAGCAGTATTTGATTTTCTCAATACTGACTGGGTTACTTACTATGATTTAATTTTGGCTTATTTATTTTACGCCACATCAACCCTTTTGAGGTTATTCAACATTATTAGACAATTGATTTTTTTAGTAAACGATTTATTTTTGTCCGAGTTTTCGATTTACTTACGTCATAAGGGCATAGAGATTTTCTAGATCTTGAAAATTTTAATAATTTATGTGTTTTGTTATCAACTATGGACACAAATGAATACAAAAACAACGTGGGTCAAGTAAAAAATAGTTATTTTTTCATCATTTATTTTTTATTACGGTTTATTATTTTATAAATATTAAGTTTATCATTGTATTGATTAATTGTTATTTAATTGTGTATTTATTTATTGTGTTATATTCATACACGTGTGTGAGGTGTAAATAAAGACATTATACATATATGTATATTCGTAGGAGTAGGGGTCTTTATTTTCGTTCACTTATAGACATGCATTTATTTATAATGTGATGATATTTTCTTTTAATTATTAATACCTTTATTAATAGTGTTCTATTTGTATTCCCTTTAATTAATATGAGTCAATGTGACTTGTTAATCTGCAAAGTTAAGCAGTTTCAATGTGTTTCATCCAATACTATCCTTAATAAAGGCCTGCACAGCGTACGCGTTTTTCTCTGACTGGAAGCGAATGATTTTTTTTTGGCATTCTATCAGTCGTAGCAACGCTAACATGGTTGGATATCGGATAACAATTGAATTAAATTCCTTTAATGTAGTTGTTTACCCTTTTATCATCGGAATTCTGCTTTATAAAATTATGTGAAGTTAATATAAACGACATTTTCGAATATTTAAGAAATTTGCGACAAAAAATTGTTTGTAATAACAAATATTTTATTAAAAAAATAATGTGTGTTTTCTTCATATCATGTGTTTTGAAAAAAGTACTTTATAATAACGAATATCGGTTCAATTGTAGAATAAGGACTGTTGGATTTCGTTTGATATTTGCGTAATTGATGGATAAAATTGACCTTTGGTTTAAACGACACTTTTTGTGCATACATTATTTCATAACGTATATGAAAGTAGACGTTTATGCCAAAGTCTGACATGCCTTCTAAAAGAGAACGGTGGCGTTTTTGTTATTAAAGAAATATCAACGTATGTTTTACTTCTTAATGTTTGCTATTAAATTTCTTAAATTCCGTTAAAACTTGTTTTATTTGATAAAAAGGATGTCTATTTTGTGTGTCCAAACGTTTGTTTCTGTGTGTAATGAAATTTTAAAACATTCACGACATTTCTGGTCAAAGAAATAAAGAACATTTTAAACAGTAAATTATAAGTTTATGTAAGTGTGTTGCTGTTCTTCGTAAGAAACAACAAAAAAAAAGCTGTACGTAAGTTTTTAAACTGATATAATAATAATGAAAAATGTAATTTATTAGTTAATGTCACAATGTAAATCCAGTAAACTTGATTTAAACATTTACAACTGTTCTTTAAAAAATACTGCAAACATTTAAAAGAAAACTCTATTGTACCATAGGAAGTGTCAGATTTTCTCGCTCATTTAGCTTGGTATTAGGCATAAATTTGGATAAAATGAGTGTTGCTCTTCATTTTATTCCTTGCCATAAAATAACATTATAATTGAATGTTAAAGTTTTGAACATTAATTAAATATTTATTTTTATCATATCAAAAATATTTTGACAAATTTGATTAAACTAAAACACTTTTGATATGAAAATAAACTTGGAACATTCTATTTACAGCGGTTTTAACGATTTAAAGGCGAAAATGAACAGGTTAAAACATACTGTTTTAAAAAAGTCACATTTCATTCTTTAGCAAATAAAATAAATGGGATGATTAATAATAGTTTTAGTGTTTCTTGTAAATTTATTAAAAAATATTCTTAAATGTTATTTTTAAATGTTATTTTTTCATAGACCGTTGCTTCGTTACAGTGAGCGAATGAAATGAAAAATACATTTATTTGTCGAAATTGCTGGTTAAGAAAATTATACTCACAACTCGCCGATGTGGTATAAATTAATATTATTACTATTGCAAGAGAGCTCTTTCATCATCATCATCATCATCATCATCATCATCATCATCATCATCATCATCATCATCATCATCATCATCATCATCATCATCATCATCATCATCATCATCAGCAGCAGCAGCAGCATCATCAGCATCATCATCATTATTCCCTTTTATTTTATTTGTTCAATAAATGAAACGTGACATTTTTGGAATTATTGTAGATTAGCATTCTTCGCTGAATAACCCCCAATGAGATTTTATTTTTAGGCGAGTTTGTGAACACCCCGATCTTAGCAAAATGTAAAGTTGTATAATGTCTTTACAAATATGAAAAAAAAATTCAGTTTGTTAAATTAGCAAAACTAACTGTTGTGGTTGTTTACCTAAAACCTATTGAGCGATGAAAGTTGTTTGAGAATCGAACTGCAGCAGCAACTAATTACATCCATTATTAAAACGATAAGGATACTGTAGCAACCGTTCATTTTGATTGAAAAGCTTATGACATTTGAAAACTTGTCAGTATCCAAGAAATGTATGACGATAAAACACGACCCACTGAAAAAGGTGATATTAGATTTAAATACTGCGAACCTTATATTTCTTTCTAATTTTGGAAAATGACACAAAAAATGAATCAAGCAAGAAAAAGAATTAAATCATTAACAATGAAACATGCAATGAATTAACTGATGGTTGTAGATATTTGCTAAGCACTGAGTGTAAGTGTGTTATTGGTGAATTTACCAAAAACTATTTAGAAAATGAATTGGGAAATTTAAGATAATTTGCTATTATGTTATCGTATCATGAAAAAATAATTGTTTTCATCTTCTGTAAAACATGTAGCAAAAGTCACAAATTTTGTAAAAATTATCAAAATTGATTCTCTGTACGTTATTTTGTTCATAAAGCATTTGATTTTCGAAAATGTTGAACTTGCTTTCTAATTATGTCAGATTTTCTATAATCAAATAGTCAATATAAACAAATTGACTCATGATTTTTTAAATATCTAAAATATTCATGGCGAATAAAGTGATTTTTTTGGCATTTAGTTCTTTTATGTTTTTTTCAGTTTCTTTTTACATTTGATGTTATGGAAATAAATCAATAATTATAACTTATTCCTTCCTAATAATATGTAAAATTGCTAATCAACAAATTACTGGGCATTACTATAAAACTTATATAAGTAATTATTATTAAGTAGTAATATTGGTATTTATATGTCAGTCCCCAGTTGTGGACCCCAGTCGATAGCCTAATAGGTCCCACACTGTCTATCAACCCCCAGCCCTGTCCCATCGTTGTGCTTGTATAAGTATCGCCATGGTTCTATCTGTAAGTTCAATTTAATGCGCAAATAGTTTATTTAAACGCAAAGTAATTGTGTGGTTTACATCTTTAAAGGGGGGAGGGTCTGTTTCTATTATGTACAGCATTTTACTAAGGATGTTTAAATACAGAGCCTGATTATTATGTCACGTTCTAGTAGTGACGTCATCATAACAATATAATTTGAAAACTATTATCTTAAGTACAGAGAATTTTGGCGGAGGTGTGTAAACTTTGATTTTCTTCAATGATTTACTGTTAGTGTTTTATTCATTGTTCAAGAACATGCTGCTCATAATTCATTTGATGGCATGCTTTACTTTGATACATGAAGATTTGATTTGGTTGTGGATTTCACGGCATATTATCCGGTTTTAAGGTTAGTTCATGACCAAAAATGAGTCCTGTACATGATTCATTGAACACGATTTGCTATTCTAGAAAAAAACTAGATAAGAAAACTGTTAGTTAATATTTTTCAAATTGTATTAGTGTTGAGTTGAACACCGTGCGTCATATCGGATGATAAGGCGACAGAGCAGATCCAACAAACCGCGATAAGGATCAATTATGCACCACTTATGAACATGTAGAATGCAGTTTGATGCGCAAAGCCATCCTAAATTTAGTCTAGGTCGTTGTTGACTTTTGATACTTAATTATTACTCGGTAGAATGGAATTAACAAAAACTCCAGTTGCATGTGCGAATTGACTCAGTGGCGTAATTAAGTTTTATGTGTGTATGTGTGTGTGGGGAGGGGCAATTGGAGGTCGAGACTAAAAGGTTCATGGCTTAGCGGAAAAGTAAAATGCATGTGTAAAAACTGTTTTCTTTTTATATAGGTTCACATTAATATATACAGGTAAAACAAATAATTTATTTTATATAATAGTTATGTCATTTAATCATATCAAATCGGTCGCACTTGCTGTGGGCCGCAAATAATTTTGCATATTTTTCTATCACATAAAAATGAAGTTTCAGTTTTGACATAGCGTTTCCTACGAAACGCCAAATGAATTATGTTTACAGCGTAGTTTTTTTATCGACAATCGGAAATAATAGCTCGAACTACGCCCCGACATTAAAGACTATACAAGTGGGTGTGTGGTTAGTTAATACTTGAGGGTGGCATGATTTATAGTCTTTCTAAAGAGTCTTCCACCGAGAGCAATTAATGAGATACGTATTCATTATCTAAGTAACAATCCAAATAATCAATTCCCCTGCTTGGAGAAGCCTCATTAAACCTACGGCTCAATGTAAAAACTCTGCGCCTTTAAATATTAAGCTTTTATACCACCGAAGACTGATAAATGTTTGGCATATATATATATATATATATATATATATATATATATATATATATATATATATATATATATATCAACAGTCAGAGCTTTTATCCACGTCGCAAACCTCACAAACCATCAAGCAGAGACATCGTACTATTTATAAACAATATCAATTACCAAAAAGTGCTCTATTTCTGTCTACAGAGAGCTATAGATAAGTAGTTGATTTCAGTTTCAGAAGAAAGTAAAATATAGTTACATTGTTTTTTATATTCTTAAAACAATTTTAAACTCCGTAACAAAAAACTCACAGAAACATTTGTATGAGAGAGAAAGAGAGAGGATATGGGAGAGGAGAGGGGGCATATGCGAACTGTTCTATAGTGAATATCAAAAAGAAAAACTCAAGGCATACTGTTGGGATAAGATAATGGCGTTGATCAAAGTCATTGATCGTGCTAGCTTAGAAAATCAGCAATCGGAATAATGGTCAGTAATCAGAGGCTCCGAATGGAAACGAGATTTTTCACAACTTCTGATAAATGGTTGCTTAACTAAATGCTAGATAAAGCACCCGTTCAAGTCGGATAACACATGAAAAGTATAATGTAAAAAAATATCACCGTCATCTGATCACTGGGAATGTTCTCATTCGTAAATAATAGAAAAAGTACGAAATGGCTGATTATCGTTGTTGAGGCACAACCAAAATGAGGATAGCGAAATTGAAAAAAAAAAGGCGAGGAAACAAAATGGGAAGTTGTTTGCAATGGTTATCGAGAGAAATAGAGAGAGTTAGAAATCTGAGGCACCAAGACTCCAGAGAAAACCACCTGTTATTGTTAGTGAGCAATCAGTGATCGTGACTTGTGTGAAAACTCCTAGTGAGAAAATACTAATAATAATAATAATAATAATACTAATAATAATAATAATAATAATAATAGGAAGAAGAAGAAGAAGAAGAAGAAGAAGAAGAAGAAGAAGAAGAAGAAGAAGAAGAAGAAGAAGCATAGTCATTATAATCAAATTGTTGTTACGGGTCGAGAAAGAAGGAAAGCAGAGAGGACAACATCTAGATTTCTGCTGAACTGAGACATAGAATATCATCAATTAAATTCCAGAGAACAGAAGCAATCGTTATCAACAATAACTCAAGTGTAAACAGCTGCTGCGAGAACGAAACTCGCTTTGCAACAGTTTTGAGTGTTGGCAATCTGCGGAAAATTGCAGCTACCTAGATTCTAGGGAACACCACTTGTTTTTGCCCGTGAATGATCACTAGTATTGAACTCGTGTGAGAATTTCTAGTTGTGAAAAACTCATTACCTTACATGAAAGACTAACCCTGGGAGATAGAAGGGCACTATCCAGACCTTGAAAAGTATCAAGAGTACTGGAATTCTGAAGAGACACTGTATTTCAAATTCAAAAGAAAAATCAATGGCGGTTATCTGCGAGAAATCAATGGTAAATAGCTGTTTCGAGTATTTTCTCTATCATTTCTTCTTCTTGTATTTTAATGATCAATGCTAGTGCAAAGAAAAGGTACAAATTGATAAAATGAAGCCCCTAACTTCTGTCTTCACTAAACCTACTAGTAAAATAAGGTAGACATAGCCACTCGCAGACACAACTGTAGTTGAACCATGTTTGAAATTTGACTTCGAAAACTAACACTTTAATATATATTAACTTTATTTCCCACTGTTTTTCCTTTATTATTTCGTCAAATTTATTACTCACATCATAAATATACGTAATACATACGGGAGGTTAACCAATCTCTAGAAAAAGTTATTCTAAGTAGAAACTTAATATGTTTTTTTAGCGTACTGTCTATTTAACTGTACATCTCTATGCTTAACTGTGTATATGTGTCTTATTTTATTGTAACTGCCTTCTCTTCTTTATGTATGTTTGCTAGTTCGCCTTATATCTTACGGAAGTGAGGGGTATACATAATCATAGGTAAATTAAACCTTAGTCTGATATTGCCACATATAAAAAATCATGAAAAATGTAACAACAAAAGAACTGACGCCGTGAGATTCAGAAACAAGATATGAGTGACACATTGCCTCTACGGCAAACACTGAGCACCAGGTCGGCATCCTGCAAATGATGACTCATCTAACCAGGTACGCGAATACCACAGAGGAACTACAGTGAAGTAGAAAGAAGCAATGCAGTAAACCAACATAAAACAAGAGGTAGAAATGAATTACAAAATGAAATAAGCTCGTGATCGAATGTGATTACAAAAAGCAACCCTGAAAAGAGGTTAACGGAAGTGCATAAAGAATGATTGGGGCATGTCTACTGACTAAACAGCAACTAAACAGAAGATATAGTAAAATAGATAAACAATATAATACGAAACAGTAAGATACAAGTAAAATACATCAAGAAACAGTAAGATACAAGTAAAATACATATTGATGTATTTTACTTACGAAAATAAAAATAAGCGATGCAACAGAACACCAGGACACATACCCTAGTAAAATACCACCGACAGAAACCTGGCACAACATAAACACCGAAACTATAGAAACGAATGACTACTTTATCACAAAACTCACTGAGAAAAAAGCAGAAGCAGAAGCAGCTATCGAATTCATCAGAAAATTATAAACGAGTATAAAACGAAACGCCTATCCGTAAGGAACGAGGAACTGAAGGAAGTGTTATCAGAAACAGAAAAGGTGAACAAACACCGCCCATATATCTCCATATATACACTATATATCTAAACATATACACCATGTATCTGAACATATACACCAACACAACTTAATTTCTGCGATGGCCAAATCAGTCATTACGAGATGCAAAATAGAAATAGACCCCATTAAAGAAAATGAAGAATGTGAATGGACCAACAATTCCTGGATTGGACATCAGATTGGAAACCCAAATCAACAAACTAAAAAAGGAAATTAAAGTGGTAAATAAGGCCGCAGAAGACAGAAGATTATGAAAGACGAAAATATGGCTAATAAAGAAGAAGAAATCCTAAGCAAGTAACATGATGAATTAAAACAAAAGCTAATGGCAAAAGAAGGAAAAGTGAGAATATATATATATATATATATATATATATATATATATATATATATATATATATACAAATGTATACAGTACAAACACAATAAGAGTTTTGAAAACAATGAAAGCCAGAAACATCTAGCCCCGGCAGAAACAAAACAGTTCTGGAACAATATATGGAAACGGCGACAAGACCATAACATAAATGCTAAATGACTGATAAAGATGAGAAAAGAAACAGAAACCGAAATTAATGAAGAAACACTCAAGACGGCTGTAAAAAATATAACTGGAAACTGGAAAGCGCAACCCCAGGACGGAATATATGCATTCTGGTTCTAAAATGTAATGATCGTTCATGAAAGACTAACACAAAACTCAAGAATATGTATACACGAAACAGACATATCGGAGTGTAGGACTAAAGGAAGAACTACGTTAATACAAAAAGACAGTAACAATGAAATGATCTCAAGCAACTAGAGACCAATAATCTGCCTACTAATCATGGGAAAGTTTGAACTGTAAAACTGATGGAACAGATTTAATATTCGCTTAATATCCGTCTCTGAAGAGCAGAAAGGGTGCCAGAAAAGAGGAACGGTAAACATGACCTTTTAAACATAGACAAGAAGATCCTGTAGCAAGGCCATTTAATGGATCAACTATAATAAAGCCTACGATAAAAGTCCATAACCATAAATAATTGAATGCTTAATGATGTACAAAATATCCGAGGAAATTTTCAATCTTATAAAGAATGCAACGGAAACGTGAAGACTGGAACTGACAGCTGGAGTTTAACACTTGAGAGAGATAGGAATACAGAGAGACATTTCCAGCAAGCCTTTCTATCACTACTATTGTTTATCATAGCCATGATTCCACCTAATAACAACGTGGATAAAAAGTACACAGACACAAAGTGTATATGGACGACCTTAATATATTTGAAAAAAAAAGAACTAGAAAAGCTGATGAATACTATAATATTTAGCCAGGATTTTTGAATGGAAAAATTTGCACTTAGATATGAAAAGAAGAAACCGTGAGAGAGCAGAGGGTATGGCACTACCCAACCAAAAGATGAGCGCACTTGGCAAACATGATAGTTATCAATATCCGAGAGTTCTGGACGTAGACGCCTTCGAATCCAGAGAAATTAAAGAGAAGATTGAGATAGAATACGCGAGAAGAAAAATAAATCTCTTATGATCTCAGACTGCAGGGAGCGCCACTTGCTATTGCCAGTGAGCGTTCACTGATAGTGTTGTCTGTGAAAACCCATCATCGCTAAATAATATTAATGAGTACAGGGTGCGTTTGGTTCTTGAAGAGGCTTAATATGATTGGAATACCAAAGAAGACCACGGGCCATTGTCAGCGAAAAATTACTAGTAAACGATTTGTTCGATTTGAAGGAAACACACGAGCCGTTATCAGTGAATAATTACTGATTAACAGCTGGTGAGAGAACCCGAAGTGAGGTAAAGTAATAATGAAGGAGAGTACAAAGTACAGGAAACCTCTGGAAAATTTCGGTCGCTCAGACTTTAAGAAAAATCACCGGTAAAGACTGATGTGAGAACTCAAAGTGAACAATAACCCTCCAACTTATAATAAAAGAAGAAAATTTAACGCGTGAAGTAAAACAAAAACTCAGCAAAGCCATGCTTGGTGTGCTTTTTTTTAGGTCATCAGAAATGATTTTCATTTTTTTTCAAATCGCGATAGTTCAGTCTTAAAAAATATTAGACATATTACATTACAAAAGAAATAGCAAGTCAGACAACCGCCACCGTCTGAAATGAATTTAGAACGCAATCTTCTATTTTAAATAGCAACTCAGACCACCGCCACCGTCTGAAATGAATTGAGAACGCAATCCTCTATTTTAAATAGTAAGTCAGACAACCGCCACCGTCTGAAATGAATTGAAAACGCAATCCTCTATTTTAAATAGGAAGTTAGACAACCGCCACCGTCTGAAATGAATTGAAAACGCAATCCTCTATTTTAAATAGGAAGTCAGACAACCGCCACCGTCTGAAATGAATTGAAAACGCAATCCTCTATTTTAAATAGGAAGTCAGACAACCGCCACCGTCTGAAGTGAATTAAAAACGCAATCCTCTATTTTAAATAGTAAGTCAGACAACCGCCACCGTCTGAAATGAATTGAAAACGCAATCCTCTATTTTAAATAGGAAGTCAGACAACCGTCACCGTCTGAAATGAATTTAGAACGCAATCCTCTATTTTAAATAGGAAGTCAGACAACCGCCACCGTCTGAAGTGAATTAAGAACATAATCCTCTATTTTAAATAGTAAGTCAGACAACCGCCACCGTCTGAAATGAATTGAAAACGCAATCCTCTATTTTAAATAGGAAGTCAGACAACCGTCACCGTCTGAAATGAATTTAGAACGCAATCCTCTATTTTAAATAGTAAGTCAGACAACCGCCACCGTCTGAAGTGAATTAAGAACACAATCCTCTATTTTAAATAGTAAGTCAGACAACCGCCACCGTCTGAAGTGAATTAAGAACACAATCCTCTATTTTAAATAGGAAGTCAGACCACCGCCACCGTCTGAAATGAATTGAGAACGCAATCCTCTATTTTAAATAGTAAGTCTCAGTAGATGTTCTTTTTCTTTAGGCAAACAGAAGTTATAAAATTATACATCTAATTAAATTCCTTTTATGAATATTAGTTCGAACACTAATTAATTAATTAACCAAGTATTATGAAATTGTATACACCGATGCGAAGCGTAAGGAGGGTTACTGTGAAATATTTTTAGTTTCATTTACTTTTATATAAACGGGTAAAAAAGTAGTTCGTCAAAATGCTGATAGCTCCGATTTTAGTGAAATTTGGCAATAGATATCAGACATGAATTAATAAGCGTTCCAGAAATGTCAGTTTCTAAGTATTTTAAAGGTTTTTAAGGTGCATAATATGGACACAACATCCTATTTAAAAAGTCAATATTTCAGATTTGCATTAAATTTGTTCCATAGTAAAATAGAAATTCAGAGCATCTTACTTATGTAAGATTCACTGAATTTCAATTTTTTAAGATCCCTTAAGCTAAGACTTACATTTTAGCCATTTTCTAAAATTAGAATAATGTAATCGATTTTTATCAAAATTATAAAGAGGATTCTAGACATAAGGTTTAGTATCGTTATATCTAGATTTTAATATGTGTAATTAGACATAAAATTGGTACAGAACTGTTCTATTCGGGGAATTCATTTTAGCCATACTTGAAGATACAACATTTATAACTACTCTTACATAAAATTGACAAAAAACTCCCAAGAGCCCTTTCAACTATTGCCACCTCGTGGGAGAATCGATAGTTTGAATGAATAAGAAACAATGTTAGCGAAAATAAAGAGCATATAGGGGAAATTAAATGTGCCAGAGAATTAACGATAAACAGGTAAAATAAATTTAATTCAATAGTCGTTTAAAAACGATTAAAAAGGCAGTACAGCATGGGATCGGGAAAAAAGATGAAGGAGAGTGCAAAGATCCCCAAAGAGATTAAACGTTTTTACAAACTCATTCTATCGACACAATGAAGCTTTCCGAAGTGCAATATTGACAAATTCCACATTTTTCAAATGCTTTTTAAACGACTATTGACTTATATTTACTTTAATTTCTTGGCACATTCAATTTCTATTCTATGTTCTTCATTTTCGCTAATATTGTTCTTATTCATTAAATCTATCGGTTTTCTTCAGACGAAATGATAGTTGCAAAATGCCCGTGAGAGTTTTTCATCATTTTGTTTAATATATATATATATATACATATATATATATATATATATATATATATATATATATATATATATATATATATATATATATACTTATTTGCAAAGAGGTTATAGACAATGTTTGTTGTGGTTTTAAGAAGCTAGCTCATTATGGTGAGCGCTTTCTGGGCTACCAAAAATGTCTGGCCACGCACCTCGACACTTCCCGGTAGTAGCGCCTCATGCGCTAAGAAATGAACTAACTCTGTCTTCGAGAGAATGTAAATCCTGGAAGGGTGAACTTAGAAAAAACAGAACTACTGTCAGACTGATATGTGTGCGCGTGTTTATCTTATTAGTGGTTGACTAAAAATAACACGACCCCACATTCTGGATTGAGCACTGTGGTAAGTGACATCGCCAGTTTCAATTAGCGATCATTCATAGCTCTTCGTGAAAGAATAGAGCACTCTCGCCTTCTGAACATGCAGCGTAATGAGTACGACACTCACTTGCTGTTAACACATTTAAGAACTTGCTATCTAACTACACTGAAAACCCTGATACCGCCAAAATGTCTTTTTCTGGATGACTATATATATATATATATATATATATATATATATATGCTATCTTGTCATGATATCAGCTTTCCCGATTGCAAGGGAAGCCTTGCTAAAGCGTTGCGCTTATATCAAATATAGAAAGTAAGGTCAGTCTGTTCGTCGTTTCTTTGATGTTAAGGGGGTTATTTGATACCTGATCGGTACTTGATTTTGTTTTTCAAGTCAATTATGGCAAATATCAATCTATGTTTTTAAAACGAGAAATTTTATTTTTAATCGATTTTAATATTTTATCCCGTTCAATATTTTGTAGTAGTCATATATAGACGAGGGAGTTTTACTCTAACAGTCATATGTCCTCCCACTGCCATTGATTAAAATTCCATGTTACATTAAGACTTTAAAAAAATATATTGCAATACATGGCAAATGAATTGTTTTTAAAATAAACTTATTTTGACTCCAATTATCTGAAAGATTATGTAGTAAACGTGGGGATTCTGCTCGCAAATAGCAGCAGCAGCAGCAGCCCAACCTGATAAGTGTGTACGTATAGCGAATGGTCGTATTCTTTTCATTTCGAGCCCAAATCGGTAGCGGCCAATGTGTTTCTACATAACAATGACACACCTACTTCTTGAATCAAACTTTTACTAAAATTCGGTCTATGTCCGTGAATTTGTAATGATTTTTAAAGAATGTCTTTGAAACATATTTATGATACATTAACTGTTTTATAAGTAACTTTCAACATCTTTTTTTTAATGGTCAAAGAAAACAGATAGTAAAAAGACTCCCAGGCAATGTTGTGTTTGTAGGTACACCGTTTCGAAATAGTGCTTCCCGTTCAATCACTGTTGTGAAGCAACGTCGAACTTGGTGAGCACTTCGAATATGAGTTGCTGTAAGTTATATCTGGAGAAAGATTCGTTCCGTCAGATACAACGGTACAAAACATGACGCTGAAGGCTCAAATCATATTGTCGATTTGGGATTATATTTTCTAAAAGAAATCAGGCGGGGGTGATTGAAGGAAATACTTAAGTACATTCTGGTCTTTTTCTATGACAGGTACTTTATCAAATAAATCAATATTTTACAAAAAGAACAAAATGGTATGGATCACAAAAAATAATGGATGTAGAACTGAACTAGAATATACCTCAAAAGCAGAAAAAAGAAGTAAAAACATAGTTGAATTGAAAACCAAAAAAGAATAATAAATAGCTGTACAGAAAACATGGAAAAAATGATAAAAATCAACATAATAAAATGATAAATACTAATGTAAAAACAATAACAAAAAACTTATGTGATTGTATGATAAAAAGTAAATGTCTTATGGACAGATTATGTAATGAAAAATATAACATGCAGAACAATGTTAAAGCATTATCAAATCCTGAAAACGAGATGGTGTATATATGTTCTCCCGAAAATAAAGACATTCAGACAATTATGATAACATGACTTTTAGAAATGTAATAAATGAACGATAAACCACATCATAGAAATATGGAAAGAAATAAAAGAAGGAAATAAAAGAAGGAAATAAAAGAAGGAAATAAAAGAAAGAAATAAAAGAAGGAAATACCCGAACATAAGACTGAGAACATCAAACAAATCTTTGCAGACATAAGAATAATAAAGTCTAAATAAGAAAGTCACAATTGAAAACTTGGCGAAAATATCATCCAAGGAAAAAAGATAATTATTGAAGGGAAGAATAGACGAACAGCTGCTGAAATGTCGATATACTGATATGTTCATTTTTTAAAAACCTGCAGCAGACATAGGAATTCCAGGTCTGCATGGTGACCAAATCACATTACTGGTGAACAAGTATTTTTGCGGACAAAAAAAAAGGAATAGGGTCCGGGCAAAAGATTGGACGAAGACGCATGAGAATTAGGTAACAGGTAAATGCAAAAAAATAAGTGTATTTATTTGTTAGCATTGATCATCTCCATTATTCCATTCTTTATATATTTTTAAAATATTGGGCAAATTTATTTAAAACAACACTAATAAAAATCAGTATATATGAACGGAGTTTTTTTTTCAGGTGAGTCTACACGCATTTGTAATATCTTTCTATATGCATCTCTCTCTCTCTCTCTCTCTCTCTCTCTATATATATATATATATATATATATATATATATATATATATATATATCAACATATTCCATTGCTTGTGCAGAGGCTAGTAAATATATAACTGCAATTTAAGATAATGTGTGCATGTATGTATATATATATATATATGTATATATATATATATATAAATATATGTATATATATATATATATATATATATATATATATATATATATATATATATATATATATAAGAGAGAGAGACGTCATATATTTAGAGAGAGAGAAAAAGATAGGGAGAGAAACGTCATATATATATATACATATGACGTTTATATATATATGTATATACATGTAAAGATGGAGATATATATATATATATATATATATATATATATATATAAACGTCATATATGCTGTCACAATATATGCAGCTACACACACAAGCACACACATACACACACACACATATATATATAGGCAGTAAAAGAGAAAATACATATGTATGTACACTCAAACGAAACAATCTGTTTATGTATATATATTGTCTTGGTTGTAGAGCGTCGGTCATCAGTTTCTTGTATCCCGGTTTCGAATCTCGCATGGTTGACCCATGCTGATGAGTGGTAAGACAACGAAACGCGTATATATTTATATTTAAAAAATATACTCTGCTCTCTATATCGGGGCATGACATTCGTGAAAGGAAAATATTCCCACCAAGCATTTAAGTAAAATGCTTTTCTATACAAAAAGTGTAATTTGTTCAAATTATCGCAAATGAAATGAACAAATAAATGACATCTATAAAAAAGCGATACATTTATTTCACAAGATGGGTTTGTATCAATGGTAAAGCGTAGGGCCGCAATCTCTGAGCTCCCGCTGTCGAATCTTGCCAGGTTCAGCCGAGCTGGTGAGTCGTATGATGATGATGATGATGATGATGATGATGATGATGATGATGATAATGATGATGATTATTATTATTATTATTATTATTATTATTATTATTATTATTATTATTATTATTATTATTATTATTATCATTGCCATCATCATCATCATTATTATTATAAAAAATATTATTATTCTTTATTATTTTGATATAGAAGGTTTGTACATTCACATAGTACAATTAGATCGCAACTCTCAACAGGAGAGTCCCTTTTTTTCTAAATGCTCCCTGCGAAATATTAAAATTTAGCTGAATCAACATAGTGTGATAAGGGGTGAAATAAATGCACAGATAGCTAATAGAGAGAGAGAGAGAGAGAGAGAGAGAGAGAGAGAGAGAGAGAGAGCGAGAGAGCGAGAGAGCGAGAGAGATTATGACTTGTTCAGTTAATTATTAATTACGGTGAATTAGAACAATTGAAACATTTTTTCAAATATAACTCACTCACAGAACAAAAATATATTTTAGCGTCTCTTTTGCGTAATTAAACAATACAGGAAAAAGAATTTAGAGAAAACAAACTTTGATCAACGATATATAACGATGACGACCCGATGAATTATTTCATAATTGTATGAGTTTTTCATAAATAGACTTCATAGTGATTTACTTTCACAAACATTTATTATGATTGACCGTTTACAGTTTCTCTCGTAATTTCTCACATGAAAAAATACAGAAGACACCTTTTATATATTTATATGTATAGCTGAGTGTATAGCGCAGTGGTATGGGCGCCGACTGTCAGCTACATTAACTGGTCTAGCCGCACTGTGATACGGCGAAACAGTTAGTACGTAGATGACTATATATATATATATATATATATATATATACAGACATACAGGCACTATTTTTCAGAATGACCATCTAATTTACATACGTATATGTATATATAGGCAAAGCGTATGGAGTACTCCATCTCTAAACGTACTTTACGGAAGCAATCAGTGCCAAATGTCCCATCCACAATTCAATGTGTGTTGTTTCTGTGGCAGATTCTGTCTGTCTATCCCTGAGTCATACGAGATCCCATGGTAGATGCTTAATAAACAAGTGTCAAACAGGAGTTTAATATAGCTACATACAGACAAAACCTAGTGGCCTTGTGTGTCATATCTGCAGCAAGACTCGCCTATAACCGGACATTGCGATCTTTCTTCTGTAAAGAATTGGAATATATATATATATATATATATATATATATATATATATATATATATATATATATATATATATATATATATTTATTTATTTTATACGTACATAAAAGTAATATTTTATGTACGTATAAAATAAATAAAAAATATATATTAACGAAAAATACGTCCTATAAATTTAAGGGCGACTAATAATACAATTGTCTGCATCTGAACCACTTAGGAAATGAGGCAATAGAAGTAGTGGTGAACAAAAAAACAACGAACGCTGCAAATAAAAACTTACATAAAAATACATTATATAAATATATATATATAGATATAAGAAGTATTTTTCGTTAATATTCTATTAATTTTATTAATTTTATACGTACATAAAAGTAAATTTAATATAATGTACGTATAAGATTAATAATAATAATAATAATAATAATAATAATAATAATGATAATAATATATATATATATATATATATATATATATATATATATATATATATTCCATTATCTATTTAAAAAAATATATGGATTCCCACTTAAATGCAATCATGATTCTATCAAAAATTACTAATTAATGTTTCATTGTAATTGTTAATTGTTTATTCAGTTTACTAAAGTATTTCAAAATAATGTACTATTAGTCAATGTTTAATTCAGGGGTGTGTAGTATCTGTTCTGTTTTCATGACACCATTTTTTCCAGACATTACCTTATCATTTGGGAGTGTAGTGTAGTATATGTTTTTTTGTCATGATAATATTCTTCCAGGCATTGCCTCCTCATTAGAGGACAGTGCAGTATAGGTTCGTTCGTTATGATACCATCCTCTGCAACATTAACTCCTCCGTTTTTGTTTACGGGCGTAGGATAGAGCAGTACTTTAGCATTATTTTTTGTTTTGGTCGCGATCAGTGACATACTAACAACAAATATGCGATCTCTGTTTGAATTGCTATATAAATAGTTGTAGATGTTGTTTTGATGTTGTTTGTTTGTGTTCATACTGATTGCATCCTTGATATCACTTGGCTTTCATATGGGTGTCTATCTTTTCTCTATAAAAGTCCGAAAATTTCCAAGCTATTCAAAAACATTTTTTGTAGCTTGTCGTCGTCAATAATCGTTAATATCTCTATGAAGTGTAATTGCAATCAAACTGTGTGTTCTGAAAACGCGTCTGAGTATATAGAATTACCATCTCTGTGTCGATAAATCATATTACATAGAGAAGATGTAATTGAATAGTTCATAGAACCACACATCACAATCAATTTTATGTTGTATATTTGGTTCCTCTTCTTAAAGTTTGATCAATAAATACGATTCTTTTTTTTATATGAGATGTCAGATTATTATCCGAAAATATCTAACTTTCAATATTCCAGATATTGGATTCCATATAAACACATGACGACGAGAAAACTGAACAAAAAAAATAGGCGTGCACA
>OY744529.1:56044482-56054482 GCA_963556195.1 Sepiola atlantica | reverse complement strand
ATAATAATAATAATCCAGGTAAAACATTCACAGGGTAGTAATCCAAAGAATTTTTATCTGCGACACTCGTATGTCGATGCTATCAATCAACAGCTATTATAAACTTAGATCTCATCAGGCAGAGTTAGAATCCGATCTTAACCTTAGATCATATTTTGAAATATAGAAATATATATATGCATATGTATATATATATAGCCTAAATTTTGTATATATATATATATATATATATATATATATATATATATATATATATATATATATATATATATATATATATAGCCGAAATGCATTATTTTTGAACACCTACCTATACTTTCAATTAGCTATTAAAATATGGACAGAAAATGCAAAGTCACAACGTGAATGTTGATGCTAGTATGTTTATTTACCTTTGCTGCAGGAGGTTAAACACAGAGTCAGGTGTGGAAGGCCAGCACACTTGGATTAGCGCATCCTGGTCGACAAATAATGCATGAGCAGCCCTATCGATATTCATCGGTAAGTGCGCCTCAGGCGATTATCAATAAACTAACTCCTTCTCAAAGGGAAGGTAAAGCCTGGTAGGGGGAACCTCCTTAGACTAAGCAGAACGATACCTCAGCCGGACAGGAACAAAGTCAGTGTCGGACTGATGTCGAGGACGTGTCCCCGACTGGTAAAAACACTGGCAATGTTGATGCTATATGTTGATGCTATATGTTGATGCTATATGTTGATGCTATATGTTGATGCTATATGTTGATGCTATATGTTGATGCTATATGTTGATGCTATATGTTGATGCTATATGTTGATGCTATATGTTGATGCTATATGTTGATGCTATATGTTGATGCTATATGTTGATGCTATATGTTGATGCTATATGTTGATGCTATATGTTGATGCTATATGTTGATGCTATATGTTGATGCTATATGTTGATGCTATATGTTGATGTTATATGTTGATGCTATATGTTGATGCTATATGTTGATGCTATATGTTGATGCTATATGTTGATGCTATATGTTGATGCTAGTGTGTAGCGTTACGGTGTATGTAGTTTCTTGCTTTTTAGACTGACAGAAATATCAATATAAATGGTGAGATGTTGTCTCATTATTGTATGTGGAGTCGTCGTTCTTTGGGGAAAAGATTTCCAGGATTTTCTCTGCGAGAATTTTAGAAGTAAATAACTACTTCAGTATCAACACACAAAACAAACAGTAACTTTTTTAGACAGTCAATCATTTTTAACTGAAAAATTTAAATATATATATGTAAATATATATATTTATATATATATATATATATATATATATATATATATATATAGTTAATATAAACGTTTTTGTGTAGCTTACTTGCTACTAAACTCTAATCATATGTATACACTGTTGAATAAGATACTTAAAAAAACGTATACGTAATTCGTTATTTTAAAATATCAATTAAAAAATTAAATTGTAAAACTATTTTTATATAGACGACCTCTTATATGGTGCGACACACAGTGTACAGGGAGGTTACCCCCTCTAGCATTTAGGTAAATGATTCACTGAATCCGTGTATTTGTCTTTATCGCCAAAACAATAACAGAATAAATATATATATATAAGTGTGTGTGTGGGTATGCATATGGCACATCCATATACTACCGAAATATGTTACTTAGACAAGTAGCCATACATGTAGTGTCATCTATAGGCATCTGTGTGGAACCATAGAGAGAGTGTGACTACTCTCTAGACTGAGAATACAATGGAAAGTTTGGGTTATTCTTGTTGTGCGCGTGCGTATATGTGTGTGTGTTTATGTGTTTAAGTGTCATAGACAATCTCGTCTAAAATCCGATTATCAGACGACCCAACATCTAATGAATGATGCATTGTGAAGATTGTCCACTCTCTCCACCAAGAAAGTAATGTATGTTTATGGTGCACAGTGTTCCACGTGTAAATGATAGACTAAATCGCAGATGGAATTTTCTAAATTTGCACTATTCTAAACTATTTTCCGTTTCAAAGCTAGGCTACCCGACTATTTCCCTTATATTTGGAGGGAGGGCTTCCTATCATAATGCATATATACAAAATAACTTTATACGCATATTTATGTACAACTAACAACTATATAAATATATATATTTCTTAGTCAATTATACATGGATATAAACATTCAACATTTAATATATATATATATATATATATATATATATATATATATATATATATATATATGTATATATGTATTATTTTATCTATCCACATAAAAGAGGATATACTCTTTTTTGTATAATTTTAGCATATTATGTAGCATTTTAGCCTGACGATTCCCTACGGGGGATGAAACGCGGAAGCCTCTGTGTAGTTTATATATTTTCATAACTTACTACTACTATTTATACAAACACACACACACACACACACACACACATATATATATATATATATATATATATATATATATATATATATATATATATATATATATATGCAATATTTAAACATAATTATTTATTAATATTCCACCAATGCTTAATGTTTTATGTTAATTCTTGCCGGTCGATCCATTCGAACCCAGTTTCAAAGATATATATATATATATATATATATATATATATATATAATAATAATAATAATAAAAAAATAATTATTAAATAGGGAGGTGGTATCTGATCAACACTGCTGGGATGCCATGATAAAGAAATACTGTTTTGTTTTTAAAGTCCCGAAACAGTTTTCATGGTAAACAACTGACGATCCCTTATATATAAAAACATATATAAAAATATATTTATATTAGATTATATTCTTGGCAGTAAACTAAAATAGTGATTGAAGTAGATTGATTGACTTACTAGACTTACTAGACTAAAATCTTTCAACAAAATTTTTTTTTTTTCAGTTTTGAAGGTAAAAAGAACTTCCGAGACTATATATATATATATATATATATATATATATATATATATATATATATATATATCGTAATTGTAGTGTTGTTTCCTAGATGCTAATCCAATGAAATCCAGTGTTTATAAAATAGTGCTCAATTGGTACGATGGCCACATGAAACTGGATTTTCATCATCCAAATCTCAGTAACCCTTACCATGGAGTGGCTTTTGGCTTTCGTACGAAAATATATATTAAACTGTCATTTATTATCATTTAACGGATCACTTTCTAATATAATTTTTTCTACAGCGATACTTCATGATTTTACTGTTGTACATAAGTTGTTGACATATTGAAATAATCATAAAAATATTATTATACTATTTCTTTAAAATAATTTTCCAGAAATTCTCATTACGAGTATTTTAACAGCTGTTCTTGTTTTCTATTGTAACATTATTTACAAAATCTCAGCTAAAGTAATTAATACGTGAATTTAATCACGAATACACAGAGAATAAAAACAACATAAAACAACGGTGGACTGTTATTTCTTGAAATTTAGGCAATCTCTAGCTGACTAAAATTTGGTATTCAGTCATTATACAAAAATACATTATTGCAACAATTTACATTGTTTTCATTCATAAAAATATTCGGAAGTATGTTTTGATAATCGCAATTACAACTATATAATAGTTCATTGTTTTAATCTTAAAATAGGACGTTATTAACCTGATTTTATTTTTGTCTAAATAAGTATATATTTTTTTGTTATATCAGACATTATTATTTCGACTTGGATTGAGTATTTAAGATTATGAATAGTACATTCGCAATTTCCTTCATTTGACTAAATATTATGGAATATATAAAATATGATATTTTATTTATTAGTAATTTTTATTCATCGTAAAGAATTAGACAGGTAAATAAATATATATAAAATGTGGGTTATATTTAATTTAAGCAAAATACATTATACAAAATATATACAGACATTTATACAATAAAATAAAGTAGTTATGAAATAATAAATTAATAATGTTCCGAAGACTTGAGTTGCGTATGTTACTATAATTAAATTATAACGTTTAATAAAAAACGTCTGCTGAATCTTCGAGTAAAAAAAACTAAAAACTAATCTCATAGTTAGAGACAATATTATTTTTATTCTGCTTAATAAATATTCCACATACTAGCCAGCAGGATTTTGAGCTTCATGCCTAAGACAAATGTAAAATAATTTCATGTGCATTGTTTTTTCTTTTAAAATATTTGTTTGTAAATTTTTGTTTACTTTTGTCTAATCAATATTATCGTCAATTATACTGAAAATATTAGGGTTTTTTCTTTTTACTGTTTATGCTTTCTTGAATATAGTGAAAAGCTGAAAGTGGATAACATTACTATAGAATTATATAAATAATCTATTTTTCCCATCTGGGAATGAACTAATATATATATATATATATATATATATATATATATATATATATATATATATATATATATATATATATATATATATATATATATGTGTGTGTGTGTGTGTGTGTGTATAGATATATGTATGTTTGTGGTATGTATATGTTTATGTGTATATATATGTCTGTGTATATATTGTATATATATATATATATATATATGTATATATATATATATATATATATATATATATATATATATATATATAAAGATAAGCAAGCTATAAAGAAACGTTTGTGTTTCACTCATAGAAAGAGTTCGTCAGGCGAACTCTAATATTTTATACTGTTACTAAGAACTGTTGAAGTAAATTTTCAATCTCACATATATATATATACATGATATATTATTTTATAATATGAGTATATATAATAGTAATATACTTGTTTAGTATACGTTTCACTACACGAACATTTTTGCTACACATGTGCATACATGTTTCAGCTACAGCGTTTATAGGCCACTTTGTTTTATATATATATATATATATATATATATATATATACATATATATATATATATATATATATATATGTGTGTGTGTGTGTGGGGAGGGGTGTCGGGATTTGAGTTGTAAAATACTCGAATCGCGCGACTAGTAGTGAATAGTCATATCTCTATGCTGATGAGTCCCGATTATGAATAACGAAACGTATACATGCATAGATAATAAACAAAACAAATATATATATATATATATATATATATATATATATATATACCTGTATGGATTTATGTGTTTTATGTTATTTACACCAGGAAAATTAATTAATGTCAATTGAGCATTTTAGTACTGATGTTTTGTACCAATTCTGTAAAGGTTATATAAGTAAAGATCTTTGAAAATATAATATATATCTCAAAATAAATAAGTTTGCGAAATTATTTTTAATATTTACGGTACCGAAAAATGAAAACATTTTTGTAATTCTCATGCTGTTTTTAATATAACATATGAGAAATATATTTGTTTGGATAATTAATAGCAAATGTGTTAAACTGCAAGATATTTATGTTGAATTAGCCTATTTCTGATAAGAGAGAGATTGTACATATATATATATATATATATATATATATATATATATATATATATATATATATATATATATAGTCTAAAGAATCTTTGAATCATCTATAAACGAAGTTAAAACAAATGCAGTTTAAATTATTGTGGATGCGAATTAAATTAACATACTGCACACTTATATAATGCATGTGCAACGCCGGGTAGCTGTGCTAATATTTCATGAGGTATTAATCAATTTGTTTTGATTCGTCTAATCTCTTAAAAGATATCAATATATAACTGAATGTATTTAGTGTGACTTTCACCCAATAGACATTGGAAATGTGCGTAAGATAAGAAAAGAGAACAATTTTCTTTTGCTCTGAAAATCAAATGTTATGAACGCAAATGGACAATGTGAAACACGGCAAAGGCTGACCGAACTGAACCGTTTTCCTGGAATATTGAATGGAGATTCCCATCATTAAAACGGGCCAAACTTTTGCAGATAAATCTGGTTGCATCGTTGATACGTTTTGGTTTGTTTATAAATACATTTGTTTTAATAATTGTTCGCGTGTCATAAAATCAATGTACATAGAAGCGGATACGTTCTAAATATATGTTTATCTGTACGTGTTTGGGGTTTGTAACTAAAAAAAATCGGAGTTAAATAAAATAAGCGAACAACCCCCAAAACAAACTGATTTTCCCAAATCATCAATCCCATCTAGGGACGCACATGCGCACGACAGTGAAACTGAGATTCCTGTAGAAACGGAACACGCATATACCAACAGATGAACACGCATATACCAACAGATAAACACAGGCCCGACAGACGAACCTATAGTTCACAGGAGAAAGATAGAGAGATAGAGAGTGAGGGGGTGGGGGATATAGAAAGAGAGAGTGGGAAGATTGTTTATATGAATAGAATAGCACAAGAAACATGTATAATAGAAACTACTTTCAATATTAATATCCACCATTAAATTGACAAACTTGCATTGACTACAACAGCAAAACAATTTACAATACAAACGTTTAATTTCAATGTATCATTAAAAAAGAGGGAATAAAACATATACTTGCAAAATATTAGTCTCTATCCCCTCCTGACTTCTCTCTTTCTTTTTATTTCGCTATTGTATATGTGTATGTGTAAATATTTACAGGTGTATTTATTTGTGCGACTGTTTTGTAGATGTTTTATATGAGCATGAGTGTGTATGCGTATGCGTGTGTGTATCTATGCATGTGCGTTTAAGTGACAGTCAACAATTATCCTTTTGAGACTTGCATTCCTTTAATAAATTTCAATTAAATGCCCTGCAAATAATTGAGTATCCAATGCGCAGGCAACGTAAAAACAATTTAACATTGAAAACAAAAAGAAAATAAAACAAAAACGTTCTTTTCGTACGTACGCATAATTGGTAATGTAGTATATTCCACAATTTAAATGTAACTTTTACAGGGCAGCAATAACATGTAGACACACACACACACACCCACACATACACACACACACACACATATATATATATATATATATATATATATATATATATATATATATATATATATATATATATATATATATATATAGCGTAGGTAGATATATAGAGATAGAAACATACCACCAGGCTGTCATCCATGCTGTTCTCTTCGTGTGACATTGTTCGTAGGCAGAAATTTTCGGTTTGGTATCAAAAAATGATCAACTGATAACTTTTGTTGCCTTTTCTTGTTGTTATCATTACTGTTGTTGTTGTTCTTCTTCTTCTACTTGCTTTCCGTGTGGTGGTGGCTGTGGCAGTAGTTGGCTCTGTTTGGGTTCGTCTCAGCCACTCGCTTAGCCGAGAGTAGGAGGCGTGCGTTAGATCGCAACTAGACAAATTTTCTTTCTCCCATGCATCGATATTATACGAAACCATAAAATTAATGGATGACCTCGTCCGTAAAAATCACGTGGCCTTCTTCTTCTTCTTCTTCTTCTTCTTCTTCTTCTTCTTCTTTTTCTTTTTCTTCTTCTTCTTCAAAATCACACTCCTTATTCTATTTTTTTCTTTTCTCCTTATTTTTCCTACTTCTAAACATTTTTATTTCCGATATTTCTGTTTTGTTCCCATACCAAGTCTATTGACACTGTTTAATCCCAACCACAGATCTTTCGACTGGGTCGGGGCATAGTTCCGGAAAAATGATTTCAGTAACGTTTTAGAAGCATCCTTTAGTTTCAATTTCTTGTTGTTATTTGTATATACTTAAAATGTTGTCGTAAAATAATATATAGAAAGTCGTTTTTAACAAAAACAAATTATATATTTAAAAAACTGAAAAAAGACAAAAAAGTGAGACGTTAAAACGCACGGACTTAACTTCAGTCAAACTTCAATTGTTTATGAAACTTGTTTTGATTTTTAATTACTTATAAAATATATGAGTTTTTGAATAGCGGATTTACATTTCATTAAACTCGGATAATCCTCCGATTTTTTAATGATAAAAAATAAATAACACATTGTTTATTTCCAAATGTCCCCCGACATCACATATCATTTCTTGAAGAAGGCGAACATATGAGCCCTTACGTCTGCCCTCGTCATCCAAAGACAGACTGCTTCGCTGCATAACATCTCGTCAGTGTAGCTAGACACACAGACGCTTAAGCCGAGATCGAAACTCAACCGTTTTTTCAACACTCGGTTATTCTAACCGTTAAGCCATCAACACAACCTACGAAAAAGTGAAATGCTAATGTTTAAATAAATACTGCCGAAGAGTGCTCTATTCGTATTCACGAATACCTTTTTATTATAACTAATTTGCTGTGTGTTTTGATGTGTTTATTTTGATTTTTTAACATTTTGTTTTCAACTGTCCTATTTAAAATCGTTTTTTTCTTTCTATCCTGTCACTTTCTCCTTTCACCATTTCCCGCTTTGCTATCTTCTTATTTTCTTTACAAATACTCCCTCTCTTTTTTTAGTCCTTTCCTCGTACATCACTTACAAAAAAACTAAATCCGTTTTGGCTCCTTTCTCCCGAGTCGGAAGAGAGATCCGGCTGGTTCGTCTGCATCAGGGAATTACGCCTCTTACCTGTAATTTCTACAGACGATATTCAGCCAACGTGTAAAAATGGAGATGATTATTGCTTTTAATATTTCTTTGATATATTATCAAGATAACTTTTCAAAACATATTTATGTAATATCTCTCAACATTCCCACTTTCTTATATATATATATATATATATATATATATATATATATATATATATATATATATATATATATAGTAAGTTTTGAAAATATATTTATGGCAATTAAGCTACACAGAGGCTTCCGCGTTTAATCCAGATATTAAATCGTCAGGCTAAAATGCATTTTAACCTGACGATTCCTTACGGGGATGAAACGCGGAAGCCTCTGTGTAGCTTAATTGCCATAAATATATTTCCATAATTTACTACCTAGCTCTACTTCACTGTTGAATTAAATACTGAAAATCGCTAGAAAAAATATTATATCTCCTTATTGCATAGTTTACGTGGATACATAAAATAATAACAATAATATATATATATATTTATATATATTAATCCAGATAAGTTTACATACACAGGGTAAAACTCTAGGGAATATATATATATATATATATATATATATATATATATATATATATATATGTATATATATATATATATATATATATATATATATATATATATATATATATATATATATATATATATATATATTTATATACTCTTTTTTTCATTTTATTTCAGTGTATAGTGAAATGAAATCAAGGGGAGCCTTCCTGGGGCTAACACGTAATCTCTATATGGCATACATAGACATCCGAGTGTTTAAAACCTCTTAAACACTGAAGAAGTTAAGAACATTAAGTTGCCTCTCTCCAATCGACCAGTTATATTATAGTGTATATTTCTTTTGGTCTCTTGGTCCTACTGGATTCCAGGACAACAATTCATCTGGTCTGGTGGAGTATCCAACTAAGTGCTGTGATTGTAGTCAACATCACTAGAGAAAGCGTCACCACTCTTTGCATGAGCCGGTGTATTACCGTGTCGTGGGGATGCTATTTCGGCTTCGAATACTATGTTGTTTTGAATATTTGGTCAGGGTTTACTTGTAGAGAGAAGTATTCTCTGTCAGGTTGTCCTGACAAACCCTTGTACAGAGAGAGAGAGAGAGAGAGAGAGAGAGAGAGAGAGAGAGAGAGAGAGAGAGAGAGAGAGCGAAGACACCCAAGGATGGTGTATACGAGGTAATTTATATACGTCTGTAAATGTGTAGACAGATAATGTATAAATAAAAAAAAAACACAAATAACAACTATATTGATAATGTAGCACTTTTATACAAACACAGGTACGTTTACCTGTGTATGTAAACTTATCTGGATTAATATACATACATGCATATATATATATATATATATATATATATATATATATATATATATATATATATATATATCAATATCTATCTCTCTCTCTCTCTCTCTCTCTATATATATATATATATATGTATATATATATATGTATACATATATGTATGTTTATATATGTATATATATATACAT
>OY744529.1:56024482-56039482 GCA_963556195.1 Sepiola atlantica | reverse complement strand
ATAAGAATAACAAAATTTGATATTGAGTTTAGACTCATGGTAAAACATATACAGGTATCCAAAGTTATGTCTTAGCAACATGACGGGTGTTTGTTTAGAATATTATCTATGATTTTCTTTAATAATTTTTGTTGTACATCATGTGCGTCTGTTTGTTATAAGCTCGAAGTTAACACATCAATCTCTATAGATGACCGTGATTCCGTTCAATACTTTTTTCATAGAATTTGAATCAGTTTTGAAAGAACCACGTGCGTGTCTAGAGGGGGGGGGGGTCTTCTATAACATTTTTTGGCGTTTTATGAACATATGTGTGTGCCCTTTTTCATCGCTTTATGAAAAGCAAGTAAACGAATCAACGTCGGATCGATCCTGCGTAAGTGGCATATATCTGCTTAAGTTTAGTCAATAAATAGATCAACATTAATACTCTTTAATTTCTTCTGTCTACTATTAAGTCTTGTGCAGCAGCAATGAAGTATTTATCTATGCATATATACGTGCATACACATGCATTTATCTATGCATACACATGCATTTATCTATGCATATATACGTGCATACATATGCATATATACGTGCATACACATGCATTTATCTATGCATATATACGTGCATACACATGCATTTATCTATGCATACACATGCATTTATCTATGCATATATACGTGCATGCATATGCATATATACGTGCATACACATGCATTTATCTATGCATATATACGTGCATACAGATGGAATATGATTTATACCCTGTTTACGCATTCCCCCATCTTCACTTTCAGATTGTGAAAATAGATCTCCATAACAATATGGATAATTACATTTCATTTTGATCAAACTCAGACTACTACAGTATCGTTGGTCTGGGTTCGCGCTTTACATCTACGAACAGGAAATGCGATGTCAGAAGTCGAGTAAAGAATTGAACATACATTTAAATGAGGTGGGCATGGCTTAGAGCAGGAGCGTGGCGGTGTTCTCGTGGTTTCCGAGGAATCAATGGGTGTCTGTTAATGGGTTAAAGACAAGGCGATCCATAATACAGGCCTGGCAAACATGCGACTGGGGTCCACGACTGGGGGTGAACATGCGAGGAGAAAAATTACTACTAAATAATAATTACCAATAAAAGTTTAGTAAGAACATTTTTAGTAATGTCCAGTAATTAGCAACTGTACATATTATTAGAAAGCAGCTTACTGTAAAAAGTACAAAAATATAAAAGAACTAAATTCACAAATAGTCACTTGTTTCATGATTAATTATACATATGTTTGACTTATACGAGAAATGGTGCACCTTCTCCAAGTAATGTTACCTCAAGTAACAGCACTTAGCTAGACACTTCACCCGTTCAGATGCATTCTTGCCCTCGAATCCGGTAAGACTAAGGGACCAGGAGAAAGATATACTATAATATAGTTAACTGATTAATTGGAGAAAGGTAATTAATGTTCTTAACTTCTTTAATAACTCAAGGTTTGACAGGTAAAATACATTTTTAATGGAAAATTCGAATATCTATGTATCTCATCTAGAAATAAAGTGTCAGCCCAAGAAAGGGACCCTTTGATTTCTGAGAACTTTGACTAAAATAAAATTTAAAAAATATATATATGTATGTAACATGACAATCCACCTCTCAAAATTTGAACCGAACCGGATCATTACGGC
The DNA here is from genome assembly GCA_963556195.1 of Sepiola atlantica. NCBI lineage: Eukaryota > Metazoa > Mollusca > Cephalopoda > Sepiida > Sepiolidae > Sepiola > Sepiola atlantica. Next base: position 56,037,805 of record OY744529.1, on the reverse strand, counting down.
GATTTTTGAAATGTCTCAATAGTATTTATGAAAATAAATAATAAATGCGGCGTTTCAGGGTTCATTCGATCCCCGTAATCGTGATTAATTCTGAATGGTTTTATAAATTGGAATAAACATACACAGTCTGAATTTTTCGTTAAATATATTAAACAGTTTAGGAATTAACACATTCTTATATTGTATCAACCATGAAACTACAGTAAAATGTAAAGCTAAACCACCTTATATATATATATATATATATATATATATATATGTATATATATACACATAATACTTCTAAGTAAATAATATTAAATTAGTGTTACCTACTACGTCAGGGTTTCAAGCTTTCGCTCTCATCAGTGTAGGGAATGATAAGACGGTCGTAAGGTTCAAAAATTGTTACAAAGTCTCCTTAGACTCCGCAATCAAGCGTCATAACCAAATGGCCAAAAGAGATTATCACGTCAAGAAAAGTAATTTAAGTTCTATTTATGCAAAGGGAGGCACATATAAAAAGACTGTCTGGAGAGTGTTCAACGAACGTTGTCGGAACATGCCATATAGCTACGTGACAGTCTATTTTTAACTTCCCCGAACAAGGCTCAACTTCAATCTCTTAAATTTAATTTTGAAATTATACCAATATTCCTTATATATATATATATATATATATATATATATATATATATATATATATATATATATATATATATATATATATAAGGAATATTGTTATGATAAAAAAAAATTGGATAATTTACAAATTCATGAAATCATCACGTGTTCAAGCAAGGCATATAAAAAACTGATCTTTAATCCCTAGATTTTCAAAGAATTGCTGTTCTAAGAGAAGAAAAAACAATATTATTGGTAAGCATTACATTGAAAATCTGCAAATATTTTTAAAGATATGCATAAAATAGAAAAAGTTTTTAAAATGGATAGAAAGGATATGATCTAATATGAAATATATATATATATATATATATATATATAATATGTATATATACATATATATATATTGATACATACATCATACAATATAAGACAATGTATTAATACATTTCAAAACTATATACACACCCACACACACATTTTTTGTTATATTACATCTCCTATTTCTTTATAATTCCGTTTCCCCCCATTGGAGTTTTTTTATAAGGATGTTTTCTTCCCCTAAATTGTCCCTGTCTTTATCTTCCTCTAAAATCTTCCTCCTATCCTCTTACTCTTCACATCCTCTTTAAAGATGTTTTTTTAATATCTGTAAAAAATAACCTTAATCCTCTTCAACTTTTATTTTCTAATTTTATTTTTATTTTTATTTTTGTTTTATTCCAATTTTTTAAATTTTTTTACTTTTATTCTAATTTTAATTTTATTTTGTTTTTATTCTTTATTTTTATTTTTTAGCCCTTTAATTTTATTTTTTATTTCTATTTTATTTTATTTTATTTTGATTTATCTTATTCAATTCTCTAAATTCTTTTTAAATTGTTTTTAATTTCTGATTTTTATAAGAAATTTTGAAAAGCAAATACCTTCGATAAAAGTCTTGTAATTTAAAAAAAAATTGTTTAATATGTATCATTGATTCTTCACCCCTATAAGAAATTTTTCTTAATTTATTTTTTTTGCATACTTTTGAAAAGGAAAGATCTTTGGAAGATTTTGTGTTATATTTTTTGTATGTACCGGTGATTTGTTTATAAGTATCATTGTGTGTTTTCCTCTCCAATGCTACAAACATATCAACCTGTGATCCTTTCTGTCAGTGGATCTTTCTCTAGAACTAAGTTTTTTTGATTTTCTGTAAGACATGTTGCTATATGCGCTAATGAAGAGACGTTTTGGACCAACTTTATAAAATTATGAAATAAAATAAAATATTTCTAAATTGTTTTGAAAAGGATCGTACGCCATAATGAATTAGTGTTGTAATTCTTGGAACAGTAAAAGTAATGTTCTGATTCATTATATATATATATATATATATATATATATATATATATATAAATTTATGTACTAAAATAATTAATGCTTTTGCTATTATCGTTTTACGCATATTTCCAGGAGAATCATTGACGATTAAAATTCAGTGACGTTGGAGTGGCACCACCTAATAAAATCGCATTACGTTAAGCATTTTAAAATGTTGGCACTTGTTTAATACGTGATGTTATTAATTTTATGTTGTTTTTGTGTTTTATGTAGATAGCTTCCAGTATTTTTATTTTTTTTAAATTGGTTTTCGAATATATATATATATATATATATATATATATATAAAATATATATATATATATATATATATATATATATATATATATATATATATATATATATATATATATATATACGTTTTTTCGTTATTGGTTTTTAGCGATACATAACTAATAGTATATTTCGCCCAGCTAGAACGTATGAAATTGTCTCCCTTATACGTACGCACGTGTATTCTCTCCTGCCCTATCGATCCACTTTAAGGGACATGTATATATATATATATATATATATATATATACAGGGTGATTCATAAGTCACTTAGCTATTTATTTTTAAAATTCTAAAGTTAAAATATACGGTAATACAAAACAGAAAGTGTATTCAACAAATTTATTTATGGGAGTTTAAAATTACAGCAATTTTTCAAAATTTCCACCTTCGTTCTGCATGCATAGCTCCATTCTTTTTTGCAAGGAATTTACGACTCTTTGTAGCATATTTGATTGATTATCAAATAAATATATATAGAAACAAATATATAAACGAACAAATTTAAAATAACAAATAGCAGTAATTAGAGAGTAAGATAACAATTATGAAAAGTTCATAGTATGTTTGTGCTTCATATGGTAATCATTTTTAATAGCTAAGTGAAGTGACTTATGAATCACCCTGTATATATATATATATATATATATATAGTTTTAATTACCTACTGGAGTGTTACAATGACCTACTAGACACCATCCTTGAATGTCTTCGGTGTCTCTTAACAAGGGGTTGTCAGGATAACCTGACATGAAGGTACTTCCCCTACAAGTAAACCCTAACTAAATTTTCTAAAATAACATAGCATTCGAATCCAAAATGAGATCGCATCGACACTGGCTCATACGAGGATTGGTGAACTTTCACCAAGTAATGTTACCCCAAGTAACAGCACTTAGCGGGATACTCCACCAGATTAGATGAATTCTTGTCCTGAAATCCGGCAAAACCCAAAGACCGCTAAAAAGATATACTATAACATAGTTCACAATAAAATTGTGGAGAGAAAAATAAATATTCTGAACTTCTTTACTAACAAATAAAGGAGAATATTAATGGAATTTTCGAATATCTATGTATCTCATGTGTTCGCCTAAGAAAGGGCCCATTGATTTCTGAGAATTTCGCCTGAAGTATTAATTAATATATATATATACATATATATATATATATATATATATACATATATATATATATATATATTTATAATCAATTATTCATTTTCCATAGGTATCGATGTTTCATGCTTATGCAATCTACTATGGAGTTTATTTCCGACTGTCGGTGGCGCGAACTCCGATCACAAATCGCCACTGATTCGCAGTCAAGAGTCTTAACCGTCGCCCACCGTCAATTAGTTTGGAAGTTAGGAGAAATTTAACTTTGTAAATGCCACGTCGGCAGGTATTTACAACGAGCAGTGAATAGTGATCAACAACAACAAACCGTCTTGGATATCGCAATGAAGCTAGTGTTACTGCTTGTTATATAACTCTCTTAGAGTGCCCGGCCTTAGCAATATATATATATATATATATATATATATATATATATATATATATATATATATATATTATATTATTTATTTTCTTATACTTATTTATAGATAAAAAAAGGTATCCACGGACACATGTTTCGCCGTTACTGCGGCTCATCAGTGTGGCTGGCTATGACTGGATTCGAACCCCAGTCACTGTGCGCTAACCGTTACGCTAACAGACCTGTCTGAAATTACGTGACACTTCATCGTTTAAGAAGTTACTTATTGTTGTTATTGTTTTTTATCGATAATTAACTAATTCGAGCCGCAGTAACGGCGAAACACATTTCCATTGATAACTATTTTATCTTTCTATAAATTATATATATATATATATATATATATATATATATATATATATATATATATATATATATATATATATATATATTAGTGTGACCGGGACAGAAAATGATATCATAAGATTCGAGTTACATCATTTCCAAATGTATAACTATATTAATACTGCTACTTGGTATTATGTATCTTGGCGAACAAATACACCTAACAATATAAACGAGCATATTTTGCACAACAAATGATTAAGAGATAATAATTATAAAGTGAATTCACACAAAATCATATCTTTTGTAATAATTGTCAAACAAAACGAAACTCTCGTTTCCTCATAAATATTAGTTCCCAAGTCATCAGCAACTTTTATAATTCACTGCACATAGAAATAACAGTTTTCGTCTTGTTTATATCGCAAAACATATCAATAATTCAATTAGTCGTTGATGATTGCTTTGCTTTCGATATACATTGAATTACCTTTAGTGTTACATGCACATCGGTACATATAGACATCAAAACATAATTTATCTCTACATAAAAACATATCTGTGAGAGTTTATGCATAAATGTTACATTTTAAACTAAGTTTAAATTTTTAACACTTCAATTCAATTCAATTAACGAGCAAAATATATCTTTATACAATAGAGTTTAATATATGTGTATTTTGCATTAAAGAAAAAGTATAAAAATCGGAATTATTTAAACTTAAATAACATACATTTCCTGGAATTACACATTTAGTTCAATTTCACCTTTGCTTCTCCGTCATGACATACTTTTTTCTCTTTGATTTCTCTGCCAAACTCAACCACAATCATCGCCTTTTTCCATAAACTTTAATTCTCGCTAGACTATTTAAAAGTTAAAAAATCATTTTGGATTTTTCTCACGATTGCGCATAAACGTGTTTATATAAATTCTAAATCGAAAAATCTATTAAACTAATGAGCAAATGCTACTTTGATAACATGAATTTAGATTTTACGAAAAAAAATATATAATTGGAAAACAGAAAGAGAGAGGGGGGAAGTATTATATAAAAATAAGAGGTTTATGTGTGTTTGTGAAATATGTGTGTGTGTGGATGTATACATTGTATTAAGAGTGAAACTATTTAACTTGTTCCACCATTATGTCTTATTTGCTCCAAAATTGTGTCGATCCGTAACACCTCTGCATTGTATTGCATTCTAAGTATCACATTTTTATATAAAATAGTTAGAATGTTTTTTGGTCGCTTGACAGAAACCTTGCTCTAGTGTGTCTGCAATGTATGTATATATAAAGGCATTTCATACATTTATAGTAGTGCACACACACACACACACACACACACACACACACACACATATATATATATATATATATATATATATAGAGAGAGAGAGAGAGAGAGAGGGGGGGGAAGAGAGAGAGATTTTACACTTCTTAGAAAACTAAGAAAAATGTCATATCTTGGCTAATAATTAATGTATTTATCAAGTTCAAAATATAACTCTATCAGAAGAACTTTTTCTGAATAAAGCTCATTCGAAGAAAGTGCTCTGAGCTTTCACTACTGTGTCGAGGCAGGACCTGAACGTAGAGCAGGCGACCTTGAAGAAACGTCTAAACAGCAATTTAATCCTGCCAATCAGTTAACCTTGATGTTGCAGGCGGTATGATTGGTGTCTTTCCCAACTGCGTCTGACATACAATAGCCAGTAAGGTTGCAATCAGGCAAGTTAGCGGGGGGGGGCACATGTTAACACTTGTGAATTCTTGGAAGACAGCAACTTCTGAGCTTTTCCGGGGGTGAGACACGGACTTGAGTCTTGCCCCTACACTTATGGCCTTTACATAGTCACCATCTCCACCCATCACTTGGCAACAGTGAACAGCAACTCAATATAGCAATCTGTATTAAGCCCGAATCCCTTTTTAAAGATATGTACCGGTATAACGTGGCCTTCGCTGCAAACACACTCAAAGATCATCACTGATTGAGAGGACTTGGTGTTCATGACACGCGGGACTTAGTACATACTCTAGGCTCGCTATTTGTTCTTCTGCGTGTTGTGCTGGTAGAAGTTCTTCTTGTGTATGTTTACCTTGTTGGGAGTTTTTTTTGCGTTTCGTAAAGCGTTTCTCCTAAGTCTTGGTGGTAAGTAGTCGACCCTTGCAACTATTGTACAAGAAGTAGCGAAGATCCTCGTTTAGTACTTTCTTTATAATTGCCACTTCGACGCCCATCTCTCTCTCGACAAATTTCGCATTTCTTTGAATAGATCTTACCGCACCTTTGTTGCAGCTTCTCGACAAATTTCGTTGTGTGGATACAGTCAAAACGCCTGCTATGATCCACAACTCCGTCACTATTCTCCAGATGAAATCGTATGGCTGTGAAGGTATTCAAGAAAACATTGAGCTGCATCTGAGATTTCCAATTTTTTAATCAGCTGCTCATCATGATGATGCGGGGCACTCTCTTCGAATATTCTAATACTTTCCAGTCATCCATGGTCTACAGCTTCTAAAGTTAGTAATGGTACAAAAAATGAATCTATTACCTTTGCCGCTATTAAATTCTTCAAATTATTATGAAATAAAAGAATATCAAACACTATCAAATTTATTCCGAACAGCACAGTGTGTGTGTGTATATATAAATATATATATATATATATATATATATATATATATATATATATATATATATATAAATATTTGTTATTGTTTATTTATCTATGGACGTATACGTTTCGTCTCTTTTCAATCAAGACTCATCAGCATAGAAGTGCGACTATTCACTACCGGTCACACGATTCGAAACCCTGGATTAGAAGTATTTTTCAACCCCAATCCAACGTCGCTAACCGATAGGCCAGTTCTGAACAGCGTATATACAATGATAATTTTAACACATTTAAAGGCGGGGAGACATACAGGCATTCAACTTCTATATAAGTGAAGGAATGATGCATATAAAGCAAGTGACGTCACGCTGTGTTATTACTACCATTTACAGTGCTCTACTTTTTAACGAGGAGCTTCAGAGAGAGAGAGAGAGAGAGAGAGAGAGAGAGAGAGAGAGAGAGAGAAAGAGAGTGAGAGAGAGAGTAAGTTATGAAAATATATTTATGGCAATTAAGCTACACAGAGGCTCCCGTGTTTCATCCCCGATTGACTAAGAGAACAACAAAGAATCTGATTGGTTAACTAGCTAGTTGTGTATATAAAAACACCCGCCAAAACTAACTCCACGCATTTTAGCCTGAAGATTCCCACCGGGGATGAAACGCGGGAGTGTATGTGTAGCTTAATTTCAATAAATATATTTTCATAACTTAATACCTAGCTCTACTTATGTATCGAGCACTGTTGAAGTAAATACTGAAAATTGAAACATAAAAAGGTATATCTTCTTATAAAATGTTATGTGGATACACTAAATAGTAATATATATATATATATATATATATATATATATATATATATATATATATATATATATATATACAAGCAGGACCCATGTTTCATCGTTGGCCGAGGAAAATATAAAATATTGATATAATTTTAAAATGATAAATAGTAGAGTAATTATTCTGAAACAGAAAATATAAAATACAATCGATTTTACTGTAAGTAATTTAGGTGATTAAAATATGATTTAACACTATTTTTATATGAAGATATGAACATTTTTGGTGTAAATACGTAAATAAAAGGGAATTATCTAAGTTTGGAGCTCCATACGGTAATGTTTTAAATAGTAAATACCCCTTTTCTCCGCCGTTATTTTAAAGTAAATATTTCTAAGTAAGTTTTTAATTGTTTTCAATAAAAGAAAATATATTTTTCCACGTTTTGGGGGTCTCGGCTCCCTCACAACCCCCCATCAATAAAATGATTAAATCTTATTTCAATCACCTAAAGTACTTAGAGTGAAATGTGTTCGGCTTTCAAATGACACAACAAATAAGATAATATCAATCCTAACATAACAAATGACGTAACATCACATTCTATTTTTTGTAAACTACTTATTAATGCTGCCTCCGCGTGCTTATATTACTACAACTACTACTAAAATAATATTAATAATAACCACAGCCAAAAACAGTAAAAACAGTAATTGTAATAAAAAAAAATCGAACAGGTAGGGTTCTACCGTAAACAGACGTCTTGTTAATAATAAAAAAAACTAACTAAATATAGAAAAGTAAGCAATTAGTTTAGAAAAAGTTGTAGCAGACATGTTTTGTTTTTCAGCCACGTGAATGTGAACAGTTCGAAAATAGAATCTAAAGCGCAATCTGATATTCTGATATTCTGATATTCTAAACTAAAATCCAAGTTCTACAGATGTAACTAAAATGGCTAAATTTCTCTGGAATGCCCCGTTTATATTAGTATTTTGTTATTACATCAATTGTAATTAATAATGAGTAAGTATGTTTGAATAACGAAACCATTATTATCATTGTTCATGAAACTGAAATTTAGATTACAAAGGGCAATCCTTATTTTGATTGAAAATGTACAGTGGTTTACAGAGAAAAAGAGTAGCGTGAAAATTTAAATACAAAGGTGTCCATGACATTATTATGCCATGAACAATTATACATCGATGTTAAGGGGGCGATAGGAGTAAATATAAAGGTGCGAGTAAAAATGGCTGCTACCTTCTTATTTATATAATTGAGTAGAAACAGCTAAACCAGAGAAAATGTAAGAAATTTTGAAAGATAACGAAATTAACGCATATTTTCTGGAAATACACACGAGGGCTTGCCATATGTAGCTGGTGTAACAGATTAGCATATGAGGCTTTCGGTTTTAAACTTATAATGTCCGATCACAGAGGGTAAAATCGTTTTTTCCTTCACATGTATGTAAAAAAGAGCAATAGATAGAACTCCAATTGTTTCCCATATATATATATATATAAATTATGCATAAATAAAAAAACATTATTAGTATGAAAGTTTGTGTGTGTATAAATATATGCGTATTGTAAAATATAATATTATATATATATAACATGATCATATATGTGCATGTTAAAATTCTAATATAATACACACACATGTATATATATTATATATATATATATATATATATATATATATATATATATATATATATATATATATTCATATGTATATGTGTGTGCGTGTTACTGCAATGCCAGTTGAATATGTCTTCTAATAAATAGTTACCTGCACCCGAATATCTTTTCAGCATCTAATGAATTAGTTAAAACGGGGAAAACGAGAGAAATATTTCCATGAGAAAAGAATGTGTCTAACGAACACACAGACACAACAATTTGAAAATTAAAGAATGCGTCAAATTGAGAAACAGTGGTAGTGAAAGTGAATCAGATTAAGTAAATTCCAAAGACAATTCTATGAAACTGATGAGAATAGAACCGAGAAAATAAGATAAAAATTAAAAGTTTTCAAATGAAAGTTGAAGAAATAAATGGCAAAATGAAATAAAAAAGAAACCCTGGCCCAGATAATGGATCCACCTCCGCAGAATATGGGATCCGATTTATTGGGGTTAATGAATTATCTGTTGAACTCCACCCAGCTATGGGTAAAATAGCAACTTGCCTTCAATTTACCGAATCGTTTCCAATAGGTATTCTCATTCAGCATATTTAGAAAAGAGTAGATTTACAGTTAAATATATGAAGTAAAAGTTCATTCGTATGAATCAGAATCGGACAACTTTATTGACCGGTTTGATTCTGTTGTCGGCATTCTTGCAGGAGGGGCCACGTAATGGTTGTCAACATCCCTAAATGAAAGTGGTATTATGGAATCGACAGGATTCGAACTTGGCACACCCAGGTCGTCGATCCGTGTCGTTATCCACTTAACGTTAAATAATGAGCGTTAGATTGGAGCGGGGAGAAGTCATTATTTACAGATAAAAAATGGTTTGTATAAAATATAAGTTGAAAAGCCGTCTAATGACATAAAAATGGCAATGAAGGAATAGATGAACACCGCCCTTCAAACATTATTTCTAGATTAATTATTCGAAGATGTGTAAACGATGGTGTATGTGTGTGTGTGAGAGAGAGAGAGAGAGATTGAGAGAGAGAGGAGGAGGGAGCGAGAGAGCGAGAGGAGTGGGTGGAGCAAGTAAATAAGAATAGAAATGAAAGGTTGGGCTTGAAGATTAGACGCGTCGCTGTTTTGGATTGGAAGGCGGGGATAACCAGACAAGAGAAAGAAAACCCGGATGAAGTTGTTCGATCTCAGAAAATCAGATGCATCGAAGTACAAGCATTGGTAGTCACTGATATGTAAAAAAGGATGCATATCTTAAACGCTATTATAGAGGGGAGAGGCGGAAGACGAGCAAGTGGGGGAGCTGATTTCATTTATTAAAGTATTATTTTAAAACATTAATAATAGATTAATACGACCAGATTTACATTTACAAATAGTCTCTACTTTCTTTATTTTATTCTCGCTCTAAAGTTATTATGCGTTCGCTCGTTCAGATAGATGAGATTTGACTTAAATTGTATAAATCAATTATATCTGCCGTATTTAAATGTTGGTTTAAATGCAGTCGATGTTGATTTAGTGGTAGTTACGAAAAAAAGAACAATAAAACGGGCCACAACCGCGTTGATTTTAATTTTTCGATTCTTAATGATTATGATGTTAGAAAAATCATTTGTTTTATCGTATCATGGCGCTTCAGTTAAGTTAGACTTAGCAAGTCTATCCATATATTCGAAATATTCAATGTGCGTAACGAATTACACACAAACACTCATCGTTATTCGTTATTCAGTGCGTAGTTAATTGTATAGAAACATATATATGCACCCGTGTCATCACATATATACAAATATATATATATATATATATATATATATATATATATATATATATATATATATATATATGAGAAAAGAAAGATGAGAGTAATCCGACGAAATGGGAAATGAAAAAACAAAAAATGTTTTTTTTTTAATGTATTCATCAACGTTTCGTCTTTATTTGTAAGACTTCCTCAGGATGATAATTTTAAGAAAAATGTCATGCAAGTACATAGAAATATTGGGTTGACATGATGGGTTGATGCGAAGAATTAGTAGCCACTACTGGGAGCGCAGGACCAAGGTCCGGGCTGAGAGAAGTCGGTGGCAGCCATCCACATTCATTTAACTCTCTGCCACGAAGACGAAACATTGATGAATACATAAAAAAAAATCATGTTTTGGTTTTGCCTTTTTCATTTCCAATATATATATATATATATATATATATATATATATATATATATATATATATATATAAAGAGAGAGATAAAGAGTAAGATAATAATTTAAAGATATAAATAATATCTTTAGCCAGTAGACTATCAGGATAAAAAAACAAACAAAGCTCAATATAGTGTATAGAGTAATAATATTAATTGAATGACATAATAACATGAAAAATTAATCAGCTTTTCTGAAAGTTAAAAAAAATGTTTATTACCTGCAGTAATGTGATTGCGGTAATGGTCCTCTGAAGAAGATTTTCTTTGAAAACTCATCAGTTAAGGACGCAGTATCACTCCTTGTGTTTGAACTTTAATAAAATCTGATTAAATTCTTATTTTATTATGTCATTTAATTAATACGCACACACACCCACACACACCCACACACACCCACACACACATATATATATATATAAATATGTATATGTATATTTATATATATATATATATTATATTTAATAAATAATTTTAAATTATCTTTTTGAATTCCTAGCATATAAAGAGCTACAGATCAATGGAAATGTTTTTCAATGAGCTAATATAAATGCATATTTATTAAAGATATACATATCTGTACCCATATAAATATACATATGTATATACATATATACACACACACATATATATGTATATATACATATGTATATACATATATACACACATATATATACATATATATATAAATATATATACACACATATATATACATATATATATGTATGTATATACATATATATATATGTATATAGAGTGTACATATGGACATACATATGTATAAATATGTATGTATATATACATATGTATGTACATATGTTCACACATATATACATATTTATACAAATATATATATATATATATATACATATATATACACACGTATATACACATATACGCGTATATATACATACACACATATATATACACACATATAGATGCACGTATATATATACATATATTTATGTATATATAAACACATATATAATTCATATATATAAACATATATAAATCATATATATATATTATATAAATATGTATATATATAAACATATATAAATCATATATATATATATATATATATATATATATATATATATACAAATTATATATATTAATATATATATATATATACAAATCATAGGTGTATATATATATATATATATATATATATATATACAAATTATATATATTAATATATATATACAAAGCATAGATGTATATATATATATATATATATATACACAAATCATATATGTGTCACGTGTATTCATGTATATATATATATATATATATATATATATATATATATATATATATTTGTGTTATAATGGGATAATTCCAGGAGGAAATCTGGGTATGAGAGCTCAATGTAGTAAACAGAGCAAGAATAACATAAAATATAATAACATATATATCGATTCGTGTTTACATACACTGTAATCAAACAGGTGTAAACAGTTACAACGAATTCTTTTTTTAAGACGGGTACTATATGTAGAACTGCTATTTTTCGTCGACACACAAAAGGTACTTCATCAAAGTCAATATTTCGGCGAGGAACTTTTATTTGTGTTAAATCAACAGATTGATGAACACTGAACCCAAAACGAATCGACCCGTTTTAACTTTAATCAATGTCTTTTTCTACAACACTAGTAAATAATTATTTTCTAGGATTTCTTAATGTATTTTTTATTTTCTAATCAACATTTTTCTCTAGTTTTTAATTTGTTATCTTTCATTTCTAATGTACCCCTTCGGCAAGATGTTAGACACTCGGTCATGTGTGGTTATGAAAAGCCAGCACACTAGAAGTGCACTTTGGCCGACAAACATTCTTGAGGTGCGTCATCGGACTTCAGGGACCTCTCAGGCGATTAATTAATCCCTCTTCAAAGAGAGAAAATAAAGCCTGGGAGGGTTGACCTCTTAAGACTGAACACAAC
>OY744529.1:55946982-56019482 GCA_963556195.1 Sepiola atlantica | reverse complement strand
CAGAGTCTGTCCGTCCATCCATCCATCCGTCCGTACGTCCGTCCATTCGTTTGTTCGTCAATCAAGCTACGTTCGTCCGTCCAGCTACGTCCGTCTGCCCGTCAATCTAGCTACGTATGCCCGTCCGTCAAGCTACGTCCGTCCCTCCGTCCGTCCGCCCGTCAATCCGTCTGTCCATCTGTCCATCTGTCCACCTACGTCCGTCTGTTCAGCTACGTCCGTCTGTCTTGCTTTTTTTCCTCACTAGTAATCCCAATAAAAATTATTAATATAATCAATTAAAGACCTTTTAGAAAAATTCCATGCCAGTTTACGAAGCATATTTAGACTCAAGGGAGAAAATTACGTAAAATCTTTAACCAGAACAAATACAACACTTTGATTTTAGCCAAACGGCCGGGTAGCTAGAAAAAAATGTTTACAAATAATTTAAAGTTAATTTTCTAATTTGCTGATTCACTCTTCCAGAACAGATACTATACTTTAATCTTAGCCGAACGACCGGGTAGCTAGAAAAAATGTTTACAAATAATTTAAAGTTAATTTTCTAATTTGCTGATTCCTTCTTCCAGAACAGATACTATACTTTAATCTTAGCCGAACGACCGGGTAGCTAGAAAAAATGTTTACAAATAATTTAAAGTTAATTTTCTAATTTGCTGACTCATTCTTCCAGAACAGATACTATACTTTAATCTTAGCCGAACGACCGGGTAGCTAGAAAAAATGTTTACAAATAATTTAAAGTTAATTTTCTAATTTGCTGATTCCTTCTTCCAGAACAGATACTATACTTTAATCTTAGCCAAACGGCCGGGTAGCTAGAAAAAATGTTTACAAATAATTTAAAGTTAATTTTCTAATTTGCTGATTCCTTCTTCCAGAACAGATACTATACTTTAATCTTAGCCAAACGGCCGGGTAGCTAGAAAAAATGTTTACAAATAATTTAAAGTTAATTTTCTAATTTGCTGACTCATTCTACCAGAACAGATACTATACTTTAATCTCAGCCAAACGGCCGGGTAGCTAGAAAAAATGTTTACAAATAATTTAAAGTTAATTTTCTAATTTGCTGACTTATTCTTCCAGAACAGATACTATACTTTAATCTTAGCCAAACGACCGGGTAGCTAGAAAAATGTTTACAAATAATTTAAAGGTTATTTTTTAATTTGCTGACTCATTCTTCCAGAACAGATACTATACTTTAATCTTAGCCAAACGACCGGGTAGCTAGAAAAAATGTTTACAAATAATTTAAAGTTAATTTTCTAATTTGCTGACTCATTCTTCCAGAACAGATATAATACTTTAATCTTAGCCAAATGACCGGGTAGCTAGAAAAAATGTTTACAAATAATTTAAAGTTAATTTTCTAATTTGCTGACTCATTCTACCAGAACAGATACTATACTTTAATCTTAGCCGAACGACCGGGTAACTAGAAAAAATGTTTACAAATAATTTAAAGTTAATTTTCTAATTTGCTGACTCATTCTACCAGAACAGATATAATACTTTAATCTTAGCCAAACGACCGGGTAGCTAGAAAAAATGTTTACAAATAATTTAAAGTTAATTTTCTAATTTGCTGACTCATTCTACCAGAACAGATACTATACTTTAATCTTAGTCGAACGACCGGGTAGCTAGAAAAAATGTTTACAAATAATTTAAAGTTAATTTTCTAATTTGCTGACTCATTCTACCAGAACAGATACTATACTTTAATCTTAGCCGAACGACCGGGTAGCTAGAAAAAATGTTTCCAAATAATTTAAAGTTACTTTTCTAATTTGGTGACTCATTCTACCAGAAGAGATACTATACTTTAATCTTAGCCGAACGACCGGGTAGCTAGAAAAAATGTTTACAAATAATTTAAAGTTAATTTTCTAATTTGCTGACTCATTCTACCAGAACAGATACTATACTTTAATCTTAGCCGAACGACCGGGTAGCTAGAAAAAATGTTTACAAATAATTTAAAGTTAATTTTCTAATTTGCTGATTCCTTCTTCCAGAACAGATACTATACTTTAATCTTAGCCAAACGACCGGGTAGCTAGAAAAAATGTTTACAAATAATTTAAAGTTAATTTTCTAATTTGCTGACTCATTCTACCAGAACAGATACTATACTTTAATCTCAGCCAAACGGCCGGGTAGCTAGAAAAAATGTTTACAAATAATTTAAAGTTAATTTTCTAATTTGCTGACTCATTCTTCCAGAACAGATACTATACTTTAATCTTAGCCAAACGACCGGGTAGCTAGAAAAATGTTTACAAATAATTTAAAGGTTATTTTCTAATTTGCTGACTCATTCTTCCAGAACAGATAATATACTTTAATCTTAGCCAAACGACCGGGTAGCTAGAAAAAATGTTTACAAATAATTTAAAGTTAATTTTCTAATTTGCTGACTCATTCTTCCAGAACAGATATAATACTTTAATCTTAGCCAAATGACCGGGTAGCTAGAAAAAATGTTTACAAATAATTTGAAGTTAATTTTCTAATTTGCTGACTCATTCTACCAGAACAGATACTATACTTTAATCTTAGCCGAACGACCGGGTAGCTAGAAAAAATGTTTACAAATAATTTAAAGTTAATTTTCTAATTTGCTGACTCATTCTACCAGAACAGATATAATACTTTAATCTTAGCCAAACGACCGGGTAGCTAGAAAAAATGTTTACAAATAATTTGAAGTTAATTTTCTAATTTGCTGACTCATTCTACCAGAACAGATACTATACTTTAATCTTAGTCGAACGACCTGGTAGCTAGAAAAAATGTTTACAAATAATTTAAAGTTAATTTTCTAATTTGGTGACTCATTCTACCAGAACAGATACTATACTTTAATCTTAGCCGAACGACCGGGTAGCTAGAAAAAATGTTTACAAATAATTTAAAGTTAATTTTCTAATTTGCTGATTCCTTCTTCCAGAACAGATACTATACTTTAATCTTAGCCGAACGACCGGGTAGCTAGAAAAAATGTTTACAAATAATTTAAAGTTAATTTTCTAATTTGCTGATTCCTTCTTCCAGAACAGATACTATACTTTAATCTTAGCCAAACGGCCGGGTAGCTAGAAAAAATGTTTACAAATAATTTAAAGTTAATTTTCTAATTTGCTGACTCATTCTACCAGAACAGATACTATACTTTAATCTTAGCCGAACGACCGGGTAGCTAGAAAAAATGTTTACAAATAATTTAAAGTTAATTTTCTAATTTGCTGACTCATTCTTCCAGAACAGATATAATACTTTTATCTTAGCCAAACGACCGGGTAGCTAGAAAAATGTTTACAAATAATTTAAAGGTTATTTTCTAATTTGCTGACTCATTCTTCCAGAACAGATACTATACTTTAATCTTAGCCAAACGACCGGGTAGCTAAGAAAAATGTTTACAAATAATTTAAAGTTAATTTTCTAATTTGCTGACTCATTCTTCCAGAACAGATATAATACTTTAATCTTAGCCAAATGACCGGGTAGCTAGAAAAAATGTTTACAAATAATTTAAAGTTAATTTTCTAATTTGCTGACTCATTCTACCAGAACAGATACTATACTTTAATCTTAGCCGAACGACCGGGTAGCTAGAAAAAATGTTTACAAATAATTTAAAGTTAATTTTCTAATTTGCTGACTCATTCTACCAGAACAGATATAATACTTTAATCTTAGCCAAACGACCGGGTAGCTAGAAAAAATGTTTACAAATAATTTGAAGTTAATTTTCTAATTTGCTGACTCATTCTACCAGAACAGATACTATACTTTAATCTTAGTCGAACGACCTGGTAGCTAGAAAAAATGTTTACAAATAATTTAAAGTTAATTTTTTAATTTGGTGACTCATTCTACCAGAACAGATACTATACTTTAATCTTAGCCGAACGACCGGGTAGCTAGAAAAAATGTTTACAAATAATTTAAAGTTAATTTTCTAATTTGCTGATTCCTTCTTCCAGAACAGATACTATACTTTAATCTTAGCCGAACGACCGGGTAGCTAGAAAAAATGTTTACAAATAATTTAAAGTTAATTTTCTAATTTGCTGATTCCTTCTTCCAGAACAGATACTATACTTTAATCTTAGCCAAACGGCCGGGTAGCTAGAAAAAATGTTTACAAATAATTTAAAGTTAATTTTCTAATTTGCTGACTCATTCTACCAGAACAGATACTATACTTTAATCTTAGCCGAACGACCGGGTAGCTAGAAAAAATGTTTACAAATAATTTAAAGTTAATTTTCTAATTTGCTGACTCATTCTTCCAGAACAGATACTATACTTTAATCTTAGCCAAACGACCGGGTAGCTAGAAAAATGTTTACAAATAATTTAAAGGTTATTTTCTAATTTGCTGACTCATTCTTCCAGAACAGATACTATACTTTAATCTTAGCCAAACGACCGGGTAGCTAGAAAAAATGTTTACAAATAATTTAAAGTTAATTTTCTAATTTGCTGACTCATTCTTCCAGAACAGATATAATACTTTAATCTTAGCCAAATGACCGGGTAGCTAGAAAAAATGTTTACAAATAATTTGAAGTTAATTTTCTAATTTGCTGACTCATTCTACCAGAACAGATACTATACTTTAATCTTAGCCGAACGACCGGGTAGCTAGAAAAAATGTTTACAAATAATTTAAAGTTAATTTTCTAATTTGCTGACTCATTCTACCAGAACAGATATAATACTTTAATCTTAGCCAAACGACCGGGTAGCTAGAAAAAATGTTTACAAATAATTTTAAGTTAATTTTCTAATTTGCTGACTCATTCTACCAGAACAGATACTATACTTTAATCTTAGTCGAACGACCGGGTAGCTAGAAAAAATGTTTACAAATAATTTAAAGTTAATTTTCTAATTTGCTGACTCATTCTACCAGAACAGATACTATACTTTAATCTTAGCCGAACGACCGGGTAGCTAGAAAAAATGTTTCCAAATAATTTAAAGTTACTTTTCTAATTTGCTGACTCATTCTACCAGAACAGATACTATACTTTAATCTTAGCCGAACGACCGGGTAGCTAGAAAAAATGTTTACAAATAATTTTAAGTTAATTTTCTAATTTGCTGACTCATTCTACCAGAACAGATACTATACTTTAATCTTAGTCGAACGACCGGGTAGCTAGAAAAAATGTTTACAAATAATTTAAAGTTAATTTTCTAATTTGCTGACTCATTCTACCAGAACAGATACTATACTTTAATCTTAGCCGAACGACCGGGTAGCTAGAAAAAATGTTTCCAAATAATTTAAAGTTACTTTTCTAATTTGCTGACTCATTCTACCAGAACAGATACTATACTTTAATCCTAGCCGAACGACCGGGTAGCTAGAAAAAATGTTTACAAATAATTTAAAGTTAATTTTCTAATTTGCTGATTCCTTCTTCCAGAACAGATACTATACTTTAATCTTAGCCGAACGACCGGGTAGCTAGAAAAAATGTTTACAAATAATTTAAAGTTAATTTTCTAATTTGCTGACTCATTCTACCAGAACAGATACTATACTTTAATCTTAGCCAAACGACCGGGTAGCTAGAAAAAATGTTTACAAATAATTTAAAGTTAATTTTCTAATTTGCTGACTCATTCTACCAGAACAGATACTATACTTTAATCTTAGCCAAACGGCCGGGTAGCTAGAAAAAATGTTTACAAATAATTTAAAGTTACTTTTCTAATTTGCTGACTTATTCTACCAGAACATATACTATACTTTAATCTTAGCCGAACGACCGGGTAGCTAGAAAAAATGTTTACAAATAATTTAAAGTTAATTTTCTAATTTGCTGATTCCTTCTTCCAGAACAGATACTATACTTTAATCTTAGCCAAACGGCCGGGTAGCTAGAAAAAATGTTTACAAATAATTTAAAGTTAATTTTCTAATTTGCTGACTCATTCTACCAGAACAGATACTATACTTTAATCTTAGCCAAACGGCCGGGTAGCTAGAAAAAATGTTTACAAATAATTTAAAGTTAATTTTCTAATTTGCTGACTCATTCTACCAGAACAGATACTATACTTTAATCTCAGCCAAACGGCCGGGTAGCTAGAAAAAGTGTTTACAAATAATTTAAAGTTAATTTTCTAATTTGCTGACTCATTCTTCCAGAACAGATACTATACTTTAATCTTAGCCAAACGACCGGGTAGCTAGAAAAAATGTTTACAAATAATTTAAAGTTAATTTTCTAATTTGCTGACTCATTCTTCCAGAACAGATACTATACTTTAATCTTAGCCAAACGACCGGGTAGCTAGAAAAAATGTTTACAAATAATTTAAAGTTAATTTTCTAATTTGCTGACTCATTCTACCAGAACAGATACTATACTTTAATCTCAGCCAAACGGCCGGGTAGCTAGAAAAAATGTTTACAAATAATTTAAAGTTAATTTTCTAATTTGCTGACTCATTCTACCAGAACAGATACTATACTTTAATCTTAGCCAAACGACCGGGTAGCTAGAAAAAATGTTTACAAATAATTTAAAGTTAATTTTCTAATTTGCTGACTCATTCTACCAGAACAGATACTATACTTTAATCTTAGCCGAACGACCGGGTAGCTAGAAAAAATGTTTACAAATAATTTAAAGTTAATTTTCTAATTTGCTGACTCATTCTACCAGAACAGATATAATACTTTAATCTTAGCCAAACGACCGGGTAGCTAGAAAAAATGTTTACAAATAATTTAAAGTTAATTTTCTAATTTGCTGACTCATTCTACCAGAACAGATACTATACTTTAATCTTAGCCGAACGACCGGGTAGCTAGAAAAAATGTTTACAAATAATTTAAAGTTAATTTTCTAATTTGCTGACTCATTCTACCAGAACAGATACTATACTTTAATCTTAGCCGAACGACCGGGTAGCTAGAAAAAATGTTTACAAATAATTTAAAGTTAATTTTCTAATTTGCTGACTCATTCTACCAGAACAGATATAATACTTTAATCTTAGCCAAACGACCGGGTAGCTAGAAAAAATGTTTACAAATAATTTAAAGTTAATTTTCTAATTTGCTGACTCATTCTACCAGAACAGATACTATACTTTAATCTTAGCCGAACGACCGGGTAGCTAGAAAAAATGTTTACAAATAATTTAAAGTTAATTTTCTAATTTGCTGATTCCTTCTTCCAGAACAGATACTATACTTTAATCTTAGCCAAACGGCCGGGTAGCTAGAAAAAATGTTTACAAATAATTTAAAGTTAATTTTCTAATTTGCTGACTCATTCTACCAGAACAGATACTATACTTTAATCTCAGCCAAACGGCCGGGTAGCTAGAAAAAATGTTTACAAATAATTTAAAGTTAATTTTCTAATTTGCTGACTCATTCTTCCAGAACAGATACTATACTTTAATCTTAGCCAAACGACCGGGTAGCTAGAAAAATGTTTACAAATAATTTAAAGGTTATTTTCTAATTTGCTGACTCATTCTTCCAGAACAGATACTATACTTTAATCTTAGCCAAACGACCGGGTAGCTAGAAAAAATGTTTACAAATAATTTAAAGTTAATTTTCTTATTTGCTGACTCATTCTTCCAGAACAGATATAATACTTTAATCTTAGCCAAATGACCGGGTAGCTAGAAAAAATGTTTACAAATAATTTAAAGTTAATTTTCTAATTTGCTGACTCATTCTACCAGAACAGATATAATACTTTAATCTTAGCCGAACGACCGGGTAGCTAGAAAAAATGTTTACAAATAATTTAAAGTTTATTTTCTAATTTGCTGACTCATTCTACCAGAACAGATATAATACTTTAATCTTAGCCAAACGACCGGGTAGCTAGAAAAAATGTTTACAAATAATTTTAAGTTAATTTTCTAATTTGCTGACTCATTCTACCAGAACAGATACTATACTTTAATCTTAGTCGAACGACCGGGTAGCTAGAAAAAATGTTTACAAATAATTTAAAGTTAATTTTCTAATTTGCTGACTCATTCTACCAGAACAGATACTATACTTTAATCTTAGCCGAACGACCGGGTAGCTAGAAAAAATGTTTCCAAATAATTTAAAGTTACTTTTCTAATTTGCTGACTCATTCTACCAGAACAGATACTATACTTTAATCTTAGCCGAACGACCGGGTAGCTAGAAAAAATGTTTACAAATAATTTAAAGTTAATTTTCTAATTTGCTGATTCCTTCTTCCAGAACAGATACTATACTTTAATCTTAGCCAAACGACCGGGTAGCTAGAAAAAATGTTTACAAATAATTTAAAGTTAATTTTCTAATTTGCTGACTCATTCTACCAGAACAGATACTATACTTTAATCTTAGCCAAACGGCCGGGTAGCTAGAAAAAATGTTTACAAATAATTTAAAGTTACTTTTCTAATTTGCTGACTTATTCTACCAGAACATATACTATACTTTAATCTTAGCCGAACGACCGGGTAGCTAGAAAAAATGTTTACAAATAATTTAAAGTTAATTTTCTAATTTGCTGATTCCTTCTTCCAGAACAGATACTATACTTTAATCTTAGCCAAACGGCCGGGTAGCTAGAAAAAATGTTTACAAATAATTTAAAGTTAATTTTCTAATTTGCTGACTCATTCTACCAGAACAGATACTATACTTTAATCTTAGCCAAACGGCCGGGTAGCTAGAAAAAATGTTTACAAATAATTTAAAGTTAATTTTCTAATTTGCTGACTCATTCTACCAGAACAGATACTATACTTTAATCTCAGCCAAACGGCCGGGTAGCTAGAAAAAGTGTTTACAAATAATTTAAAGTTAATTTTCTAATTTGCTGACTCATTCTTCCAGAACAGATACTATACTTTAATCTTAGCCAAACGACCGGGTAGCTAGAAAAAATGTTTACAAATAATTTAAAGTTAATTTTCTAATTTGCTGACTCATTCTTCCAGAACAGATACTATACTTTAATCTTAGCCAAACGACCGGGTAGCTAGAAAAAATGTTTACAAATAATTTAAAGTTAATTTTCTAATTTGCTGACTCATTCTACCAGAACAGATACTATACTTTAATCTCAGCCAAACGGCCGGGTAGCTAGAAAAAATGTTTACAAATAATTTAAAGTTAATTTTCTAATTTGCTGACTCATTCTACCAGAACAGATACTATACTTTAATCTTAGCCAAACGACCGGGTAGCTAGAAAAAATGTTTACAAATAATTTAAAGTTAATTTTCTAATTTGCTGACTCATTCTACCAGAACAGATACTATACTTTAATCTTAGCCGAACGACCGGGTAGCTAGAAAAAATGTTTACAAATAATTTAAAGTTAATTTTCTAATTTGCTGACTCATTCTACCAGAACAGATATAATACTTTAATCTTAGCCAAACGACCGGGTAGCTAGAAAAAATGTTTACAAATAATTTAAAGTTAATTTTCTAATTTGCTGACTCATTCTACCAGAACAGATACTATACTTTAATCTTAGCCGAACGACCGGGTAGCTAGAAAAAATGTTTACAAATAATTTAAAGTTAATTTTCTAATTTGCTGACTCATTCTACCAGAACAGATACTATACTTTAATCTTAGCCGAACGACCGGGTAGCTAGAAAAAATGTTTACAAATAATTTAAAGTTAATTTTCTAATTTGCTGACTCATTCTACCAGAACAGATATAATACTTTAATCTTAGCCAAACGACCGGGTAGCTAGAAAAAATGTTTACAAATAATTTAAAGTTAATTTTCTAATTTGCTGACTCATTCTACCAGAACAGATACTATACTTTAATCTTAGCCGAACGACCGGGTAGCTAGAAAAAATGTTTACAAATAATTTAAAGTTAATTTTCTAATTTGCTGATTCCTTCTTCCAGAACAGATACTATACTTTAATCTTAGCCAAACGGCCGGGTAGCTAGAAAAAATGTTTACAAATAATTTAAAGTTAATTTTCTAATTTGCTGACTCATTCTACCAGAACAGATACTATACTTTAATCTCAGCCAAACGGCCGGGTAGCTAGAAAAAATGTTTACAAATAATTTAAAGTTAATTTTCTAATTTGCTGACTCATTCTTCCAGAACAGATACTATACTTTAATCTTAGCCAAACGACCGGGTAGCTAGAAAAATGTTTACAAATAATTTAAAGGTTATTTTCTAATTTGCTGACTCATTCTTCCAGAACAGATACTATACTTTAATCTTAGCCAAACGACCGGGTAGCTAGAAAAAATGTTTACAAATAATTTAAAGTTAATTTTCTTATTTGCTGACTCATTCTTCCAGAACAGATATAATACTTTAATCTTAGCCAAATGACCGGGTAGCTAGAAAAAATGTTTACAAATAATTTAAAGTTAATTTTCTAATTTGCTGACTCATTCTACCAGAACAGATATAATACTTTAATCTTAGCCGAACGACCGGGTAGCTAGAAAAAATGTTTACAAATAATTTAAAGTTTATTTTCTAATTTGCTGACTCATTCTACCAGAACAGATATAATACTTTAATCTTAGCCAAACGACCGGGTAGCTAGAAAAAATGTTTACAAATAATTTTAAGTTAATTTTCTAATTTGCTGACTCATTCTACCAGAACAGATACTATACTTTAATCTTAGTCGAACGACCGGGTAGCTAGAAAAAATGTTTACAAATAATTTAAAGTTAATTTTCTAATTTGCTGACTCATTCTACCAGAACAGATACTATACTTTAATCTTAGCCGAACGACCGGGTAGCTAGAAAAAATGTTTCCAAATAATTTAAAGTTACTTTTCTAATTTGCTGACTCATTCTACCAGAACAGATACTATACTTTAATCTTAGCCGAACGACCGGGTAGCTAGAAAAAATGTTTACAAATAATTTAAAGTTAATTTTCTAATTTGCTGATTCCTTCTTCCAGAACAGATACTATACTTTAATCTTAGCCAAACGACCGGGTAGCTAGAAAAAATGTTTACAAATAATTTAAAGTTAATTTTCTAATTTGCTGACTCATTCTACCAGAACAGATACTATACTTTAATCTTAGCCAAACGGCCGGGTAGCTAGAAAAAATGTTTACAAATAATTTAAAGTTACTTTTCTAATTTGCTGACTCATTCTACCAGAACAGATACTATACTTTAATCTTAGCCGAACGACCGGGTAGCTAGAAAAAATGTTTACAAATAATTTAAAGTTAATTTTCTAATTTGCTGATTCCTTCTTCCAGAACAGATACTATACTTTAATCTTAGCCAAATGACCGGGTAGCTAGAAAAAATGTTTACAAATAATTTAAAGTTAATTTTCTAATTTGCTGACTCATTCTACCAGAACAGATATAATACTTTAATCTTAGCCAAACGACCGGGTAGCTAGAAAAAATGTTTACAAATAATTTTAAGTTAATTTTCTAATTTGCTGACTCATTCTACCAGAACAGATACTATACTTTAATCTTAGTCGAACGACCGGGTAGCTAGAAAAAATGTTTACAAATAATTTAAAGTTAATTTTCTAATTTGCTGACTCATTCTACCAGAACAGATACTATACTTTAATCTTAGCCGAACGACCGGGTAGCTAGAAAAAATGTTTCCAAATAATTTAAAGTTACTTTTCTAATTTGCTGACTCATTCTACCAGAACAAATACTATACTTTAATCTTAGCCGAACGACCGGGTAGCTAGAAAAAATGTTTACAAATAATTTAAAGTTAATTTTCTAATTTGCTGATTCCTTCTTCCAGAACAGATACTATACTTTAATCTTAGCCGAACGACCGGGTAGCTAGAAAAAATGTTTACAAATAATTTAAAGTTAATTTTCTAATTTGCTGACTCATTCTACCAGAACAGATACTATACTTTAATCTTAGCCAAACGACCGGGTAGCTAGAAAAAATGTTTACAAATAATTTAAAGTTAATTTTCTAATTTGCTGACTCATTCTACCAGAACAGATACTATACTTTAATCTTAGCCAAACGGCCGGGTAGCTAGAAAAAATGTTTACAAATAATTTAAAGTTACTTTTCTAATTTGCTGACTCATTCTACCAGAACAGATACTATACTTTAATCTTAGCCGAACGACCGGGTAGCTAGAAAAAATGTTTACAAATAATTTAAAGTTAATTTTCTAATTTGCTGATTCCTTCTTCCAGAACAGATACTATACTTTAATCTTAGCCAAACGGCCGGGTAGCTAGAAAAAATGTTTACAAATAATTTAAAGTTAATTTTCTAATTTGCTGACTCATTCTACCAGAACAGATACTATACTTTAATCTTAGCCGAACGACCGGGTAGCTAGAAAAAATGTTTACAAATAATTTTAAGTTAATTTTCTAATTTGCTGACTCATTCTACCAGAACAGATATAATACTTTAATCTTAGCCGAACGACCGGGTAGCTAGAAAAAATGTTTACAAATAATTTTAAGTTAATTTTCTAATTTGCTGACTCATTCTACCAGAACAGATACTATACTTTAATCTTAGTCGAACGACCGGGTAGCTAGAAAAAATGTTTACAAATAATTTAAAGTTAATTTTCTAATTTGCTGACTCATTCTACCAGAACAGATACTATACTTTAATCTTAGCCGAACGACCGGGTAGCTAGAAAAAATGTTTCCAAATAATTTAAAGTTACTTTTCTAATTTGCTGACTCATTCTACCAGAACAGATACTATACTTTAATCTTAGCCGAACGACCGGGTAGCTAAAAAAAATGTTTACAAATAATTTAAAGTTAATTTTCTAATTTGCTGATTCCTTCTTCCAGAACAGATACTATACTTTAATCTTAGCCGAACGACCGGGTAGCTAGAAAAAATGTTTACAAATAATTTAAAGTTAATTTTCTAATTTGCTGACTCATTCTACCAGAACAGATATAATACTTTAATCTTAGCCAAACGACCGGGTAGCTAGAAAAAATGTTTACAAATAATTTAAAGTTAATTTTCTAATTTGCTGACTCATTCTACCAGAACAGATACTATACTTTAATCTTAGCCGAACGACCGGGTAGCTAGAAAAAATGTTTACAAATAATTTAAAGTTAATTTTCTAATTTGCTGACTCATTCTACCAGAACAGATACTATACTTTAATCTTAGCCGAACGACCGGGTAGCTAGAAAAAATGTTTACAAATAATTTAAAGTTAATTTTCTAATTTGCTGACTCATTCTACCAGAACAGATATAATACTTTAATCTTAGCCAAACGACCGGGTAGCTAGAAAAAATGTTTACAAATAATTTAAAGTTAATTTTCTAATTTGCTGACTCATTCTTCCAGAACAGATACTATACTTTAATCTTAGCCAAACGACCGGGTAGCTGGAAAAATGTTTACAAATAATTTAAAGGTTATTTTCTAATTTGCTGACTCATTCTTCCAGAACAGATACTATACTTTAATCTTAGCCAAACGACCGGGTAGCTAGAAAAAATGTTTACAAATAATTTAAAGTTAATTTTCTTATTTGCTGACTCATTCTTCCAGAACAGATATAATACTTTAATCTTAGCCAAATGACCGGGTAGCTAGAAAAAATGTTTACAAATAATTTAAAGTTTATTTTCTAATTTGCTGACTCATTCTACCAGAACAGATACTATACTTTAATCTTAGCCGAACGACCGGGTAGCTAGAAAAAATGTTTACAAATAATTTAAAGTTTATTTTCTAATTTGCTGACTCATTCTACCAGAACAGATATAATACTTTAATCTTAGCCAAACGACCGGGTAGCTAGAAAAAATGTTTACAAATAATTTTAAGTTAATTTTCTAATTTGCTGACTCATTCTACCAGAACAGATACTATACTTTAATCTTAGTCGAACGACCGGGTAGCTAGAAAAAATGTTTACAAATAATTTAAAGTTAATTTTCTAATTTGCTGACTCATTCTACCAGAACAGATACTATACTTTAATCTTAGCCGAACGACCGGGTAGCTAGAAAAAATGTTTCCAAATAATTTAAAGTTACTTTTCTAATTTGCTGACTCATTCTACCAGAACAGATACTATACTTTAATCTTAGCCGAACGACCGGGTAGCTAGAAAAAATGTTTACAAATAATTTAAAGTTAATTTTCTAATTTGCTGATTCCTTCTTCCAGAACAGATACTATACTTTAATCTTAGCCAAACGACCGGGTAGCTAGAAAAAATGTTTACAAATAATTTAAAGTTAATTTTCTAATTTGCTGACTCATTCTACCAGAACAGATACTATACTTTAATCTTAGCCAAACGGCCGGGTAGCTAGAAAAAATGTTTACAAATAATTTAAAGTTACTTTTCTAATTTGCTGACTCATTCTACCAGAACAGATACTATACTTTAATCTTAGCCGAACGACCGGGTAGCTAGAAAAAATGTTTACAAATAATTTAAAGTTAATTTTCTAATTTGCTGATTCCTTCTTCCAGAACAGATACTATACTTTAATCTTAGCCAAATGACCGGGTAGCTAGAAAAAATGTTTCCAAATAATTTAAAGTTAATTTTCTAATTTGCTGACTCATTCTACCAGAACAGATACTATACTTTAATCTTAGCCGAACGACCGGGTAGCTAGAAAAAATGTTTACAAATAATTTAAAGTTAATTTTCTAATTTGCTGACTCATTCTACCAGAACAGATATAATACTTTAATCTTAGCCAAACGACCGGGTAGCTAGAAAAAATGTTTACAAATAATTTTATATTAATTTTCTAATTTGCTGACTCATTCTACCAGAACAGATACTATACTTTAATCTTAGTCGAACGACCGGGTAGCTAGAAAAAATGTTTACAAATAATTTAAAGTTAATTTTCTAATTTGCTGGATCATTCTACCAGAACAGATACTATACTTTAATCTTAGCCGAACGACCGGGTAGCTAGAAAAAATGTTTCCAAATAATTTAAAGTTACTTTTCTAATTTGCTGACTCATTCTACCAGAACAGATACTATACTTTAATCTTAGCCGAACGACCGGGTAGCTAGAAAAAATGTTTACAAATAATTTAAAGTTAATTTTCTAATTTGCTGATTCCTTCTTCCAGAACAGATACTATACTTTAATCTTAGCCGAACGACCGGGTAGCTAGAAAAAATGTTTACAAATAATTTAAAGTTAATTTTCTAATTTGCTGACTCATTCTACCAGAACAGATACTATACTTTAATCTTAGCCAAACGACCGGGTAGCTAGAAAAAATGTTTACAAATAATTTAAAGTTAATTTTCTAATTTGCTGACTCATTCTACCAGAACAGATACTATACTTTAATCTTAGCCAAACGGCCGGGTAGCTAGAAAAAATGTTTCCAAATAATTTAAAGTTACTTTTCTAATTTGCTGACTCATACTACCAGAACAGATACTATACTTTAATCTTAGCCGAACGACCGGGTAGCTAGAAAAAATGCTTACAAATAATTTAAAGTTAATTTTCTAATTTGCTGATTTCTTTCTTCCAGAACAGATACTATACTTTAATCTTAGCCAAACGGCCGGGTAGCTAGAAAAAATGTTTACAAATAATTTAAAGTTAATTTTCTAATTTGCTGACTCATTCTACCAGAACAGATACTATACTTTAATCTTAGCCAAACGGCCGGGTAGCTAGAAAAAATGTTTACAAATAATTTAAAGTTAATTTTCTAATTTGCTGACTCATTCTACCAGAACAGATACTATACTTTAATCTCAGCCGAACGGCCGGGTAGCTAGAAAAAATGTTTACAAATAATTTAAAGTTAATTTTCTAATTTGCTGACTCATTCTTCCAGAACAGATACTATACTTTAATCTTAGCCAAACGACCGGGTAGCTAGAAAAAATGTTTCCAAATAATTTAAAGTTAATTTTCTAATTTGCTGACTCATTCTACCAGAACAGATACTATACTTTAATCTTTACCGAACGACCGGGTAGCTAGAAAAAATGTTTCCAAATAATTTAAAGTTAATTTTCTAATTTGCTGACTCATTCTACCAGAACAGATACTATACTTTAATCTTAGCCAAACGACCGGGTAGCTAGAAAAAATGTTTCCAAATAATTTAAAGTTAATTTTCTAATTTGCTGACTCATTCTACCAGAACAGATACTATACTTTAATCTTAGCCGAACGACCGGGTAGCTAGAAAAAATGTTTACAAATAATTTAAAGTTAATTTTCTAATTTGCTGACTCATTCTACCAGAACAGATATAATACTTTAATCTTAGCCAAACGACCGGGTAGCTAGAAAAAATGTTTACAAATAATTTAAAGTTAATTTTCTAATTTGCTGACTCATTCTACCAGAACAGATACTATACTTTAATCTTAGCCGAACGACCGGGTAGCTAGAAAAAATGTTTCCAAATAATTTAAAGTTAATTTTCTAATTTGCTGACTCATTCTACCAGAACAGATACTATACTTTAATCTTAGCCGAACGACCGGGTAGCTAGAAAAAATGTTTACAAATAATTTAAAGTTAATTTTCTAATTTGCTGACTCATTCTACCAGAACAGATATAATACTTTAATCTTAGCCAAACGACCGGGTAGCTAGAAAAAATGTTTACAAATAATTTAAAGTTACTTTTCTAATTTGCTGACTCATTCTACCAGAACAGATACTATACTTTAATCTTAGCCGAACGACCGGGTAGCTAGAAAAAATGTTTACAAATAATTTAAAGTTAATTTTCTAATTTGCTGACTCATTCTACCAGAACAGATACTATACTTTAATCTTAGCCAAACGGCCGGGTAGCTAGAAAAAATGTTTACAAATAATTTAAAGTTAATTTTCTAATTTGCTGACTCATTCTACCAGAACAGATACTATACTTTAATCTCAGCCAAACGGCCGGGTAGCTAGAAAAAATGTTTACAAATAATTTAAAGTTAATTTTCTAATTTGCTGACTCATTCTTCCAGAACAGATACTATACTTTAATCTTAGCCAAACGACCGGGTAGCTAGAAAAAATGTTTCCAAATAATTTAAAGTTAATTTTCTAATTTGCTGACTCATTCTACCAGAACAGATACTATACTTTAATCTTAGCCGAACGACCGGGTAGCTAGAAAAAATGTTCCCAAATAATTTAAAGTTAATTTTCTAATTTGCTGACTCATTCTACCAGAACAGATACTATACTTTAATCTTAGCCAAACGACCGGGTAGCTAGAAAAAATGTTTCCAAATAATTTAAAGTTAATTTTCTAATTTGCTGACTCATTCTACCAGAACAGATACTATACTTTAATCTTAGCCGAACGACCGGGTAGCTAGAAAAATGTTTACAAATAATTTAAAGTTAATTTTCTAATTTGCTGACTCATTCTACCAGAACAGATATAATACTTTAATCTTAGCCAAACGACCGGGTAGCTAGAAAAAATGTTTACAAATAATTTAAAGTTAATTTTCTAATTTGCTGACTCATTCTACCAGAACAGATACTATACTTTAATCTTAGCCGAACGACCGGGTAGCTAGAAAAAATGTTTCCAAATAAGTTAAAGTTAATTTTCTAATTTGCTGACTCATTCTACCAGAACAGATACTATACTTTAATCTTAGCCAAACGGCCGGGTAGCTAGAAAAAATGTTTACAAATAATTTAAAGTTAATTTTCTAATTTGCTGACTCATTCTACCAGAACAGATACTATACTTTAATCTTAGCCGAACGACCGGGTAGCTAGAAAAAATGTTTACAAATAATTTAAAGTTAATTTTCTAATTTGCTGACTCATTCTACCAGAACAGATATAATACTTTAATCTTAGCCAAACGACCGGGTAGCTAGAAAAAATGTTTACAAATAATTTAAAGTTACTTTTCTAATTTGCTGACTCATTCTACCAGAACAGATACTATACTTTAATCTTAGCCGAACGACCGGGTAGCTAGAAAAAATGTTTACAAATAATTTAAAGTTAATTTTCTAATTTGCTGACTCATTCTTTCAGAACAGATACTATACTTTAATCTTAGCCAAACGACCGGGTAGCTAGAAAAAATGTTTCCAAATAATTTAAAGTTAATTTTCTAATTTGCTGACTCATTCTTTCAGAACAGATACTATACTTTAATCTTAGCCAAACGACCGGGTAGCTAGAAAAAATGTTTACAAATAATTTAAAGTTAATTTTCTAATTTGCTTACTCATTCTTCCGGAAATGACGTCATTGTGAGAGGATTTTTTCACATTATTATTCTTTATTTTCACATTACGTTAACACAAGGTGTTTTGTTGTAAATCGGAGTTAAGCAACGCATATCCCGGCCATTATTAAATGGGTGACCATTTTGGAAGAATAACAAACCTGGTTCTTTGATATGACTGAGACGCTTCCAGAACATATTTTAACATGAGTATAAAAACTAGTGGGTTTTGCGTTCGCACTTAACATCCAAAACATTAAATTTAAAAAAAAATTTTTTTTTTCCTCGTAACTAAAAATAATTTTTGTATGATTTTTGTGATTTTTTTGTTTTTGTTTGTTTTTTGGTCATTTTAAACAGGGCGCCTGATCGAGATACAGCCAGATCTGGACGTGTCAGGCAATTATTTGTCGAAGTGTAAGGATAGTGTAGTATCTGTTCTGTTGTCATGATACCATATTGCTAAGCATTAACTCCTTCATTTTTTAGAAGTGTTGAGGTGATGTAGTATCTGTTCTGCTTTCAACTAGCAAAAATATGCAACTGGGAGCTTGTGCAGTATACTGTTCCTATGGAATACGTTTTTGGGGGGCTTGTGCAGTATTGCTCCCTATTGAATACGTTTACTTTTTCTTCTTCTTCTTCTTCTTCTTCTTCTTCTTCTTCATGAACAGGGGCACAAAGGCACCATATGGGTTGTTAGATACGACAGGGGCGTAATAATATGAGTTCTTTTTTATGATAGTGACGCTACATCAATGAACTTGATTTTTGTTCATTTGATACGACAGGGGCTCGTTAATATGGGTTTTTGTGATAGTGACGCTACATAAATGAACTTGATTTTTGTTCTTTGATACGACAGGGGCTCGTTAATATGAGTTTTTGTGATAGTGACGCTACATAAATGAACTTGATTTTTGTTCTTTGATACGACAGCTGCGCATTAATATGAGTTATTGTTTTATGATACTGACACAACATGAACGAACATAATTTCGGTTCTTTGATACGACAGGGGCGCATTAATATGAGTTCTTTTGTATGCACAGCGTATAGGGCGTGGATAGGTATGAATATAGTATGTGAACCGGGGCAAAGATAGGTGTGTATATAGTATGCGCACTGGTACGGAGATAGGTACGTATATAGTATACGCACAGTAAAAAAAAAACGTACACTACATTACATAATAAATATATAATATATATTCCCCTAATATAGATATTAACATGTTTTAAAAGAAAAAAAATGTTTTCGGACGCTTCGATGTTTCGTTTGTTTAATATTAGATAATTATGTTAGATAGCATATTTTTTAATATAAATGTTTATCTAACTCTTAACTAGAATGATTTCAGTCACTACAACACCACCATACCACATTTACTCATAACCATATATTTGTTGTTGCTTTATTGAACAGGTTGTAAACTTTCGTTCATTTTATTTGTTTATCGACGTTAACCGAACACTTAACCGGTAAATAAGGATGGCACAGGTCTAAGAGTTGAAGCATCCATCGGAACAAATACTAAACTTTGAATTATTTACTTGCAGAAAATGTGAAAAAATTACATTCAAAACAAATTAGGCGCAAGGCCATCAAAAGTGTAAGGAAATGGGTGTCTTGTCATCCTTGATCTAATGTAATAAAAATGTCTATCCTACTATTAACTAAAATGCCTTAGTCACCACAATACCACATTTACTCATAACACAAAATAAGCACAAGACCATCAAAAGTGTTTGGTATGAGTGTCGTCGGTCATCATTGATTAAAAGTAATCAAAATGTCTACTCTACTCTACTATTCTAGTTCGAATCATCCCAGTCATCACAATACCATATTTACTCATAACCATGTATTTGTTTTTACTTAGCGAACATAATTTAGGACGCTGTTGGGGCGCCTCAGACGATTAGCAAAAAAGTTAACCTTTTCTCAAAGGGTGAGAAGACAACGCCTGGGAGGATGATCCTCCTCAAACTACACAGGACAAACCCTGAGACTGGCAGAATCAAGGCTAGAAGGCAAAAATGGTACCAGTCTAATGTTGTACCATCCATCAGAATAGATACTACACTTTGAATTATTTATTAACAAAACATTTTTTTTTAAATTTCATTCAAAAGAAATGTTTTTAAAGAATTACATTCAAAACAAATTAGACACAAGATTATCAAAAATCGGGGGGAGCCGGGTGTCGTATGCCATCCTTGGTCTAAAATATGACGTTTTATTTCAATTCTTGAGCAAAACTTAATTTATAGTTTAAATAACCCAGCTAAGACATTTGTTGCTAAGCAAGGTTAGTGGAAGGTTAAAATAAAAAGTAATTTCGCTGGGGGTAAGGTAAAATTGGCATTTTTCCTTTAATTTTATCAATAATTAAACACTGCTTTTAATGTTTCATCCAGTAATAGAGACTAGCCAATCAGTCAGCATTTTTTTTTACATTGAAATTTAACAAGTTCTATGGGCTTGGTTGTGATAGTGCTCTCTAAGCCTCCTTAATTTTAAAATTGCTCATTATCCTAGATAGAGCGGGTGCTTAATCAAAAAGTGTTCAATCTCCTAGATAGAGCAGGTGTGTTTAAACGCACCATTACCCGGGATAAAAAACTGATGTTCGGGAAGAAGTTATAGTCGGACGTTTGGGAAACAGTCAAAGCTGGGAATTTAGTAAACAATCAGAAAGGAGTCAGAGGCTGACGTTCGGGAAGGAGTCAGAGCCTGACGTTCTGAGAAGGAGTCAGAGCCGACGGTTAAGGTAGGAGTCAAGTCTTGAGGTTCAGGTAGGAGTCAGAGCCTGACGCTCAGGTAAGAGTCAGAGCCTGAAGCTCAATATCCTAGAGAAAGAAGTTGTGTTTATATGCAGTATTGCACGTGATAAAAAAACTGATGTTCGGGAAGGTGTCAGAGTTTTGTGAAATAGTCAAAGCTAGATGTTCGAGAAAGAGTCAATGTCTGCGGTTTGGGAAAAAGTCAGAGTCTGAGGTTCAGGAAGGAGTCATAGTCTAAGGTTCAAGAAGGAGTCAGAGCCAACTCTTCAGGAAGTAGTCAGGTCCTGAGGTTCAGGTAGGAGTCAGAGCCGGAGGTTTGAGAAGAAGTCAGAGCTGAGGATTTGGGAAACAAAGAAGGAGAAGAAGAATAAAAAAAATAAGAGTTGGCCTCCTTAACTTTAGAAGTGCTTATTATCCTAGATAGAGAAGGTGTGTTTAAATGCAGGATTGCCCGGGATTAAAAAAACTTATGTTCGAGGATTAAGTCATAGTCAAAGGTTTTGAAAACAATCAAAGCTGGAAGTTCGGGAAACAGTTAGAGTCAAAGGTTCATGGAAAGAGTCGAAGCCTGCGCTTCGGGAAGGAGTCAGAGCCTGAGCCAAAGCCGACATTCTGGAAAGGATTCAGAGCCTGAGGATCGCAAAGGAGTCAGAGCCTGATGTTCGGGAAGGAGTCAAGGCCTGAAGGTCAGGAAAAATTCAGAGCCTGCGGTTGCGACAGGAGACAGAGCCGGAGTTTCAGGAAGGAGTCAGAGCCTGGAGTTCAATACTGATGGTATGTTACGGAGTCCGAGTTGTATGTTACAGTATGGAGTCCAAGTTGCATGGTATGGGAAGGAGTCCGAGAAGAAAGGTATGGAAAAGAGGCCCCATTGTAAGCACTGTTATTTATATTCATATAAAATAATGGCTTAATCAGTGAATATGAATAAACAATAAATTATACTTCCTCATTGTTAGCACTTATATTTATATTAATACGAAATTATGTCTTAATCCGTGAATTAAACGGGTCTTGATCGACCTAGGTTATTTCATCTAACATACACAGACATGAATGAAGTAAATAGACACCCTTATTATCATTAATAATGAAGACTGCTGTCAAAGGGTCCTGATCGACCTATGTTATTTAATCTAACAGACACAGACATGAAAGAATTAAAAAGAAACCATTATTATCATTAATAATGAAAACTACTGTAAGAGGGTCCTGATTGACCTAGGTTATTTCATCTAACATACACAGACATGAATGAAGTAAGTAGACACCCTTATTATCATTAATAATGAAGACTACTGTCAGAGGGTCCTAATCGACCTAGGTTGTTTCATCTAACAGACACAGCCAAGAATGAAGTAAATAGACACGTTTATTATCATTAGTAATGAAGACTGCTGTCAGAGGGCCCTGAACCACATAGGTTATTTCATCTAACATACACATACATAAATGAAGTAAATAGACATCTTTAATAACAGTAATAATTAAGACTGCTATCAGAGGGCCCTGATCGATCTAGGTTATTTCATCTAATATACACAGACATGAAAGAATTAAACAGACACCCTTATTATCATTAATAATGAAGACTACTGTCAGAGGGTCCTGATCGACTTAGGTTATTTCATCTAAAATACTCAGACATGAATTAAGTAAATAGGCATCCTTATTATCATTAATATTTTAATCGAAATATGTTACATTTTTTCTCCGGTGAATCAGGAGAGGTGCTGCAGAGGTTAGTGGAGCCGGAAGATAGTGTAGCCGGGGTGAGTTGGAGACCGGGTATGTGACAGCTTTTGCCCCTGGCTACGCTGAGAAGGGGTGAACCTGAGGAGGGCGACGCGGACGAAACAGCTTTGGCGAGGGGCAACGGGAGAGGGAGACAATGGAGAGTATGTATGTATGTATGTCTGTCTGCATGTATGTATGTATGTATGTATGTATGTATGCATGTATGTATGTATGTATGTACTGATACTCGGCAAGAACTACGCAACAAACTGTCACAAAGTTGATATTTTTCTAACCGGACAACCCTCGGATGCATAATATGTCAGAATTAGAAGAGACCATCGATTTATTCGTGTAAACGGACAAGAGCTAGATTTCATAGACATATTTTACTTTATACCTTTTTGTTTGCATATGCTAAGAATAAAAACAAACACTTCTGTTTTAGAATGGTCAAAACCTTTCCGAAGAGAATTTAATACGCTGAAACAGTTCAGAATGTTTTTTTAATAAAACAAATATTGCGTGCGTGTACGGTACCCCCAAAACATATTGCCTCAGTCCAGACGGATTTGTTCTTTACTTTAATGTCTACACTTATTTACAAAACATAAGTTTTTCCCCTTTTCAAAAATATTCGATTCGTTAAAATTGCATAAAAAACGACAAAAAACATTTGCTAAAATTCTTTTTCATTATCAATGTATTTAGTGATTTAAAATGTACTTAATTCTTTTGTTTGCGACTGTCTTTCGTCATTTAAAAAAGTGTTTATATTTTTTTACATAACACGTAATACTAAATTGATATTACGCAAGCTTTTACAGAATTTGAACCGAATCTAAATATACTTACTTCGCAAACAATATAATCATCGCAAACTACATAAACAATAGATGGAATTATTTCTTCGTAAAAACAAAATTATGATACACAAAATTATCATTTGGTTTGAATTAATACAAAATATAATCTTTCTTCTTGTTCTTGTTCTTCTTTTTCTCATTTCTAATTCATAGAAGAAATTGCTCTTTTCTTGGAATGACAACACGCAGCGCCCTACAGTGACAGAGTCGGAAGCATTCCCCGGTAGGGGCGCCTCAAGCAATTAGCAATAAACTAACTCTTTCTTAACGTGTTAGAAAGCAAAGCCTGAAAGGGTGAACCTCTTAGAACTGCACAGGACAAACCCTGACCAATACCCTAACCGGTCGAAGGTGTTTAGCATCCATCCGAACAGATACTACACTTTGATTTCTTTATTTGCAGAAAATATATAATAATTTACATTCAGGACAAATTTAGCACAAGGTCATCAAATGTGTGAGATAATGAGATTCGTTGGGCATCCTTGGTCTAAAGGAATAAAATTGTATACCCTACTCTATGCTAGAATCATCTAAATCACCACAATACCACATTTGCTCTAGGTGTACTTCTACCGAATTTGAACCGAATCGCTGATAACAAAATAAACACTTTGCTTGCATTAATAAAAAGTATAAACTTTTACAATATTTGTTTGGTTAATAATTGGGAGAGATTTGTTTTTGGATGGTAAAACACATTAGTATTTTACTACCAACATTTTGTAACAAAAAACAATCGCTGATAACAAAATAATAATTTTGTTTACATTAATAAGAAATTTCATTGTTTTCATACTTTGTTTAAGTGACTTATTTTTCGCAATACTTTACACCATGTTCTAGTGCGGTAGTTATAGACGCTTTGTCCATTATCTAAAGTTTGAGCGTTCTATCCTAGTCGACTCGAGGCTTTTTTTAACGGTGACCGAAATATATATCTAAAGGGAGAGGGGGAGACAGGCTTAGTACTTACTTTTGCCACGGGCAATGGGGAGAGGGGTGCTGAGGGGAAGGCGACGAGAGCCAAAAGTCCGAGAAAAACTTTTGTTCTTACTTTTTATTTTTTTCATTTTTTATTTAATATCAATTCTACAGCGATGCGATGTGACACAAGGTCATGCTTTTTCAATTCATGAAAAAAACAAACTTGCACTTTTCTTGCGAGGACTATACCAAGCGCATAACAGTAGCATCTCCGGAAGAGAGCCCCGGGCAATGCCGGGTACCCCTGCTAGTCTTATATAATTAGGAAAAGATATAATAATGTGGTCGAATTGCTTATTTAAGATTGTTGCTTCGATTCTGGGTTGTACATTTTCTAGTGAAAATGTAAGGTGCTAGTGCTCTTGAAGGGGGTATTTTATGGTGGTCTTTTCTGTTAGCGTTTGTTATTCTTTATATATAAAAGATTGGGTTGATAATTTGAGATTAAAACTGATTCCGCGGGTTGCTGCTGGATTCTATTTATTTACTTGTTTTATATATAAGGTATTCTATTTATTCGTGTGATGTTATTTAATTTTGTTTAATATTTATTTTTTAATTTTTATATGTATATTGTATATACATACATACATACATACATATATATATATATATATATATATATATATATATATATCT
Source organism: Sepiola atlantica (assembly GCA_963556195.1). Lineage (NCBI taxonomy): Eukaryota > Metazoa > Mollusca > Cephalopoda > Sepiida > Sepiolidae > Sepiola > Sepiola atlantica. Next base: position 55,994,234 of record OY744529.1, on the reverse strand, counting down.
TAATTGGCTTTTGATAGTTTATATGTTGTCTTTATATATATGTGTGTGTATTTAAATTTAGGGTGTAAGTGTATGTAGTTTGTTTTTGGAATTGGTGAGTTGAGCTGTATGGCGCTATTGTGGTAGTATATCTTATACTTGATAGGAGGAATAGGTGTATGGAGAAGATATATGAATTATTTAAATTATTTAAATGGGGAGTTCGACGGCCAATGAATAGGTCTTATATTTTCCATACCTCATCGTGTCATAGTTCTGTTTTTAGCAGTATGAGGGACAGAGAGTCTGATGGTTCTCTGTATGTTACGTGTTTTTATTGTTGGACCATTTACCTAGGAGAAATTATTTTCTTTGTGGGGCACATTCTGAAATCTTCCGATTTGATATTGATGCAGTTTATAGATGCGTTGTTGATTTGTTGTGCATAGTAGGCATCTCTTCGATAAGGGGATGTAGGGATTTTGTTGTTTAATAATCCTTTATTTGATTTAGTATGGTGAGTTATAGTTTTTTGAGGTTTCATATAGTAGTTTCTATGGAGATAATGCCTCTTTTGCTCGGCTATCTAAAGGTGTTATTATTCTTTCTTTAAAGGTTCCCTGTGTCATCCAGATATAGGTTTCGTCTGTTTTGGCGATTGTGTCTGAAGTAATTTTGCTTTAATCGACAACGGATTTAGTTGTGCATCCTTTTCCCAAGGGGCAATTTTTGCCTGTTCTGTATGAGCAGTTGGGATTAATAGGAATTGTTCTTTTTTATTATATAGTTTATGTTAGCAGGAGTAACCGTGTTGATCTTTACTTAAATAGCCTGTTGTTTTGTATGTTGGATTTCTGAAGGGTATCATGTGGTAGGTGTACTTGGCTTTGAATATGTTTTCTGTGGCACTTACGTACACTTTTTCTTCGTTTTTGGTGTTGATACGCGTATTGGCGTTGTGTACTATACAATTTGCCAGGGACTTGCTCCCCGAAGACAATTGGTACTGTTTCTGCTTGTTCATTTAAATTTTATTAGTGTTGCTAGTATTTTGTTAGTGGCACTGTGGTTGGTCTTGTTATGGTTATTTAATATTTTAAAGTTTTCTTATAATAGATATATCATCAGTGTAGCAATAACCAACATTAATATTGATCCTATTTTACATTTTGTGAAGTGTGCTATCTCAAAAAAATGTTTATATGTTACTTTAAATAATAATTTACTTATTAGTCCAATTATTTTGCTATCGTAGGGTGGGTTGAATGATGTAATTTCTCTTGCGTCTATTTATAGTTATACTTGAGCCTCGCTAATTTTAGGGCGGTTTAGTAATTTGTTTTCTTGCTGGTTTAATATTCTTCTAATGTTGCAATTGCTAGATATTTTGTGATATACGGATTAGCTAATTTTCTTGAACACTGTGTGTAGTTTGAATATTTGTTATTGGGTTTTTGCAGGGTTTGTAAGTTTTCGTGTTTCACTTGAATACAACACTAGCCCAAAATAATCATTAATAAAGCGAACACATAGGCAATATAATACAAGCAAGCCCAAAATGAACGATTTATAAATGTGAACAGATATGCGTACGTTCACTGCACTGGCTGTGATCGTCTCCACTCGTTGTGACGGTCCAAAGATGTTGTTCGATCTAGTCAGTGCTGTAACAAAGAATTCGCTCCCCAAGTAAAGTCATGAGTTTAGTGACAGGTTTATTTGTTGGAGGTTACAAAAGATACTCGTGTTCTTAGGTTGAATGGAAAACTTGCAAAATGAGATCTTTTACCCTGAAAACATAAAGTATAAGTCCGATCAACACAGTTCTTTAGCTTAGAGCCCCAACTCCCCAAATGGGCAAATGGGCAAATGGGCACACCTTGCATGAAGTGACACCCAGCTTAGGCTGATTGCCAGCATTCTAAGAAAACCCAACTTCCATCCATGCCCAGAGGGCCAGACCTCCCCTCCAATCTCTTAGGGTCCTTTTGTCCTGACCAGAAAATCTTGGATTCGAGTCTTTCTCGGGGGACCCGACTACCCAAGCACTGGCTACTTGAGATATCTTCTGTAGATAACGGCGAAACAGTGCTTACTAAAAGGGGTTAATCTGGAGTCCATCTAAGAACCATTACTGTTGGTCTCCGTATGATTCCGTTTTTGTGAAGCACTTATTTCATTTCAAAGAGAAATAAGATTCTGTGTTGCCCGATATTAAAGAAAGACATTTGCAAATTCCCCTGTGCCTTCCTTCCTTTTTTGGTGGAACATCTGTCATCTGCACCGTCTGCCATTCGCATGCACCACTAAAACATGCATCACTAAAACATGCACCACTAAACCATGCAGCCTACTGAATTTTTACATGTAACTAAAAGATCATAAATTGAACCTGCATAACAAACCTTCTAATCTAGACTAATAAACGCAACAACACAAGCATACCAAATTAGAAAATCCATTGTAGGAAACATCAAAGCCAAATTACGGATGTTGACTAACGCTACTATTAAATAATGAAGTTATATTGATACAAAAAAATGTGCACCATATACGTTTTTCTATATAGAATCCATCCGTCTATAAGAAAAAAAAAACATTGAAATATTCATCGGATTTGATAAGTAGTATATAGACGGCACCAGTACCAAACTGTGGCGATCCTGTTTTGGTTCGTTTGGTCTAACCGCTGATATGGAGAAAGGGGCGTGTTACATAGGCAACAGTCTGTCCAAAATATCACGCGGTCCAAACTTGCATCCGACGAAATTGCACCAAAACATCCTGCACTACACCCAGGGAAGAGACTCCAGCTTAACCTTGCGTTAAGACGACACAGAGAATGGCATTTATCGGTTATAAATGACAGCTCGTTTGGCGTAAAGCACAACGCCAATGCTCGTTCTCGTCAGTGACAGACAATTTCGGATTTCACTGAACAACTATTGTCTGCTCCAACACTGGTCAGTCCATAATCAACAAGGTGTGTTCCCGCCGTGTCCTGCCTTTTTCATTGTGTGCATGAAGATTAGGAAACATCCGACAGGCAGACTGCAGTCTTTGCACTAGGTAACAGGAATATTAAGAATAAATCGGCTCTGAAACTGAACTGTTGGAACTTTCGAACTATGCTGAAAGGCTTCTCTGAGAACACCTAGCACATCAACGACGAGTGCAGGAGGCTTCATTTGGACAACACTACATTACAGGAAACATGTTTGACTGATTGAATCACCTGAAGAATAAGGATTTTACATTCTTCTGACAGGAGAAAAACTCACACAAACTACGCTAACGGGAAGTGGGCTTCGCAGTGAGAAACAGTCAGCTAAATATGGTAGAATTAGGCGACAACAGCCCCGAGAGACTCCTTTTTATCCGCCTTAACACAATTGAAGGCCCTGTTATACTCGTCAGCGTGTACGTTATAATGTTCTCTGCCACTCCGAACACCAGGGACGAGTTTTACAGCTACAATCAGCAATATCCCCAGCAAGGAACGACTTGTTTTCCTGGGCGATTACAATGACAAAGTGGGTGCTGATCATGTCTCGTGACTTTCGTGTCCTGGATAGTTTGATATCGGCAACATGAATGATAACTGCTTGAGCTATGCACTTCTCGCAACTTGTGCATGGACAATTCCTTCTTCAAGACCAAGCCCGAGTACAAGGTGCCCTGGTGTCATCTACGCTCAAGCAAATTACACCACCTGGTAAGACGAGCAGCCAGTAAGAACATTCTTCACGCACATTCTTTTCACAACGCGGACTGTGACACAGAACATTTCTTCGTGTACTGCAATCGAAGCCAGCAAGATGTGTAAGCCAGATATTGTGAAACAGTTCGCCAATAGGTTTGAAAACGAGCTAGCAGCCTAACAGACCGGGGAGTCTGCTACAAGGACACCATGCAGAGAGACTTTAAAGTCAAATGGCTGTTTTTTGGCAAAGTCCACCGAATTGACTCCTGTCATTTAGGCCAAGCGAGCCGCATTTGCAATAGACAAACAGTCACCTAGCGAGGGAAATATGACGATCCTTCGAGCTGCCAGGAGCAAACCTCAGCGAACTGCCAGACGCTGCACTAATGACTACTAGACAGAGCTTAGAAAAAACATTTAGACAATAACAATTACAGAGAAGATCAGAGGGATATATGTTAGTATAAAGGTGGCAATGGGACCAGTGCATAATTTGACAGCCCCTTAACCATACCACTGATAAACGAGCAACAGATTAAGATTTAGGTGGAACATTATTCAAACCTCTACTCAAGGTAGAATGTCATAACGACCCTATCCCTTGATGCCATTAAGTTTCTACCGATCATGAGAAACAACGACACCGAACCGACACTAGAGAACCTTAGCAGGACCATTGCAACGTGGCTCAGGGACAGTCACTGTCAGTAATGTGATCTCTTCTCACTTGATCAAACACTATAAATCTACCCTGCTATACTCTATTACTGCTGGAGGGAAAGAGGTCGTACCTCAGAACATTAGAACGCTGTAATCATCTGCCTCTTTAACAACAAAGGTGAGTGAAGCTAATGCAATAACCACGGAGGCATCTCACTACTCGGCATTCCGGGTAAATTATTCGCTCTGACCATCTTAGTTTGCGTGCTGAAACGCGCCGAACGTGTCTACCCAGAGTCGCAGTGTAGTTTCCCAGATAAAAATAATAATCATTAGAATAGTTTTTCCCTCCGCCAGCTCCAGGACAAGTGTATAGAAAAGAAAATGCTCCCGTACATCACATTTATTGATCTCACCAAAGCGTTCTATTTCGTCAAAAGAGAAGGCTTTTTCAGAATTATGCTTTAGATTAGAGGGTTCACTCACGCTACACCGTTTGATTGAATTCTTCCACAGTGATATAAAGGAGACTTTGTGGTCCAATGGTACCACAACTGAGCCGTTCAAGATATGTGGGGCTGCGTTCTATCTCTCACACTCTTCGAGATATTTTCACCCTGCTTCTTAAGCATGCAAGCGACAATTCAAGCCAGGGGATTTACATGCGTACGAGATCAGGTGGCGGGCAGTTCAATCTCGCCCTCTCCTCAAAGTCAGGATCAAAGATCGAGCTCCTTGTCTGGGACATGTTTTTTACCGATGTTGCAGCAGTGTTGGCTCATTTTTATGGCATTTTGATCAGCACACTGTTATATGACAGCGAAGCTTGAATCACCCATGCTAGGCACGAAAAGCGTCTGAACACCTACATGAGAAGCATCCGACCATCGTGGGAGTAACATGGAAGGACCGGGTGCCTAACACTAACGCCTTGTCTCATGCAGCTCTGCCCAGCATTTTAATCCTGCTTAGACAGCGTAGACTACGTTGGTTGGGCCAACTTTTGCATATGCCAGATATCAACCTATCCAATCTTAAGCAATATTGTCAACAAATAAAGCATGGTATCCCCACAAAGCAAACATATCCACCTTTCATTCTGTCTCACTCTTACACATGTATTGATTAAGGTTTCGTCTTTATTTTAGACTTCCTCAGGATGAAGAAAAATGAAGAAAAATCATACAGTTATTAATTTTAATTTGCCTGAAATTGTCCGAGTTTCGGCATGGCTATGGGTGAGAAAGGCAAACAATGAAATCCACGATTTAGGCTAATCCGTTATCAGCAGCAGTCTGTAAAGTTCAAGGGGAAAAAGATTAAATGGGGTGACAGCTTGGATTTATTAGTTCCCATATCTATTTATATCTTAGCCGCACCACACGACCACTCATTCAATTTTGAACAAGCTAAAATCATTGAAGAAGCACTCATCACAAACTCGAATACCATCAAACAACGAAGTGGTTTCTATAATTTATCTCCGTTAATAAGCAAACGCATCATGACTGCACAAAAATTAACATCAACACTTGGATAACCATCCCATACCACATCTTCTATTAATGCATATTAACAAATAACTAAAAATCGGAATAAATAAAGACACTCCCATATAAATAAATAAACTAGGTAGATAACATTTCTATCTCTTCTCACACTTATATATACATATTGCACATTCATACACTTTTTATGAGCATAATTATGTTAATGATATTTGGTTAATTAATAATATACTAATAATTAAATAAGTGGATATCAATAAATGCATTTACACATATATTAAGAAATTAATAAATATTATTTTTTTGCTTTGTTATTTATATTCACATATTACATATAATACACTTATATAATCATAAATACTTTCAATAATTATTGATCAATCAATAATACACAAATAATGAAATTAATAAATATGAATAAACACATTCATACATAAACAAATGAACGAGTTATATTATTTTTAACTTATTTGTACACATATTTCCACATATTGCAAGAAATTTATTGATTAATCAATGAGACACAAATAAAGTAATGAAATAAATAAAAAATAAATTAACACATTCAAACTTCAATAAATAAACTAATATGTACGATGCCACTACTTTTCGTTTTCAAACATAATTTGCGTTTTAAAATAGTAAAAATCCCCACGCTTTTACATTCATATAAAAATTATGATTGTCTTTATTTTTCTTTCTTCTTTCTTTTTAATTCGAAGTATGAGAATACATTCAGACTTCCGCCCCCTCTACATCCACTATCGGCCAAGCTCGGCTTTGACATATTGTGATCCATTCAGACTCTTTAAGCTAAACATAGATATGGGAACTAATAAATCCAAGCTGTCACCCCATTATCTCTTTTTCCCTTGAACTGTACAGACTACTGCTGATAACAGATTAGCCTAAATCGCAGTTTTAATTTCTTTACTTTCTCATCCACAGCCATGCCGTAAAATGGTAGGAAAAATCCCAGCTGAGTTCTCAATTAATTAAAAAAATCATATTAAGAGCGTAATATTTATTTATTATTCGGTATAGTAAATCAGAACGACAGACGACCATTGGTTAGTATCAACTTAGTATATTCGATCTCAATACAAAAAACTTAAAACCAGTAACTCAAATTATTAAAATATTTTTAAAAATTCCGATTGTTTAGAAATAAGATCCCTATTTGTCCACCTTATGTATGATTCTAAATCTGAATTGGATTTCATTAGGTTATATATATATATATATATATATATATATATATATATATATATATATATATATATGTATGTATATATATGTATATATATATATGTATATCTATGTATATATATATATGTGTATATATATGTATATATATGTATATATATGTATATATATATACATATATATACATATATATATATATATGTATATATATATGTATATATATATATGTATATATATGTATATATATATATATATATATATGTATATATATGTATATATATATGTATATATATGTATATATATATATATAGAGAGAGAGAGTCTTGCCACTCCCACCTTTCTTGTATTTCCCCCCTTTTCACACACCTATGAATAATCTATCTAATTGTCACCATTAAATCTGCCCAATAGTATTTTCATTTCATCAGATCAAAATGTCCTACCACACCATCGACAGTATGATAGTAGGTTTAAAACAGTTGAATTCTTGAACAAACTTTATTTTACTTCCGAAATCTTATTCTTAACTCTAAAACAGACTTAATCCCCCACCCTTGGTTTTAACAATTTTCGACCTCTCCAAAAATAAAGTGGTACTAAAAGTTTGTGCCAATATTAAGAACTAATATTATAATATATGTTACCGGATAATAGAATAAAAAGCCTAGTCACAACTCTAATTTAGAGTTAGGCTTTTCAAACGAAGAAGTAACATACAGGGTGATTCATAAGTCACTTCACTTAGCTATTTAAAATGATTACCATATGAAGCACAAACATACTATGAACTTTTGATGATTGTTATCTTACTCTCTAATTACTGTTATTTGTTATTTTAAATTTGTTCGTTATATATTTGCTTCTATATATATTTATTTCATAATGAATCAAATATGCTACAAACAGTCGTAAATTCCTTGCAAAAAAGAATGGAGCTATTCATGCAGAACGAAGGTGGAAATTTTAATAAATTTGCTGTAATCTGAAACTCCCATAAATAAATTTGTGGAATAAACTTTCTGTTTTGTATAACCGTATCTTTTAGCTTTGGAATTTCAAAAATAAATAGCAAAGTGAATTATGAATCCCCCGGTATTTTTATCTTTTGACACAAATTTAATTATTACAGGATAACTTAAAATTAGACTTTAGATTATATTCATTGGTTATAAAATCATATTTATAAACTATAATTACCTTAACCAAAATTAATATTTTTACAGAATAGCTTTAAATTAAACTTACATTATACCTATTAAACGTTAGATTTTTTCACCAACTCCTCAATATATCAACAGACAGGTGACAACAATATACAAAACGAACATATTTAAATCAATTCTTTCACCTGCGAAAACCTCAGAAATCATTAATTAATTTCATAATAAATTGATACTCCATTATAAATTTATAACAACTTATACCTTCAAAATCAAATTTAGTAACGAGTTGCACAGAGTTATCCCCCTTAGACCGTTTTATCATCAACCACATTAAAATAGCCATTAACAATAACTGTGACTCACGGTATTTTTATATATTTTTTAAATAAGACATATTTTTAATTTAAATTTTTTATTCCTTTCGGATTTATTAAACTTTTTAATCTCACATAGCTTTCTTTAACACATAATTTAGACGAAACTAATTTAAGCATTCAAAGATAATAACGACGCAAATAAAAAATAGTTGTTAGCAATAACTGAGACTAACGGGTTTATAAAAGTATTTTTAAATTTTAAATCTTAATTTTTTACATTTTCATTCCTCTATATTCATTAAACTTTTTAATCTCACATATCTTTCTCTAACACATGATTTAGACGATACGAATTTAACCCTTCAAATCAAATAACGTATTCGATAGTAGTTTATGCTATATCGTACATTTTCTCTACCAAGTGACAACTAAACTGAAGATAGTCGGGAGGTTAACTTCTTTATAGCTTGAAACCAATAATACTGATTTTTTACCGATTTTCTGTGCCGAATAATATATATATATATATATATATATATATATATATATATATATATATATATATATATATATATATAAATATATATATATATATATATTTAAAAGGAAATTGACAACATCTTTGAGGCACCCATGAAAATGCATTTTCAGCGGTCGAATCACGATAGAATCAGAAAGGCACGCTAAGTTCTAAAAGACGTTAGGATAAGTATAGCCCGGTCGATGTTATGCGCAGATTGGCGCTATTCAAATAAGGCCATTGACAACATCTTTGAGGAAAAAGAAAAGAAGATAAACATTTTAAGACAGTCTCGCTTGACAAAGTTGGTCAACAATGAAAGCTTACAAGAAAAGTTAAATAAATGATTTTTAATTTAAATTGCACGATGTGTTGATTTTCAAAAATATTTCACTTAAATATATTTTCATGCGTTCCTCAAAAATGTTGTCAATTTCCTTATTCAAATAGCGCAAATCTGCGCATAACATCGACCGGACTATACTTATCCTAACGTCTTTTTAGAACTTGACGTGCCTTTTAATGTTATCGTTATCCAACTCCTCGGTGTTTATACCATCAAAATGAGGTAGAAAAAGAGAAGAAAATGAAACTATAAGACAGTCTCGCCTGACAAAATTGTTCTACAATGAAAGCTTGCAAAAAATAAATAAATGAATTTTCATTTAAATTGCACGATGTGTTGTTTGTTAAAAATATTTCACTATATATATATATATATATATATATATATATATATATATATGTTTATGTACGTATAAAAAATCAATGTGAAAGGAGTATATTTTAATATATCTTTTATTATTTTTGATATTTTGACGTGTAGGAATATCAATTGTCTCTTACGTGTAAAAAAAAAAAAACATTTTTTCTTAAAAAAACAAAATTTTCGGCCCATATCCTTCGGCCTTCGTCAGTGTAATAGGGGATTGTGTGTGTACGGTGGGCGGTGTGTGGTGGTAGAATGGGAACAGAAAAGGTGGCGAAGGCCAGTAAAATGGTGGGAAAATACCAGGAGGGTGTCCCTGATAGCTCAGAGGCAAGAGTCATTGGTCATAAACATGATTCAAATGTACCCGGATATGAATGAATGTAGATAAATAAATACATATATAGAAACACAAGTGAACCTGTGTTTATATATACCCACGCCCACACACAGACACATCAGCATGTTCATCTACATATGTCAGCTTATCTATACACCCGCGCACACACAGATACACATCCGTATACACATGAAGCAGGGAGAGATAGGAGGGTAATAGTGGGGACAGGCCAATTGTCTGGAGTCATGGAAAGTTCAGAGTGGGGTGAGGTTTTATAGTACACGGGGAGTTTGTGAACTTAGAAAAATGAAAAATGAAAATATACTGGAGATTGGTACATGCATATATCCGCATACACACCCACACACATGCATACACATATAAACATGCACACTGAAATACACACCCCTATATGCACATACATATACATATATATATATATATATATATATATATATATATATACATAAAAATACATGCATATATATATACACATACATACACATCCGTACCCACATATACACGCACATTTATGTGGAGAGAGAGAGAGTGGGAGAGGCATAGGAAGATACATGTTTATAGGTATTTACATGCACATACGTATACCTACAAGGGCATACACACGCATATATATATATATATATATATATATATATATATATATATATATATATGGAAAGAAGGAAACCGAGAACGAGTAAAAAGATAGAAAGAGAGAGAGAGAAGGGGGGAATAGACAGATTAATCAATGCAATTTACTGGTGGGTAAGTATAAAAAACCTTCAAAAAACAACAAACTAAAATGTGGATATTGGGACTCTTAACGTGCGAATATGTTAGCATCCAACCGTAACTCACATTTGTTCTTCGCCTGTTGGAAAAAGTTGTTGGTCAGTTCGTATGTTTGTAAAAAGAATAACTATTGAGAAGTCCCAGGTCTATATTTAGTCCTGAGGTATGCGTGTTTAGTTTCAGAATGAGTTTTGTCTAATATTTTCATCTATGTTATAGTGATCTTAATTTGGAGGCTACCATATATATATATATATATATATATATATATATATATATATAATAATAATAATAATTTTCCCTCACCAATGTGATGCTCCCAAATGAGGAGCGACATATATATATATATATATATATATATATATATTTTCATATAATTATCCACGGACACGTATTTCGTCGTTATACGACCCATCGGCGTGGCTGAATAGGAAAATATATGATACTTAAATTAGAAAGGAATAATACAAAACCTTAATTCATTATAAACTGTTTCAAAATTGTTATGCAAATCAGGCATAGATATATTTGTGTTCGGAGCTATACTCTCTAGTTTATATATATATATATATATATATATATATATATATATATATATATATATATAATAGAATTGGCAAAATGCTCAGAAGCATCTCTTAAGAAATTTTAAACTTTGAAAAACAGACAAAATGCTTTGATGAATTTCATTTAAGATGCGAATATTTCTATTAAAAATCATTTAATTATTTTAGAAGGGCCCTTTACTTTTACGATAAAACATAACGGTAAAACCTTTAATTTGTTGTGAAACAAACTCCATTTCTCATAAGATAGACATGCTACTGCACAAAATTACTAATAAAACCTCTTACAATTCAAGCCAAATTTAGACCGTATTTCCAATTTCTTAAAATAATTCATTCAAATATTAGATACCTGTTTTTATTTTTAGGTGATTTATTTACACAAACTTTGAAAAATGATCTTGGAAGCGGTTAAACTTACACTGAATCCAATTAGTTATTATTGAATCTGATAGCAAGAAAAGTATCGGCAAAACTGACATATCTAATAAAAGGGTTAATCAACAAAGCTCGACGTTTTTATTTAATTACAAATGTTCGAGTGAAAATATACTGCTTAAAATACGCACACACACACACACACACACACATATATATATATATATATATATATATATATATATATATATATATATATATATATATATATATATATATATGTATATGTGTAATCAGTCAACCGAAACTCATATATCGTATGGTTTTAAATAAATAATTTTTATATTAGCTCTCACATTTTTTGCGATCGAGCACTTTATTGAGTTCTTGTCAAGATAAGAGTGAATAAAAAACTGAGAATTAAGAAAAAATAAATAAATGTGCAACTTTTTTTTCCAATATTTATTTAATATTTTTGTTTTTATATATACTATTGTTATCTTATTTTATTCTAACAATATTTACTTCTTTGTTTTTCAGAAGAAAAAAAATAACAAACAAATTTTTTTGTAATTTATTTATTTATTTTTAAATTTTTCAAATTTATTTTTATGATTAACGTCTAAATATGTTTTGATTTATACCCTGGCAAGATTGTGTGTAGCACGCAGTAAATTTAATGAACGAAACTAATTCTTCAATTCTTGTTTAATTTATTTTTTTTAATATCATCATTGTCTAAATAATCTGAAACTATTTAATACTGTTATGATTTTAGTAAAATGTTATTAAAATTCCTAGTTTAATTCACTAACGATTTTTTTAAAAATTCAAATTTCGTTTAATTTCTTTTTTCGAGAACGTGGGACAACTCTTGCAAAATAAGTAATGAATTATATCCCTTATACATACAAATATAAAACTAAATTATAAATCTCCAATATATAATTTCTTTCACAGGATTTTCAACACTTATTTTAAATTTCTAAATCTTTTACCTTACTTTTTGGATATATATCATTCAATTGTAAAAGGTTAAAAGTGAATATAGTAAAATTTGTTATTCTATTCTATTGTTCTATTGTTACATTTTCTTATTTTTTCATTAAATATTTTTTATAACTTTATGTTTATCAATATATTTGTTTCTCATTTATGTTATTATTATTATTATTATTTATTTATTTATTTTTATAAATACATACATACATATATATATATATATATATATATATATATATATATATATATATATATATATATATATATATATATATATATATATATAATTGAATACCGCTCTTGGCTGTTATTTCTATCTCCCCCCCCTCCGAATAAACAAAAAATGTTTTCTTCTTTCTGTTCTCTCTTTTTTTGCTCTTCTTTTTATTCTTATTTTCATTGAATATGTGACACTTCATCGGTGGGTTCAAATATAAAATATAAAAAAATAAATTAAATAAGTAGTTGAACTCATTAAAAAAATATTTTTAAAACATCAGTTGTAGTTTTAATTTTATTACATTTGCTGCGGATATGAATATTTACTGCGTTATAAGCAATATTGCCACCCACACGTTTTTTGAGATTGGAAACACCTACCATTTGACAAAGAGGTCTTCCTCGAAATATATTATGGAACACGATCACACAGATTAGATCAGTGTTGAAGTTTTGTGTAATCAAGTAAGATTTGCTATATAGGAAAAAAATTATTAAAAAAGTTTTTGAAAAAATATATAATTAAAATCACTTGTTTTTGTCTTACTTTTCAACGCTGACATATTTCCTTTTCTTGCATTGTGATAGCCTTCTAATACCCCCCTCTCTCTCTCTCTCTCTCTCTCTCTCTATATATATATATATATATATATATATATATATATATATATATATATATATATGTATGTATATATATATATATATATATATATATATATATATATTATAATATAAAATGAAGTAATAAAATAAGGTGTCAATCAAATTTTATTAGAATTCAAAGTTCATGCAAAGCATCCATAAGTCCTTAGCTCATGAGTTTTCAAAGATAATTCTTCTCTTCAGAGGACCATTACCGCAGTTATACTACTACAGGCAATAAAATTACGCTTTGAAAATATATAAAATTATATACACAAATACATAAAAATACATAACATCAAACATATCAATCCAAAAACATACTTTTGTTGAATCCATACAGTCCATCCAGGTCATACAAGTTGAGAAGCATAATCAGGAAGGACATTACTCCAAGATACAAACAGCAGTCCAAATACGTAAAATTGAAGGGGCCGGCAAAGTTATCCAGTCGCGAAATGTGTCCATATTCAATGTTAATGATAAATAAATCAATCAAAATAATACAAAAAGTCCAATCAAAGTTCCGAAATCCCGACAAGTGCAACCCAAGTCAAATCCAAATTCGTTGTTTAATTAGAAAACCCGTTAAATCCGAATTGAGCAAACTAAGACTGAATCCCATCACATCTAGCCAGAAGAGCGAAAAATATATAAGTGATCTTCTCTCCCCTGCCATTCATTTCTTTTCTACTACAATTGTTTTCAGTTTTTTACAATGTTTATCATATTTATTTTAATATTACTTGCAACATTATATGTCTGTATGTGTATATGTTTTATTTCAGTATAACCTGAAACATTATATCTTTCTGTATGTTTATCTTTTTTATTTTAATATTACTTGAAGCATTATATTTCTGTATGTTTACCTTTTTAATATTACTTGAAACATATTTCTGTATGTTTATCTTTTTTATTTTAATATTACTTGAAACATTATATTTCTGTATGGTTACATTTTAATATTACTTGAAGCATAATATTGCTGTATGTTTATCTGTTTTATTTCAATATTACTTTAAACATCATATTTCTGTATGTTTATTTTTTTTTTAATATAACATGAAACATTATATTTCTGTATGTTTATATTTTTCATTAAAATATTATTTGACAAATTATATTTCTATATGTTTATCTTTTTTATTTTAATATTACTTGAAACATGATATTTCTGTATGTTTATCTTTTTTATTTTAATATTACTCGAAACATTATATCTTTCTGTATGTTTATCTTTTTTATTTTAATATTTCTTGAAACATTATATTCTGCATGTTTATCTTTTTTATTTTAATATTACTTGACACATTATATTTCTGTATGTTTATCTTTTTTGATTTTAATATTACTTGAAACCTTATATTTCAGTATGTTTATCTTTTTTATTTTAATATTACTTGAAACATTATATTTTTGTACGTTTACCTTTTTTTAATATTACTTGAAACATTATATCTTTTTGTATGTTTATCTTTTTTATTTTAATATTTCTTGAAACATTATATTTCTGTATGTTTACCTTTTTAATATTACTTGAAACATATTTCTGTATGTTTATCTTTTTTATTTTAATATTACTTGAAAGATTATATTTCTGTATGGTTACCTTTTTTAATATTACTTGAAGCATTATATTTCTGTATGTTTATCTGTTTTATTTCAATATAACTTTAAACATCATATTTCTGTATGTTTATCTTTTTTATTTTAACATAACATGAAACATTATATGTCTGTATGTTTATATTTTTCATTTTAATATTATTTGAAACATTATATTTCTATATGTTTATCTTTTTTATTTTAATATTAGTTGACACGTTATATTTCTGTATGCTTATCTTTTTTGATTTTAATATTACTTGAAACATTATATTTCTGTATGTTTATGTTTTTTATTTTAATATTACTTGAAACATTATATTTTTGTATGTTTACCTTTTTTTAATATTACTTGAAACATCATATATTTCTGTATGTTTATCTTTTTTATTTTAATATTACTAGAAACATTATATTTCTGTATGTTTATCTTTTTTATTTTAACATAACATAAAAAATCATATGTCTATATGTTTACATTTTTTATTTTTATATTACTTGAAACATTATATTTCTGTATGTTTATCTTTTTTATTTAAAAATTACTTGAAACATTATATTTCTGTATGTTTATGTTTTTTTTATTTTAATATCACTTCAAACAATATATTTTTGTATGTTTACTTTTATAAATATTACTTGAAACATTATATCTTTCTGTATGTTTATGTTTTTTTATTTTAATATTACTAGAAACATATCTTTCTGTATGTTTATCTATTTTATTTCAATATTACTTGAAACATTATATTTCTGTATTTTTATCTTTTTTATTTTAATATTACTTGAAACAATTTATTTCTGTATGTTGATCTTTTTTATTTTAATATTACTTGAAACATTATATTTCTGTATGTTTATATTTTTATTTTAATATTACTTGAAACATTATATTTCTGTATGTTTATCTTTTTTTAATATTACTTGAAACATTATATCTTTTTGTATGTTTATCTTTTTTTTTCATATTACTAGAAACATTATATCTTTCTGTATGTTTATCTTTTTTATTTCAATATTACATGAAACATTATATTTTTGTATGTTAATCTTTTTTATTTTAATATTAGTTGAAACATAATATCTCGGTATGTGTATATATTTTTTTATTTTAGTATAACCTGAAACGTTATATCTTTCTGTATGTTTATCTTTTTTATTTTAATATTACTTGAAACATTATATTTCTGTATGTTAATCTTTTTTTATTTTAATATTGCTTGAAACATTATATTTCTGTATGTTTATCTTTTTTTAATATTACTTGAAACATTATATTTCTGTATGTTTATCTTTTTTATTTTAATATGACTTGACACATTATATTTCTGTATGTTTATCTTTTTTATTTTAATATTACTTGAAACATTATATTTCTGTATGTTTATCTTTTTTGATTTTAATGTTATTTGAAACGTTATATTTCTGTATGTTTATCTTTTTTTCTTTAATATTACTTGAAGCAATTTATTTTTGTATGTTTATTTTTTTAAATATTACTTGAAACATTATAGCTTTCTGTATGTTTATCTTTTTTATTTTAATATTTCTTGAAACATTATATTTCTGTATGTTTACCTTTTTAATATTACTCGAAACATATTTCTGTATGTTTATCTTTTTCATTTGATTATCATTTGAAGCATTATATTTCTGTATGTTTATCTGTTTTATTTCACTATTACTTTAAACATCATATTTCTGTATGTTTTCCTTTTTTATTTTAATATAACATGATACATTATATTTTTGTATGTTTATATTTTTAATTTTAATATTATTTGAAACATTATATTTCTATATGTTTATCTTTTTATTTTAATATTACTTTACACATTATATTTCTGAATGTTTATCTTTTTTGATTTTAATATTACTTGAAACATTATATTTCTGTATGTTTATTTTTATTTTTTTTAAATATCACTTCAAACAATATATTTTTGTATGTTTATCTTTTTTAAATATTACTTGAAACAATATATCTTTCTGTATGTTTATGTTTTTTGATTTTAATATTCTTAGAAACATGATATCTTTCTGTATGTTTATCTTTTTTATTTCAATATTACTTAAAAAATAATATTTTTGTATGTTTATCTTTTTTATTTTAATATTACGGGAAACATTATATTCTGTATGTTTTCTTTTTTTATTTTAATATTACTTGAAACATAATATCTCTGTATGTTTATATATTTTTTTATTTTATTATAACTTGAAACATTATATCTTCTGTATGTTTATTTTTTTATTTTAATATTACTTGAAACATTATATTTCTGTATGTTTATCTTTTTTGATTTTAATGTTACTTCAAACATTATATTACTGTATGTGTATCTTTTTTATTTTAATATTACTTGACACATTATATTTCTGTATGTTAATATTTTTTATTTTAGTATAACCTGAAACATTATATCTTTCTGTATGTTTATCTTTTTTATTTCGAAATTACTTCAAACATTATATTTCTGTATGTTTGTGTCTTCATGAAGTTTTTTACTTCAAAAATTATATTTTTGTATGTTTACTAATTTTTAATATTACTTAAAACATTATATCTTTTTGTATGTTTATCTTTTTTATTTTAATATTACTAGAAACATTATATCTTTCTGTATGCTTATCTTTTTTTATTTCAATATTACCTGAAACATTATATTTCTGTATGTTTATTTTTTATTTTAATATTACTTGAAACATTATATCTCTGTATGTTTATATTTTTTTTATTTTAGTATAACCTGAAACGTTATATCTTTCTGTATGTTTATTTTTTTTATTTTAATATTACTTGAAACATTATATTTCTGTACGTTAATCTTTTTTATTTTAATATTACTTGAAACATTATATTTTTGTATGTTTACCTTTTTTAATATTACTTGAAACATTATATATTTCTGTATGTTTATCTTTTTTATTTTAATATTACTAGAAACATTATATTTCTGTATGTTTATCTTTTTTATTTTAATATTACTTGAAACATTATCTTTCTGTATGTTTATCTTTTTTATTTTAATATTACTTGAAACATTATATTTAGTACGTTAATCTTTTTTATTTCAAAATTACTTGAAAAATTATATTTCTGTATGTTTATGTTTTTTATTTTAATATCACTTCAAACATTATATTTCTGTATGTTTATCTTTTTTAAATATTACTTGAAACTTTATATCTTTCTGTATGTTTATGTTTTTTTATGTTTATATTACTAGAAACATTATATCTCTGTATGTTTATATCTTTTTTATTTTAGTATAACCTGAAACATTATATCTTTCTGTATGTTTATCTTTTTTATTTTAATATTACTTGAAACATTATATTTCTGTACGTTTATTTTTTATGATTTTAACATTACTTGAAACATTATATTTCTGTATGTTCATCTTTTTTATTTTAGTATTACTTGAAACATTATATTTCTGTGTTTATATTTTTATTTTAGTATAACTTGAAACATTATATCTTTCTGTATGTTTATCTTTTTTATTTCAAAATTACTTGAAACATTATATTTCTGTATGTTTATCTTTTTTATTTTAATATTACTTTAAACATTATATTTCTGTATCTTTATCTTATTTAATATTACTTTAAACATTATATTCTGTATGGTTAACTTTTTTTATTTTAACAGTCTAATTCGGAAAGCGAACCGAGAGGACGGGCGATTCACAATGTAAAGATAAGGGATATTTCCCTTAGGGGAATGCAGGCGCGAGAAATCCTTTACCCTCTCTATGAATAGTTAAGAAAACATTGTTAACTAACTACGATAAAGTAGTGATTGCTCTCTCTCTCTCTCTCTCTCTCTCTCTCGACGTAGCGAATGACTCTCAGTTGAAATAACAACGCTTGTAATAAATGAATTGAATTCAAAAGAAGAGTTTGTCTTCGGAGTGCATCATGGCTTTTATTGCAGACAACAGACGACGACAGAGAAGAAAGAATTAATCGAATAGACGACACGACCAACCCTCTACACGACAAGTATACGAAACGCGTACTGCCACGGCCCAAGCAGGAGAGGACTATGCAACGGTATTATATTACAAGGAAAATGTAAAGAATATTCTTGAATTAATAAACCTAGAACAGTAAAAGACAATTTATTACACCTGGAAAGGTAAAGAACAATAAAACTACTTCTAAAATCTACTTCAAATATTGCAGCTAAAGTCTAAATTTGGAAAAAAAATGGATTATAACACTAAAAATAAATAATTAACATATAATAATTTATTTTAGTTTTATAATCAAAGATACACAGTATTATTCCTGAGATGTTATTGACGATAGGCATTTTTGTTATCCCCATTCATATTGGAAAGTTCGTGATTGTCTGCCCCCATCGCGAATGTAATTGTTCAAAAATGAAAACAAATAAATTCTCTCAGAATTGCTAAACTGCAGAAGGTGCAAAGTTTTTTAGGGGTAAACTATGGCGGTGTGCTAGTTAAGATTTACCGTAAATTTATTTCAATAAATAGTATTTCATTCCTCCGAAATATGTTGGATGTTCACACGTAATCATCTATACAAGAAGACTCTTTAGTTTTACGAAAATAAATTCGCCGACATCGGAAGAAGACGAAAAAAGTAATAACCCCAACAATTAGGCTGAATGTTCAACTAGTCTAAACAATGTTTTGAGTATGAAAATATTTATTACTTATTTTTATAAGGGTTAATTTAACTGACCCAAATTATCCCGTTCAATGTTTTAAACTCGGTCATGGAGTAGTTGGTAATCAGATGCCCCAAAACTAAAACGACGTTGAAACATTACCCTGATTTTTGACATTACATGATTTGTATCCGACGTGCTAACGTGAAAGATGATGAAGTTATTATGTGCGTAGATTGGAGAAAGAAAATGTGTTTCGTATTTTCTGTAATGGAGGAAGAAATAATTAGAATAAGTATTTTGACGGAGTACATAACCATTAGTTTAAAATGGTCATTTAAAAATGTGGAAAAATACGTTACAATGTTTTGATTATATTCGCCATGTTGTGCGAATGGATTATGCCTGTTTGTTTTGAACGATATCTGTGTATCGTAATCAGTGGGGGCTCCTGTAAAGGAAATGTAGAATGCAGCAACCCAAGTTTTTTCTGCTCAATATTATCGATGAAATTAAAAATAATACGTTCGTTTATCTTTAATTCTGACTTTTTACATGTATATTATACAATCCTTAATTTTAATGTCGGTAGGCATCAACAAATTCATGTAACAAAAGCCGTGCATGGAGATGTGAAATTCACAGTTATATCTATTTGGTGTTTGCTTCTTATGCGCATGCGCGAGTCAGGCCAGCGGTAGAAAGGCACGGAGAACTGTTGCTCCGCACAGCGACGAGTTTCCTATTCTTGGTATGCTGGTGGACTGCAGTGTTTGCTTTGGACTCTGGGTGTGTTGTGTTTATATACCGTCTACCATATTCTGGAATGTGATAAAGTGTAGAATTGAGGGTCGTATCATGCTAAAAACATCGACTTTGTCAGAAGATTAAGACGAAACAAGGAACATTGTGTTTAATTTAATTTTTGCTTACAGATTTAGCATTGAATAATATTATTAGTTGACGAAAGATCACTATGTTTAGCCGTATATCAAATAAAGACGAAGATTTAAAAGCCTTGGGAAAAGAAATACATCTTTTGACACCATCCCTCGCACACAAATTGTTTGAAAGTAATGCCATAACCAATTTAATTTTTAATCATTTAGGTGACTAACATAGGATTTAACCATAATTTGTTAGTTAAAAAAATGTTTGAACAATGAAAAAAATATTTCGAATTTTTTTTACATCAGAATTGATAATTTGTATTATTCAGGTTAGTATTGTCTAATTGGTTATTATTTTCACAACGTTTCGACCGATGCAACCTCCGACTTTCTTAAGGTTCATATTTTCAAACTTGGGAATCTTTAATGCCGAACTCGGAAGCCTATATGGAATTTCAAACTGAACCCTTTAGTTAATTCGTGAAAGAAGATTGTTCTCGTCCCGTCACCCATAACCGCGTAGAAGTGTTACTTTATTATTATGTTTTTCTTAACTGTGGTACTGATTGGACCTTCAATCCTCCGATGAAAGCGTCTACTAACAATCAGTTCTAAGGGAGAGTTATCTAAGAGTTGAAGGTTCTAGTCTTTCTAATAATCATAATAACTAAGAATAACTAAGAATAACTAAGAATAACCTAATAATAACTAAGAATAACTAAGAATAACTAAGACTAACCTAATAATTAATTAATAAAATGTTTACCGGGTCAGAGCTGACGGAACAGAGACAATCGACTCCCGTGGCTTAAATAAAGGATTTAGCTACAAATTCCCTCCAGTTTCCCAAGTTGAATTCAAAACGTTCTGACTCACAAATTCGAAAAGACATTGTACCTGAAGAAAATCACGGTTATATCGACCGAAACGTTGGGAAAATAAAAACCAAGATGAGAATAATAGTCCGAATAATCCAACTAATCATTAATTTATTATTTTTTTTTTTTGAATGAGTAAAAACTAAAATCGGTAAATTTGTAGATTGCCATCTTCGACTTAGTTCCCTCCCCCCTCTAAAAATGAGATTTTACTTTTTATGCGATTACATGTGAACACTTTAAAAAACTTCGCGGAAATAAGGAAAAACTGACAATTATTTTACAATTTTGAATGTAAATTAAACGTAAAATGATTCCCCATTTTCGGATCATTCTAACTGTTTAGGATAATTAACTCATTTTTTACAACTAACCTTAAGTCTGAGTGGCAAAGTTGTAAAACCACATGTAATCATCTAAACAAGTAGGACTCCCCCTCTTAAAAAAAGCGCACAGAATTTATTTCTCATAACAAAAAAAACTAAGTGTCCAATTAAATGCTTGGAAATAAGGGACCATTTTACGTTAAATTTATATGTGAAACTGATCACCCTCTCTTAATTCTAAAAAATAGTTCTATTTTCTTGTCATTTCGAAAGTGTTCACATGTAATCGCCTAGAATCTTGGTTTAGGGAGGTGGCGGAGGGTCTTAATCTACAATAATAGTGTAATAACACTGGACAACAAATTTCAGAAAAATGTATTACTGGAGATGTGTAAAGTGATTTAGACTAATTTGGGTACGCTGATTTCAAAAATCATAACCGTTTTGCTGTATCACGTCAGGATTTTGAGTTTCGGAAATACTCCCATTGTCTAGAAGTCAGGGTTTCAATGAAATTTACAAAAATTCATTTATTCATTTATTTCACCATAAATGCTTCAAAATTATAGAAATTACAGAAAAACTCTACTAGAATGTAATTAAAAATGCTTTAAACATTTGGCTTTGCGTTTGTGTTGCTCTGTGTCAGTTTCACGATGCAGGAACCAGCAGAAGTCGCCCATCATGCTCGGGTTGTGCCGCCCTTGGTAACGCGTCTCCATGAGTGAAATCTCTTGGTGGAATCGCTCGCCGTGCTCGTCCGAGACAGCTCCCAAGTTGTCAGGGAAGAAGTTCAGGTGCTGGTGTAGGAAATGGATCTTCAGGGACATCCTGGAGCCAAGTTTCCTGAAGGACTCCAGCAGCTGCTGCACTATTTCTTCATAGTTGTCCGCGCGCTCGTTCCCCAAGAAGTTATCCGTCACAGCTTTTAAGCTCCTCCACGCTGCCAGCTCTTTGGGGTTTAGAGTTGTCGGAAAAGTTTCGTCCTTCATTACCTCTCGGATTTGCGGTCCAACAAAGACACCAACCTTGATCTTAGCCTCCGACAAGGTGTTGCCAAACTTCTCCTTCAGGTATAAAAACCCACGCCCATTCAGATCCATTGCCCGTACAAAATTCTTCATAAAGCCGAGCTTTATGTGGAGTGGTGGAAGGAAAATCTTGGCTGGGTCGACAAGGGCGACATGCTTCACATTGTATCGACCAGGTACATGCTCCGTCCGCTCTTTCCAATCAATCTTCGTCCAGTGGTTCTTGTCGTCTCTACTATCCCAGAGACAAAGGAAGCACATGTATTTCGTGTAGCCTGACTGCAGCCCTAACAACAGCGCCACCACATTCAAGTCTCCGCAGATGTGCCAGTTGAAGTCACTGTACTTGATGGAATCAAGCAGCTGCCGCATAGTCTCATAGGTCTCTTTCATGCCGAACGCGTGAGCCAGTGGGACTGATGGTTTCTTGTTGCAATTGTGGAGCAGAACAGCCTTCAAGCTGTTCTTCCCCGAGTCGATGATGAGGCGCCAATCTGCAGGATCGTGATCACCCACAAGTTCTTTCAACAGACCGTTGATGTCACTGCAGAATGTCATCGTGTCTTCCATCTCAAAGAACTGAGCCATGTCGCTGTGACGTGTTCTGAACAAGGAAATCTTGGTGTTAGGTTCAAGTAGATTCCACTGCTGCAGCCTTGATCCAAGCAGCTCTGCCTTCGCCTTTGACAGCGAGAGATCTCTTACAAGATCATTTAACTCTCCCTGGTTCAGAAGGTGTGGTTCTTGTTCTTGAGTGTCGGGTTCAATAGGTTCATCACCATCTTCTTCGCCACTGCTTACAGTTATGTTCGGATCAGATGGACATGTTGGAACGGGGTTCTCGTCATCATGAGGCACAGGTTTACGAGCAGAGACGCAGTCAGCGTACTTGATGTGGCCTTTATTCTTCCTGTTGAAGCCGGCGATGTTTGTGCAGCAGAAATAACAATCATCATGATGATTCTGCGGCTCACGCCATATCATGGGCACCGCAAATGGAATGCTCGCGCGCTTGCCCACCAACCACTGAGTCAATGCTGAGTTGTAGCTTGTGCAGCAGATGTGTGGTGCCCAGCTCTTTTCTTGGTCCCCGACCTTACACCCGAAGTAGTGAAAGTAGGCGGCTTTCATTTTCACTGCTCTAGATAAACTTCGCTGTTGATCTTTTTGGGTAAACCGACCACAGACATAACAGAAGTTGTCTGGATGATTGGTACAGGAACGTCTACTCATGTTTAACTGAAAGAAAGAAAGAAAGAAAAATTAGTAGTTATATAAGTACGTTATATCGTAGTTACGTAAGAGGTGGTAGGCTACTTCTAGGCAATGGGAGTATTTCTGAAACTCAAAATCCTGACGTGATACAGCAAAACGGTTATGATTTTTGAAATCAGCGTACCCAAATTAGTCTAGATCAATTTACACATCTCCAGTAGCAAACATGTTGTTGTCCAGTGTAATCGAATTTTAAAGAAAACGTTTAAAAATACAATCAAATAAGATCATTGTTTGATTTGAAAACAATAAATGTGAAAAAGATCAAAAGAAATAAATTGAAATAATTTATCTTTTTTCTTTATCTCGTCTCATATCCCGAGTAGAATTTGTTAAAAAAAAACTTGACGGCAGTTTTATGTATAAATATTGTATATTTTTTCAATATGTTTTACTTTTGCACAATATTTAAACAATGGGCAACACTTTTTCTGAAGGAGCACCCACACTAATCTTAGCTAAACTCTTGTTGTACTGTTGATATTTTGGGAGGCGGTTTGCAGTATTGAATTCCTCGGGTATGTTTCTATCATTTAAGCTGAAATAATACACAGTTTTTTTTAAAAATAAAAACGATAAATTGATTTAAACATGTTACCTTGCATCTTTTTAAGTACAAATCTTTGTAGAATGCGATCAACACCATTAGATTCTTCATGCATTTTCTATTATAGAGGATAAAGAAAAAATATAAATTGCTTTTAAAATATGGAAGAAAAATAAAATTGAAGATGATCGGATGCATTACTCTCAAGACGGATGACGGGGTGGCATTAGGAAACCGCATTTGATATTCTAAAATATGTATAGGTGTATATACTAGTTACAAATTTTATTGTCATAGAAATGACGTGGCTGATTTCGTGTGGAAGTTGTTAACGGATTGTTCGCTGACAATCCTCATGGATAAGTTCACGAATATTGTATATGTTTGAATTTACTTGAAGTTCAGAATTTTAAACCGATTGTAACTTGACATTGTAACTTGACATTGTAACTTGACATTGAACACGATCTGCTGCTTACCACAAGGTAGGCTAACATAAAGATAGTTCGCAAAAGTATGATATAGCGTTTCCCGGATTTGTTGACCTTCATTCACATATTTAACCCCGTATTTTCTGCTCTGTAAAAGAAACCTCTACTTGATCATTTCCATACGCTACGAAATGTCACGTAATAATCAACGAGGAGAATAACACTACAAGATCATGGTTAAACTCAGTCAGCTGGTTACCAATGGCGTATACATTCACGAGATCGCCGTTAGGGACTTGGGAAAACAAATAAAAGAAAACTTGAAAGTAGAATAAAATAAGGATGCCAATTAAATCGAGAAAAAGAAATAGCATAAAATCACTTTCATTAAGATGGTCAACTTTGTTAGATTGGGTGCAATATAGTCTGTCTAGTTGGCCGAGTGAAATATAAATATTGAAAGGGCGTCTCTAATGAGAGAGCAATTCACCTGATGAAGCGTGGCAGTTACTTCGCTAGGTTGCTGAAAAGAATGTGGAAAAGACAAATCGAAAAAGAAGTAAGTTCCTCTAATTGAGAAAGTATTGCTGAGAGAGAAACGGAGAAGACTAACAAGCTGCCAACGTGACCCAAAAAGCAGATGCAATTAGTCAGACAGAAAGCAGACGCAAAAAACCCATGCCAATACCAATACTTCGATATACCATCAATTGACTTCGACTAATGAAAAAGAGTGTTATGTCTGGCAATGGGGTCGCGGGTTCATGCAGGAGATTAGACGCACGCACATTGGCAAGAACAGTCAGGACAGTACGCCTATTTTCTTTTCATCTTGCTGTGTGTCGATTGGTATCGAGGACATTTCACAGGAAGTATATTAACATCCTGCATGGTCCTATTGGGCTTCTTACAAAGTGAACAATGTAGAGAAAGTATATTCCTTTCTGATATAGAAAATTATATTCCCGTGTCTATAAGTTTATTTATTGAGAGTAGAAAAAAACGTTGATTTAAGACACACATATGTAATACTTTATTTGTTTCACAATATATATATATATATATATATATATATATATATATATTATTATTATTATTATGTTATATTATATTATTTTATATTAATTTGAATTTAATAATATTAAATTATTCTTACCTACATAGTTAGCGTTTCGAGTATTCGCTTTCATCAGTGCAGAGATGATAATCTCGGACAGTTGCACGGTTCAAACCCCTGCCACAGAGTCAACCTAGATTCATAAAGCAAGCTTGGTAACTATTAGGCCACGGGATATTACTACATTCATGAAGGGAATTTAAGTTCTGTTTCTGCGAAGGGCGGCATATCAAGAAAAAACTGCCTAGAGATTCTACGAACGTTGTCGGAATATGCATAATAGCTACGTGTCAGTCTATTTTTAACAAACCTAAACTTTAATTATATTAAAATGGCTTATAATATTAATTTTAAATAAATAATATTAAATTATTTTTACCTACATACACTTTCATAAATATATATTAAATTATCTGCAAACGACGTAGGGGAGTGATAAAGTCAGAGGGTCACAAGGCGTAAATCCGGTTCACAGAATCACCTTTGACTTTCGCTCTATCCTCTCAGCCATAAGAAATTATCACGTGACACGGAACAATTAAGTTATATCTATGCCAATTGCGGCGGGCTATAAACACCGAGACAATCTATTGGACTCAACTACTCTCTCTCTCTCTCTCTCTCTCTCTCTCTCTCTCTATATATATATATATATATATATATATATATATATATATATATATATATATATATATATATTAGGTATGTGTGAATGTTCGTGTAGTCGAATAGTTTTCTGATTTCTCAGGAACGGCTAATAAGAGAAAGAGTAAGACAATAGTTGGAATAGGTGAGAAAAGTCGATATGAGTGAACACACTTGAAGTCTCAAGAAAATACATTTTAAAACATGCAACAATTTAAATTTTAAATGTCAGAAAAAGATAATTACAATGCGTTCAGCCATTAGAATATATGGTAAAATTGATACATTTATTATTTGTCCACTCACATTGATTTTTGCCTCATCCCATATTTTTTCGTTTAGTTAATGATGGGAGACATTTTTATACATTTGTAAATAAATTAATTTAAACAAATCATGGTAGGGCAACATTACTCATCATTTACTTCTTGAATTGCTGTAATGGTAATGATTAGATACTGAAATTTAGTTCCGGATGCTGCTTTTCATACGGGCAGCCGGTGTCAATGTAGAAAATGCCTATTTTATTATCTTCCTCTGTAATAACGTGAAGTCATAGTGAAACTCGTGAACTATTTTTCATATTATTCATTATAAACTGATTTTGTATAAAAATGGGTATTTGTAAAAAAAAAACATTTCTGATTAATTAAAGTACTTGTAAAATAACGGTACTTCTGCAGTTTACGGACCGTGCTGAAATTATAACACCATTATTTAAAAAGCAATTCTTAACATGGAGAGGGGGCTTTGTTAACTATTCTGTACTTCCACGTAACAATTTAATAAACAAAAGATACCGTAAAAATCTATTAACACCTTTGATTTTTTTTATGTGAATTATAATGGAGACCAGTTTCAGCATTGAAATCATCTTTCCATCTACAAAGAAGCAACCAGAACTGAATTTCAAGATCTAATCTTTACAATAATCTGAACATTAAAACTGTAAAATGTTATCATGGAAGTATGTAAAATAATATTACTTAACACTTCCATGGTATGATCAGTTGAAAACTGTTTACAAATATTTGGGACAATGATACATGTTATCATAAACGTATGTAAAATAAAATTACTTAACACTTCCATGGTATGATCAGTTGAAAACGGTTTTAAAATAATTTAGACAATGATACATGTTATCATGAAAGTATGTGAAATAAAATTACTTAAAACTTCCATGGTATGATCAGTGGAAAACGGTTTTAAAATACTTGTGACAATGATACATGTTATCATGAAAGTATGTAAAACAAAATTACTTAAAACTTCCATGGTATGATCAGTTGAAAACTGTTTTAAAATATTTGGGACAATGATACATGTTATCAGGAAATTATGTAAAATAATATTACTTAACACTTCCATGGTATTACCAGTTTAGTACGGTTTTAAAATACTTGTGACAATGATACATGTTATCATGAACGTATGTGAAATAAAATTACTTAACACTTCCATGGTATGATCAGTTGAAAACTGTTTTACAATATTTGGGACAATGATACATGTTATCATGAAAGTATGTACAATAATATTACTTAACACTTCCATGGTATTAACAGTTTAGAACGGTTTTAAAATACTTGGGACAATGATACATGTTATCATGAATGTATGTGAAATAAAATTACTTCAAACTTCTATGGTATGATCAGTTGAAAACTGTTTTAAAATACTTGTGGCAATGATACATGTAATCATGAATGTATGTGAAATAAAATTACTTAAAACTTCTATGGTATGATCAGTTGAAAACTTTTTAAAAATACTTGAGACAATGATACATGTTATCATGAAAGTATGTGAAAAAAAATTACTTAACACTTCCATGGTATGATCAGTCGAAAACTGTTTTAAAATATTTAGGACAATGATACATGTTACTATGAAAGTATGTAAAATAATATTACTTAACACTTCCATGGTATGACCAGTTGAAAACGGTTGTAAAATACTTGTGACAATGATACATGTTATCATGAAAGTATGTAAAATAATATTACGTTACACTTCCATGGTATGACCAGTTGAAAACGGTTTTAAAATACTTGTGACAATGATACATGTTATCATGAAAGTATGTAAAATAATATTACGTTACACTTCCATGGTATGACCAGTTGAAAACGGTTTTAAAATACTTGTGACAATGATACATGTTATCATGAAAGTATGTAAAATAATATTACGTTACACTTCCATGGTATGACCAGTTGAAAACGGTTTTAAAATACTTGTGACAATGATACATGTTATCATGAAAGTATGTAAAATAATATTACGTTACACTTCCATGGTATGACCAGTTGAAAACGGTTTTAAAATACTTGTGATAATGATACATGTTATCATGAAAGTATGTAAAATAATATTACTTAACACTTCCATGGTATGACCAGTTTAGAACGGTTTTAAAATACTTGGGACAATGATACATGTTATTATGAATGTATGTAAAATAAAATTACTTAACACTCTCATGGTATGATCAGTTGAAAACTGTTTTAAAATATTTGGGACAATGATACATGTTATCAGGAAAGTATGTAAAATAATATTACTGAACACTTCCATGGTATAATTAGTTGAAATCTGTGTTAAGATATTTGGGACAATGATACATGTTATCAGGAAAGTATGTAAAATTAAATTACTTAACACTTCCATAGTATGATCAGTTGAAAACGGTTTTAAAATAATTTAGACAATGATACATCTCATCATGAAAGTATGTAAAATAAAATTACTTTACACTTCAATGGTATGATCAGTTTAAAACTGTTTTAAAATACTTGGGGCAATGATACATGTTATCATGAATGTATGTAAAATAAAATTACTTAAAGCTTCCATGGTATGATCAGTTGAAAACTGTTTTAAAATATTTGGGACCATGATACATGTTATCATGAATGTATTATAAATAAAATTATTTTACACTTCCATGGTGTGATCAGTTGAAAACGGTTTTAAAATATTTGGGACAATAGTACGTTATCCTCTTTTATAAAAACTGTACAAATCACAACAAATTATACATAGAGATAGACATACAAGGAATAAACTTGTAAACATATTTTACTTTAAATTGCAGCATTTTAAATCTACCTCGTGTCATAGTTATTAATTTCAATAAAAATTATATGCTGTAATTATATCAGGTGTTGTTGTCATATTCATTATTTTGGAGTATGGTCCGAAAGGCATAGTATTGTCTGTCATGCGGTATAGACCATGAATCAATATGTTGCTTGGCCTCGATAAGACAAGATCGATATCTATTGAAAATATGATTCTCAAATCGCTATTCAACTGCTCTGGTAACGTTATGAGAATGAATGATCACTGAATTCCAAAACAAATGTTATTTGGTTACTAAAACAGGGCCATAATAATAGGAAACGTCCAAACAAACAGATGTAACGGTGTGCCGACGGCGATAGGCTGGTGGTGTGACATATCTCCCCGATTGAACCTATCGGTTCAATAAAGGATCAAAATGACAAGGATGACATCAAAGAACTTGGAGGAGGATTGTCGCAACAGAATCAAGATGACAGTTGAGTGTCTCCATAAGACATTTAAAGACTACCAATGTCATATATAATAAATAATATATTATATATCATATATTATATATACAGTGTAACCCGGATATAAGATAGCTGTCGGGACCGGAGAATAGGTCTCTTATATCCGGGTTCCTCTTATATCCGGGTATGGTCTATTTTGTTTATGTAAGTATGGAAACACCACATATAACACTTTTTTACGCACAGAACACTAGTTGATTTAACAGTTATAGACATAAAAAATATTTTTCAATCAGTTTTTACAAATAATTCAGTCAAAAATTACTTTTTCTTAAAAAAGGCAGTCATTTTTTATTGTACAGAAATCTCTTTGTTAAACCCGGATACAAGAGAACTGTTGGGACCGGAGAATAAGTTTCTTATATCCGGGTTCACTTTCTAACAACAACAAAAAAGAAACCTTTTTTACGAATATTTTACGGATATGGCTGTAGTGAAGGTCATAGAAAGACTCACCAATGAGGTGATAAAATTTAGCAACGTCTTTTGACTGATTTACGACATCACACTGTCACTCAAAACGAACTCTCTTATATTGGGGAGGATGGGACCAGAGAAGAAGTATCTTATAGCCGTGTTTCTCTTATATCAGAAAATATGCTTTTCATATCAACTTTTAGAAACATAATTGCAAATAAAAATTAACTTAATATTTAAGGCTGTAAACATTATGTACATCAGTGTCTTAGAAGAAAACTTGATCATATTTTTATTTAAATTTAACTAACAAAAAACATCAACATATTTTACAATTGTAAAAACTACAACATAAACATATTTAACATATAAAGAAAAATGGCTACGATTCCTTCCTTCATTCGTGTGAATCAGATGATTGTAGTGTTGCCATTTATTTTCTTGGTACCTTTCAAGTGAGAATTCATTCTAGAAACACATCGGGTACTTACAGGAAGGGCCACGTAGAGGTTGCCATCATAGCTAAGTGAAAGTGGTGCTGTTGAACCGACTGGATTCGAACTTGGAAGACCAAGATCCACTTAACCAGTGTCACCTCTCAAAGTAAATCCGTGTGAATCAACACGGTACAATTTTGTTGACAAGCGTGATTATGTTGTTGGCATTCTTGCAGGACGGACAACGTAATTGTTGCCAACATCCTTAAATGTAATTGACTAGATTCGAACTTGGCGCAACTAGGTCGTCAGTCCGTGTCGTTATCAACTTAACCACCGTTACATCCCTAATGGCTACGACGGTATCACGTAAGAAAAGTTGTAACATCTTGTCCGTGCAAAGACGGACCAACGTCTGAACGCAAAATTGTAACTGATTATAAATTATTTGACAGATGGCGGCAACCCACATGTGTGATTCTGCTGAAACTCCTAAAGGTTATATGTGAGTAAATAAGCGATTATAAATGTCGATACTATTTTAGAATTCGAAGTAAAAACAAAATCTGAAAATTATTGGAAAAAAATCCATCGACATCTTCGTACAGAATGTTTTAAACATTTGACGTGGGGCTTAAATTAATTCATTTTTGGCCACCAGTCCGCTCTACGCATGCGCAAGTAATTTGACCACTTCCGTTTTTCTATGCCAGACCTGTCGTTAATTTTACAAGTTCTAATTCATACATTCCGTTTACATTCCAGAAGGATTTTTTTACCTACAGTTTGTTTACCTACAGTTACATTTAAAATACATGTCCAAAATATCACAGTAACCGAATCAGATTATTAGCCACAATTATAAAGATTGTAATAATTTCAACTTTTTTACTTACCGAAGACAAAATGGTACGCTGAAACCGTCTTACTTAGCAAAGAGAACGTGTGGCGCAGGCTTTTTATGTACTTATTATACTTCGTTTAGTTTGTTAAAACATAAGTTCGTTTTGCGTGAAATAAACCTACTAAACTATTACGTTTGAGATTGTACTTAAACATTAACATTTACTTCATGCTAACTTCTACAGAATTTGAAGAGAAAACTTACTTCTTCATAACAAAAAAACCCTAATAAAAACTAAACAATCTGTAATCATGATTATTCGTGAAACGCATTATTCTTTTATTAACTAAAGTTTGTTAATTGTAAAACATGTACTAATAATATGCACTTAATATTTTTGGATCTTCACATTTCAAATTCACGTTTTACTTAATAACACTATTTTTTAGACAACACTTTTATTACTTTCATTATTTAAGGACATTAGACAAAATCTTTTAAGAACTAAAACGAAAATAATTATAGTTGCAAATTGTAGTTTACAAAAATATAATCAGTTCATGTAAACTTAAAATAAAGACATTACATGATAATAATTCTGATTTAATTACGGAATCTCGCGAACATATTGAACCGAATAGGATAGATGTGTTTACGATCAATCATGAATCTTATAAGGTTCATGATTGATCGTAAAACACATTCTTTCACTAACAAAACGTTGTAATAAAAAACAATCGTTGATGAAAAAATAATAATTTTGTTTACATCAATAAAAATTATAAACTTTATTATACAGTTTTATTACTTTTAATTGTTTATACGATTCATGATTGATGGTAAAACACATTATTCTTTTACAAACAAAACAGTGTTAATAGTAAAAATAATGCGTAAAACAAAGACATTGTTTACTAATAACTATTTCAGAAAACGCCGAGACGATAGCGATCTTGTAGCAGATAAATAGGACCAGATACTACACTTTAATCTCAGCGAAAAGGTAGAGAAAAAAACTTGTTTTTACTTTTTAGTTTTTCACACTCTTCATCAGCAATGCGATGTGACACAATGTCGAAAACTATTACGACACTCTTGTGGAGATTATAGTAGAAAGTGTCTTTCCAATATATGAAAAAAAAACTTGTTTTTTTTTCTTGGAAGGACAACCCCCAGCGCCTTACAGTGGCAGCATCGGAAGCATTCCCCGGTAGGTGCGCCTCAAGCGATTAACAATAAACTAACCCCTTCTTAACGGGTAATATCTGCGGAAATCCCAATGATCAAGACAGTACTGGTCGAAGGGGTGTAGCATCCATCCGAACAGATACGATTGCTTTCTTAATATAATTAATCAATATTTTCGGGTATTTTGTATATTTGTAAACATTCAATTATCCATGCTTGAGCGATTCTGTCGTCAGCTTTTTTGTAGTCAATCCATGCCATGGATATGTACTTTTTTCTGTTTTTTTCTCCTTCAGGATCTTTTGATCGATATATAGGAAGTCATGCGTCCCTCTTCTCCCTTTACGGCATCCCTTTTGTTCTTTGGAGAGTAGTCCACGTTGGTTTAGGAATTGGTAGATTTGTTCTCTCAGTTGTGCCGTCAGGATTTTCCACATTGTTGGTAAACAGATTATTGGTCTGTATTTGCTTGGGGTCGTTCCTTTTTTGGCATTTTTTTGTATAAGCGTTGTCGTTCCTTTGGTCATCCACACTGGTATGACTGTTTTGTGGATACATCCTCTCAGTTTCTGCGTCAGTCTTTCATGTAGGGTCGTGAATTTTTAAAACCAATATGCATGTATTCCATCATGGCCTGGTGCTTTCCAGTTTGCCATTTACCTTATGGTGTCCTTAAGGGACAGAAACGGAGATTACTAAAGAAACTTTAGTAATCTCCGTTTCTGTCCCTTCTTCTATTTCCTGTAGTTCATTTTTCATGTTTTTCAACCACTTGACATTTTTGTATGTGTTTTAGGCTTTTCCCATATCTTCCTCCAGAAGTGTTTTGTCTCTGTCAGGTCAGTTTGTTCTGATGTTATTCGTTCTCCGCTTATGTTTTTGTAAAACTGACTTTCATTGTTTTCAAAGGCCCTGTTCTGTTTTTGCTGTTCTGATTTGTATCTACATCGTCTCAGTCATCCCTCTATTGCTGTTATCTTTTGTTTTAATTCTTCATGTTTCTTATTCAGTTTTTCCTTGTGAACCGGATTTCTGCTCTTCTATCCTTTCCTATTCTCTTTCATCCTGTTTACGGTGTTAGCTTCTTTCAGGAGTTTGGTTATCTGGGTTTCCAGTCAGATTTCCCATCCAGGTTTTGTCGATCTCTCCTTTTGGCCAAGCTCTTTTTCTTTTTTTTAGTTTTATACTTACTGAATTTTCCCCCGCATATATCAGGTTGTTTAGATCTGTGATAGTGTATGTTGGTATGTACGTGAGTACCTTGTTTACTGTCTCTGTTTCAACTTTTAACTTCTTCCAATCTTCGTTCCTTAGAGATGGGAGATTTGTTTTGTTCTCAGACATGTATCGTTTGATGTTTTCTACTTCTCTTGCATCTTCCTCGGTGAGTTCTACTTCGGTGAGTTCGATGATTTCGTAGTCCTCTACCTCTTCCGTTACTGGGTTTATGTTTTGTCTGTTTTCTTTTTGGAAGGTTTCTTTGGGTGGTGTTTCTTGCTCTATTCCGCTCTTTTGTTTGATTTCCGTCAACTCCATCTCCGAAAACCATGCTCTCTTGAAGATCTGTTTTGCTTGGTCTGCTATCCTTTGTTCTGTAGTATAGTAACCAGTAGCAGTGTCCCAAAGATGTTTCAATCGCTTTCGGAAGCCTCTTTCTGTGGGGTGACGAGTTTTGTAGTAGCATTCCATTACTAGTCTGTTTTCCTTTGTGATCCATTTCTTTCTATATTTTTTAGTTTTTTTTTCATTCCTGCTTTTTGTGCTTGGTCTGTGTTCTTGTCATACCTGGAATTGGAGGGATTATTTTATTATTATTATTATTATTATTATTATTTGAAATTCCTAGTGAGCTTCCACACTAGTTATTACCATCGATTGATCCCTAGCAATAACAAGTGGTATTTCTTGTAGTCTAAGTGACAACAAATCTCCTTAGCTTTCCAACAATCTCCGCCTCTTGATAAACATCGCAAATCACATTAAGTTATATCAACAGCCGTTTCATATTGATTTTTCGCTGATACGTACATTTAGCTTTGTTTGGAATTTACGTAGCAATAAACCTCCCCAATATGCCAGTACTCTCCACACTTTACCAATGGATTTCTAAATAATGTTCTCCCCCATAAAATTTGCATATTTGTTAACCATTCGCAACTATATTTTGGTAATTATCGAGGCTAATGCCACATTACTTTTGAGACAAGAGTATGTCAGATTATTAAATTTATGGTAATTTAGGTTTTCTTGAATTCCTGCAATGTTTTTTCAATATTTCTCGTACTATTCTTGTTTCAACTTATATGTGGCTAGTCAATGTTACGTAGTATAGCAGGTTGGTTTCCGTACTCGAGGATGTTCATTAATATTTAAGCTGTTTCCGTCAATGGCATGTATTGTATAGCAAACAAGCGACCATATTCAAAAATTAAATTACAAAAATACGACCAAGGCAAAACATTAGTGAATCTTAAAAATTCAAATTAGAACACACTACATGGGTAATCAAAAAATCGGCGTCAATCTTTAACAACAGTTCTGGATCAAAAAATCAAAAAATCAAAAAATCGGCGTCAATCTTTAACAACAGTTCTGGATCAAAAAATCAAAAAATCAAAAAATCGGCGTCAATCTTTAACAACAGTTCTGGATCAAAAAATCAAAAAATCAAAAAATCGGCGTCAATCTTTAACAACAGTTCTGGATCAAAAAATCAAAAAATCAAAAAATCGGCGTCAATCTTTAACAACAGTTCTGGATCAAAAAATCAAAAAATCAAAAAATCGGCGTCAATCTTTAACAACAGTTCTGGATCAAAAAATCAAAAAATCAAAAAATCGGCGTCAATCTTTAACAACAGTTCTGGATCAAAAAATCAAAAAATCAAAAAATCGGCGTCAATCTTTAACAACAGTTCTGGATCAAAAAATCAAAAAATAAAAAAATCGGCGTCAATCTTTAACAACAGTTCTGGATCAAAAAATCAAAAAATCAAAAAATCGGCGTCAATCTTTAACAACAGTTCTGGATCAAAAAATCAAAAAATCAAAAAATCGGCGTCAATCTTTAACAACAGTTCTGGATCAAAAAATCAAAAAATCGGCGTCAATCTTTAACAACAGTTCTGGATCAAAAAATCAAAAAATCAAAAAATCGGCGTCAATCTTTAACAACAGTTCTGGATCAAAAAATCAAAAAATCAAAAAATCGGCGTCAATCTTTAACAACAGTTCTGGATCAAAAAATCAAAAAATCAAAAAATCGGCGTCAATCTTTAACAACAGTTCTGGATCAAAAAATCAAAAAATCAAAAAATCGGCGTCAATCTTTAACAACAGTTCTGGATCAAAAAATCAAAAAATCAAAAAATCGGCGTCAATCTTTAACAACAGTTCTGGATCAAAAAATCAAAAAATCAAAAAATCGGCGTCAATCTTTAACAACAGTTCTGGATCAAAAAATCAAAAAATCAAAAAATCGGCGTCAATCTTTAACAACTATTCTGGATCAAAAAATCAAAAAATCAAAAAATCGGCGTCAATCTTTAACAACAGTTCTGGATCAAAAAATCAAAAAATCAAAAAATCGGCGTCAATCTTTAACAACAGTTCTGGATCAAAAAATCAAAAAATCAAAAAATCGGCGTCAATCTTTAACAACAGTTCTGGATCAAAAAATCAAAAAATCAAAAAATCGGCGTCAATCTTTAACAACAGTTCTGGATCAAAAAATCAAAAAATCAAAAAATCGGCGTCAATCTTTAACAACAGTTCTGGATCAAAAAATCAAAAAATCAAAAAATCGGCGTCAATCTTTAACAACAGTTCTGGATATTGTACGCTATGCTTCAAAGAGTAAGTGACGAGAATTACACGCCAGGCAAAATGAAGTTATTAAACAAAATATTAAAATATTATCTAAATACACACACGAGAATGAAGTCCTACTAAAAAGCCTAACCCTAAACAGCAAAGACTTGAACCCCATGCAATCTAGCCACACTGACGGACTGTAATAACAGTTTAATTTGCAAATAAAAATTTACCTAACGCGAACTTATGTACGCATCTCTATCTTATTTACAAATCGTCAAAGATCGATAAAATTTGTTACAAAACCGGAAGCCATCATAAGAAGGTACATAATTAAATTTTAGAATTTCACTCTAAAATTTTAAACGAAATTAAATTTCGTCTTAGAAGTAAGTGTTACTAATTATGAAAATGTAGTCAATTTATCTACATCAGTTTGCCTTAGAGTGTCATCTGTTATTTGTCAACGATAATCCAATTTTGCCATTTTTCGGAGATACATAGAAATGTTAGAAATAAAAAGGGGGAAAGAATTGGATATCACTGATCATAAAATTACACTTTTTGTAGGAGAGGTAGTCAGTTGATTTAGACATCAGATGGCATTAAGTTAGTGTTATAGTTTTACTACTTTCTTTATATTTGTATTCTGACAAATTACACACACATACATATCTATCTATAACTAGATGCATTTACGTAAAGGAAGAGATAATTATGTATATAGTTTTTTAAATAAATTATTTGTATTTAACTCTCTCTTTATTGCGATCGGGCACTTTATTGATTTCTTTTCAACATAACCTGACACACTATACGGTCCTCGTCGTGACCGATCTTTTGTAGGATTTATTCTGATTAAATCCTTACATAGGTCGGTGACACAGTTGAGCACTCTATGAAACAAAACTTTGACTATATCAGGTAAACCACCTGGGGAAACAGATATACAAGAACTAAAATTTTCTAAAAAAAACATTCCGATACCCAACAACAC
The DNA here is from genome assembly GCA_963556195.1 of Sepiola atlantica. Taxonomy (NCBI): domain Eukaryota; kingdom Metazoa; phylum Mollusca; class Cephalopoda; order Sepiida; family Sepiolidae; genus Sepiola; species Sepiola atlantica. The sequence continues at coordinate 55,955,843 of OY744529.1, read as the reverse complement.
GTCCTACCTGAAGTCCCTCTTAAATAAGATAGAACACGCTGTACGACGTATGAGATCGAAATACCATAGTGCTACTTCTACGGAAGACACCAACTCCACAAATTAGTTTGGCCTTAAATCTAGTCAGTCACCCAAAAGACAACGAAATGGACGCCTTTGAATGAGATTTGTTCGATACAATCCCCAATATCCTATTCACAAGACAAAATAACTATGTTCAAAGAAACCTATCTTCTGACCTAAAATACCTTAAATTTAATGACCACATATTGATATTCGCAGATAAAAAAGAAACCTTTATGAAGTAAAAATGACAAATATAAACAACTAACAATAAGCAGCAACACCAACAAATATCAATTAGCATCCAACCACACACACAACGCTATCAATGAAGAAGCAATGAACTTACCAACTGAACTTAAAATTGACTACAATGCCAAGCAATTCACCCGCAAAAGAGGGCTTCATTACCGTAAAAGACCACGAACCGAATGTTAGAAGTAGACCCACATGCAGACTCATTAATCTAGCCAAAACCGAAATAGCGTTAGTTAGTAAAGTCGTAGTTAGAAATATAAATAAACATATTAATAACACCAGAGATATTCAATTTGGACCAATTCTTAAGCGACCATCGACTGGTTCAAAACTATTCCTAAAAAAGAACAATGTCGATTCACACAACTCGACATCACAGACTTCTACCCCTTCATCAACATGGAAGTTCTACACAAAGCCTTATTTCTGGCCAAAACTTCTGTAGAAATAAACGATCTGCCAAAAACTCACTTCTTTTTTTCAACAGTAAAACATAGGTTAAAAATCCAGCTCTAAGGGCCCATTTGATGTACCCATGGGAGCCTACGACAGTGCGAATATATGCGATCTGATTGAACCCTTCATCCTACACACTCTACAGACCAAATTCCTTAACCAAGAGTTCGGCCTGTACCGAGATGACGGTCTATGTCTATCCAGCAACAATAACGGACAAGAACTCGACAAATTTAGAAAACAATTGACAGCATTCCTCAAATAGTTTTGATTTAATATCACCATTGACACCAATCTAACTTAGACGCAATTCCGGACCTAGCTAATAACTTCACTATACCATACCACAAACCCACCGAACAGCTCAGATATGTCAACACCAAATACTGCCACCCCTCTTATATTTAAGAACATTGTACCCAACATAAGCCCCGAGATTTTCCAGCAAGCCGCCCCATATAACAACAAACCCTGGTGCGAAAGCGGTTATAGGATAAAAATCTCTTGTATACCCACCCAATCTACCAGACAACACACACCCAATAGGCAAAGAAACATCATCTGGGTTACTCCTCTTATTCCCTCGGTGTCAATATAGCATATGTAAGCAATTCCTTCAATTAATAGACAAAAACTTCCCACCACCAAATAAGCTCTATAGACTTTTTTAATAGAAATACAATAAAAACGAGTTATTCTTGATTTCCATCTGTAGGATCCATTCTCACCTCAAACCTAACAGCATCAATCAATTCCCCCAACATACTCATGCAAACAGGGAGGTTTGAACGTTAGGATAGGAGATGCACAGTCAGTTCCATAATGTACGAAGCCAAAGTCATATCCGGGATAGATACCAATAAAGGAAGAAATTCACATCGGAACGACTCAAGGAATATTCAAACAAACCCTCTATGCTCACAATAACACCTTCAGATATCGAGAAAAAAGACTACCTTAGCCACTACTATATGGGAACTCAAGAGGTTAGATCCAACACTCCGTATAAAATAGAATGGAGGATCATCGATAAACCAAATTCCTATAGCTCTACCTCAAGGAATTGGCCACTATGGGCAACTGAAAAATTCAAGATTCTACAGGCAATCAACAAATTGTATGAACATATAAAACAGAGGTCTTTAAAAAATGTCCCAGTAAAAGAAAATCTTTGTAAGCCCAAATGGACTAGCAACGGAATACATAACTCACTAAGACTATTGATCTCTACATCATAGAAAATATATGACATAACCTCAAGACTTTTCCAAAATTTATCAATTTTTAAAAATACAAAATAACACCCCTCTAAGATATATTGTACATGCCACAATCACTACCCAATTCTCCCTACCAACCCCAACATAACCTACTCTCGCATCCACTTATAACCCCATCTTTCACAAATATAACCTAAATCATTAGATACTTCACATATTTTAAAATATCTAACATGATGAAGACATAAATCTCACTAATTAAACGCCTAGAAATATAACTACTAAACTTTATAAAATTAAAGGAATTATAGATGACAAAGACTATACATACCCTATAATAGATTCATGAACATAATTAGATAAAGCCAACAGAATTAACTAAATACAAAAACTCAACAGGAATGCATATTGCAATGATAGTTAGTACATTAGATATTCCTTAGATACACCCTTCAACATCCAGCCACCACATAGCAACTTATACACTCATGTATAGACCCCTACTAATATATTTTAAAATACAAAACTATAAATAAACAAATAAAAACAAATGAAATAAAACACATAATAAAGTTGAATAAATAACTTAAAAGATACAAAACTATAAAGAAATAAAACAAATAAAATAAAACACATAATAAAGTTAAATAACTCACTTAAAAAGATACAAAACTATAAATAAATAAGCAAATAAACAAATAAAATAATACACATGATAAAGTTTAATAAATCACTTAAAAAGATACAAAACTATAAATAAATAAGCAAACAAAAACAAATAAAACAAAACACATGATAAAGTTTAATAAATCACTTAAAAAGATACAAAACTATAAATAAATAAGCAAACAAAAACAAATGAAACAAAACACATGATAAAGTTTAATAAATCACTTAAAAAGATACACAACTATAAATAAATAAGCAAACAAAAACAAATAAAACAAAACACATAATAAAGTTAAATAAATCACTTAAAAAGATACAAAACTATTAATAAATAAGTAAAAAAAACAAATAAAATAAAACACATAATTAAGTTAAATAAATCACTTAAAAAGATACAAAACTATAAATAAATAAGCAAATAAAAACAAATAAAATAACACACATGATAAAGTTTAATAAATCACTTAAAAATATACAAAACTATAAATAAATAAGCCAATAAAAACAAATAAAATAAAACACATGATAAAGTTTAATAAATCACTTAAAAAGATACAAAACTATAAATAAATAAGCAAAAAAAACAAATAAAATAAAACACATAATTAAGTTAAATAAATCACTTAAAAAGATACAAAACTATAAATAAATAAGCCAATAAAAACAAATAAAATAATACACATGATAAAGTTTAATAAATCACTTAAAAAGATACAAAACTATAAATAAATAAGCAAACAAAAACAAATAAAATAATACACATGATAAAGTTTAATAAATCACTTAAAAAGATACAAAACTATAAATAAATAAGCAAAAAAAAACAAATAAAATAAAACACATAATTAAGTTAAATAAATCACTTAAACAGATACAAAACTATAAATAAATAAGCAAATAAAAACAAATAAAATAACACACATGATAAAGTTTAATAAATCACTTAAAAAGATACAAAACTATAAATAAATAAGCAAAAAAAAACAAATAAAATAAAACACATAATTAAGTTAAATAAATCACTTAAAAAGATACAAAACTATAAATAAATAAGCAAATAAAAACAAATAAAATAACACACATGATAAAGTTTAATAAATCACTTAAAAAGATACAAAACTATAAATAAATAAGCAAAAAAAAAACAAATAAAATAAAACACATAATTAAGTTAAATAAATCACTTAAAAAGATACAAAACTATAAATAAATAAGCCAATAAAAACAAATAAAATAAAACACATGATAAAGTTTAATAAATCACTTAAAAAGATACAAAACTATAAATAAATAAGCAAAAAAAAACAAATAAAATAATACACATGATAAAGTTTAATAAATCACTTAAAAAGATACAACACTATAAATAAATACGCAAATAAAAACAAATAAAATAAAACACATGATAAAGTTAAAATAAATCACTTAAAAAGATACAAAACTATAAATAAATAAGCAAATAAAAACAAATAAAATAAAACACATAATAAAGTTAAATAAATCACTTAAAAAGATACAAAACTATAAATAAATGAGCAGATAAAAACAAATAAAATAAAACACATGATAAAGTTTAATAAATCACTTAAAAAGATACGAAACTATAAATAAATAAGCAAATAAACAAATAAAATAATACACATGATAAAGTTTAATAAATCACTTAAAAAGATACAAAACTATAAATAAATAAGCAAATAAAAACAAATAAAATAAAACACATGATAAAGTTTAATAAATACCTTAAAACGATATAAGACTATAAATAAATAAGCAAATAAAAATAAATAAAATAAAACACCTAATAAATCCCACTCAGAAGATAATCAATAAACTACGCCACACAGTTACTTCTAACAATAAATACACCTTTGAAACGGTAAAACAGGAAACATGAATCGTCAATAATGAAATTGCTTTAAATAATAATTAATCACGATTAAGACCCATATATAAATATATAATCCTGACCTCGGTGCTTTCTTCAAAAAAGAAGCTCAGCAATGTACAGTTTAACGGTGAAGTCAAACGCCATCCCCTTTGTTTTCGTTTCGAGACGCTGACGATTTCTTATGGGATATAGATGCATTTTAAAATGCAATTATTAAAAAAAAGTCTTTAAAATACAAAACTATAAATAAATAAACAAATAATAGATAAATAAATTAAAACACTTAATAAAAATGAAATAAAACACTTAAAAATACAAAACGATAAATAAATAAATAAACCAATATTAAAATAAAAGTAATAAAACACTTAATAAATCCTACCTAACAAATATATAATTCTGACCCTGGTACTTTCTTCAAAAGGGACGCTTCAGCAATGCGCCGTACAACGGTAAATCCAAACGCCATTTCTCGCTGTTGTTTTCATTTCGAGACTCTGAAGATTCTTTATGGACTAGAGACGTTTCTTTTAATTTAAAAAATCAGTCCATCTGAATGAAACCCTAAAATATGTAACGGGTATTTTTTATAAATATATATATATATATATACATATATATATATATATATATATATATATATATATATATATATATATATATATATATATATATATATGAAACCATTGTTAAAAGTAACAGTCTTTGTCTGTTTAATTATACATTTTTTGTTTTTACAATTTTTCTGATGGTCTTTTTTGTATTAAATTAAAAATAAATAAATAAATGGTTCATAGGTTGCACAGGTTTCACGAACGTTTTCGATTCTTCCTCGAATCATTATCATGTGTCACAAGCAAATGAACAAAAAAGCTGGAGAAAAAAGAGAATTTTACAAAGACAGCGAAAAAACGCGCAGAAGCCGTTTTCGCATTGTTCCGGTATTTGACGATTTAAATTTAGCAACGTTGGATAGCATCACAGAAAAAAATCGCATTACGTTAAGCACTTTAGAATGTTATCATATATATATATGTATATATATGAAATCTATATCTGTTTCAATGATGAGGTTGAAATAGGGGGTGTTTATAGTGATAATCCCTCTTAAGCATAAAATCTACTGATAGAATATATGAAACAACTAAAATTGTCTCCTTGATCTACTAAGAAACTTTGGATTTATAATGTATTTTCCAACTAACAAAAAATGTAGTAAACTACCTCGATTTTACTTTATACCTTGCGAGTTAAACATATTACAAACGAAACTAAATATTATATTTATTACGTTTATATGGAATCAAACCATTTTAAACGAATTATTAATTCGATAGTACCTAATGTGGCTAGAAGAATTTCCAATATATAATCTAATGAACTCATAGTTGAACCTCATCCTCAATTCTATGAGGATGCCTTAAAAATTAAAGTTACAACAAAAACATTAAATATGTTAAATCTTCTGGAAACATCTCTAATAGTTATGATATTAAAAAAAAACTAGAACTGTAATTAAAATATTATCACCAATAACATGACATTTTATAGAAAACATGTACTCAACCATATTTACTCAATAATAATAGCCTAGTAGACTTAACTACCATTACTCAAAATGATAATATAGATCTAATATAGATCTAAAACGAGTACTGCTAAAAACAGAAGTCTATCGTATAATTTAGCATTCAGTAAAATATACAAACTAATATTACTTAAATATGTTTTCATTGTTGAGGACATATTTAAATCACCGCACAAGTATAATAAACATTTTAATAGAAACACTATAATAATTTATTTCTAAACTCTTCCAAACTGTAAACAATGAATAATAGGCTCGAACTGCGAAAATTAATCTAGCTCCCAAAAACAATAACATAATTCCATCTAACTTTCTTTGTAACTGTAATGACAAAAATCTATGCCCGTTGAATGGCTTCTGTAATCCTGAGAGTGTAGTTTACAAATGCACGGTAATACAAAACTATATTTAGAACATCAATAATGATACTAACCCAAATACTAATAAGGTCAATAGTAATAATGATAGTACCGTCTGGGACATCAATGAAACAAGTAATAACAACGGACCTACCAATATAAAATCTCCTACAAAATAATCCGTTTACATAGGTTCTACTGCGGGCCGGCTGAAAGATGTAATTCTTAGGCATATATATATATATATATATATATATATATATATATATATATATATATATATATATATATATATATATATGTGTGTGTGTGTGTGTGTGTGTAAAAATAAAAATGGAATAAAGGATAAGCGAATCAACAACTAGAAAATAAACTCAAAAACACATATTGAATAGTTCTACCAAATATTTCGACTGTTAAAATACAGTCATCCTATATCGGTAACAGAACTTTAATTAAAAACAGAAAAGTTTTCAAATTTATACAAAGAACGCAATTTGGAAAAAAATAGTCACGTGTAATAAACAGTAGAAAGGGAGAAAGAAAGAAAGAAAGAAGAAGAAGAAGAAAAAGAAAAAGAAAGAAAGAAAAAAAATCGACAGTTAACTATAAACGCCGATTGGAAATGTTGTAAGTTAGTACAGTGGTAATTTAAAATGGATCACAACCAGGAATTAAACAAAAATAGGAGAAGGAAGAGGAGGAGAAGGAGGAGGAGAAGGAGGAAGATGTAAAAGGACTAAAAAACTTATCCGTTATCATATTGATTTAGGTTCATTTCGATTAGAATCGATCTGGCAGAAGAAGTAGAAATGTTATAGAATCCTGGTCTTTGAATAATTGTGTAGGATTAAACATGATTCTATAAAATGACGGAGTTTAGTGTCTTGTATATGTTTTATTGAAATTGCCCTCTGTGTATTGAAGTGATGACCAAAAGAAATCATGTGGGGGCATAACGCGTTTGAGGTGTCACAGTTTTTTATAGCACGATTGTGTTCATAAATTCGTTTCTTTAACGGACGTTGTGTCTCGCCAACATATATTTTTCCCACAATCAGCGCATGGTATAGTGTAAATTCCACCTGAAGTAAGAGATGTAAGGACTTTATTATTGCTTTTATGTTTTTTTTAAATGTTTTTAATAGTGAGTGAGGTAGCTTGGATAATTCTGAAACCATGTTGGGAAAGAGAAAAGAAAAGATGTTTGTTGCGAGAATTAGTAGGAAGGAAAACATTTATTGGTATGGGTTGTGTAGTATTAGGAGTTGTTTTCGTATTTTTGATATTTTTAGATGTATTTGGATAGCTTTCTTTTTAGCGGAGAGAATGAGATGTTTGGGGTATTTTAAAGTTGTAAGAGAGGATTCTATTTTACTATATTCCTGAGAGAGATATTCAGGGCTACAAATACGAAAAACTCTGAGATAAAAACCTATTATCATACTATTTTTATGTAGTTATTATGATGTGAGTAATAGTGCAGATAATCATTTTTGTTGGTTAGTTTACGATGGACTTGAAATGAGAGACTATTATTGTTTTTGAGGATTGGAATGTCGAGGAAAGCTAAAGAATTGTTTTGTTCACTCTCTAAAGTAAACTTGATGGAAGGTTAAAATTTGTTGAGTACTTGTGCTAGTCATAAAATAGAAACATTAGCACTTCTCTTTCCCAACATGGTTTCAGAATTATCCAAGCTACCTCACTCACCATCAAAAACATTAAAAAAAAACATAAAAAACAAAAATAAAGTCCTTACATCTCCCACTTCAGCTGGAATTTATACTATACCATGCGCCGATTGTGGAAAAATATATTTTGGCGAGACACAACGTCCGTTAAAGAAACGAATTTGTGAACACAATCGTGCTATAAAAACGGTCACACCTCAAACGCGTTATGCCCCCACATGATTTCTTTTGGTCATCACTTCAATACACAGAGAGCAATTTCAATAAAACATATACAAGACACTAAACTCCGTCATTTTATAGAATCATGTTTAATCCTACACAATTATTCAAAGACCAGGATTCTATAACATTTCTACTTCTTCTGCCAGATCGATTCTAATCGAAATGAACCTAAATCAATATGATAACGGATAAGTTTTTTAGTCCTTTTACATCTTCCTCCTTCTCCTCCTCCTTCTCCTCTTCTTCCTTCTCCTATTTTTGTTTAATTCCTGGTTGTGATCCATTTTAAATTACCACTGTACTAACTTACAACATTTCCAATCGGCGTTTATAGTTAACTGTCGATTTTTTTTCTTTCTTTCTTCTTCTTCTTCTTCTTCTTCTTCTTCTTCTTCTTCTTCTTCTTCTTCTTCTTCTTCTTCTTCTTCTTCTTCTTTC
>OY744529.1:55774482-55944482 GCA_963556195.1 Sepiola atlantica | reverse complement strand
AACAATAGTAATAATTATAGTGAAAAACTGATAGTGAAAAATTAATAATAATAGAAGTAGTCATAATGGTGGCAATAATAGTGAAATGAAAACCGTAATAATAATAATAATAATAATAATAATAATAATAATAATAATAATAATAATAATAATAATAATAATAATAATAATAATAATAATACCAACCAATACTACCGCTTACAGTACTACTACAAATAATACTACATACAATACTGCTACTATTAATAAAAATAATAATAATTAATAAAAAAGGTATAAGATGATAGTTGTGTTGACAAAATTTCAGTTGATGGGTAGGTGAAGTTTTTTTTAAATTTTTTTTATAGTAACAGCCTAAGGAGTTATAAGTGGATTACTAAGAATGTGTAATCTATTATGCCTACAGTTAATTGATGTTTCTTGTTTTTTGTTTAGAAGTTTTCCCCTATCACTAAATTTAATTATCTCAAGTTTTTCTGTTAGGCAAAGGTAGCAAGGTGAGTTTAGGGAACCACAGGTGCTAGTTTTTCTAATTGTGTTCCAGGTTACTGTTGGTGATAGGTTATTGTTGTATAGTTCCCAGTAATATATAGAAAGTGAGGTTCTTTTTTTATATGTAGGGTTTTTAAAAGAACACTTATGTCCAGTATATCTTTCTTTGAAGGTATTACCAGCCATACCTATGTAGAATTTTTTCAGGGTTGGGTTTTCTTTAGTAGAGATGGTTGCTTGATATACTGATTGGGTTATTTGGCAATTATGTTGTAATGGGCATTCTTTTTTGTTTGTGCAATTACAAGCCTTGGTATTTGCTGTTTTCGTTGCGGTAGTTTAATTTGAGGATGTTTTTATTAAAAACTTTATGCAGTATATTGTTGGGAGGGAAATGTAGATTAATTAAGTCTAAGAATAAAATTTTTAATAAATTTTTAATAAATTTTTAATAAATATTTAATAAAATAATAAAATAAATTTTTAATAAATTTTTAATAAATTTTTAATAAATTTTTAATAAATTTTTAATAAATACACCCTCAAATTAAGCTATAGGTGTGGTGAAAATTTAGAAAAAATAATAAAAAAACATAACAATAAAATTCTAAATAGAAAAACTACCGCAACGAAAACAGCAAATACCAAGGCCAGTAACTGCACAAACAAAAAAGAATGTCCATTACAACATAATTGCCAAATAACCCAATCAGTATATCAAGCAACCATCTCTACTAAAGAAAACCCAACCCTGAAAAAATTCTACATAGGTATGGCTGGTAATACCTTCAAAGAAAGATGTACAGGACATAACCCTACATATCAAAAAAGAACCTCACTTTCTATATATTACTGGGAACTATACAACAATAACCTATCACCAACAGTAACCTGGACAACAATTAGAAAAACTAGCACCTGTGGTTCCCTAAACTCACCTTGCTACCTTTGCCTAACAGAAAAACTTGAAATAATTAAATTTAGTGATAGGGGAAAACTTCTAAACAAAAAACAAGAAACATCAATTAACTGTAGGCATAATAGATTACACCTTCTTAGTAATCCACTTATAACCCCTTAGGCTGTTACTATAAAAAAAAAACTTCACCTACGCATCAACTGAAAATTTTGTCAACACAACTATCATCTTATACCTTTTTTATTAATTATTATTATTTTTATTAGTAGTAGCATTATTGTGTGTAGTATTATTTGTAGTAGTACTGTAAGCGGTAGTATTGGTTGGTATTATTAATCTTATTATTATTATTATTATTATTATTATTATTATTATTATTATTATTATTATTATTATTATTATCATACCCACAACAATCAACACTAATTGTCATCTTCTGTATTTTCATTACCCTTAAATACCCCCTTATATGCTTATCCATTTATTGATTAATATTTCTATATTTTTTAGATTATTTTTAAGATTTTTTAGATTATATTTTTTAGATTATTTTTAGATTATCATTATCAATTATTTATTACTACTATTATTAATATCTTAAACTTAATTATTTGACATTGAATTATTTTTTATTTTTATTTTTTTTTTCATTTCTGTCCTTTTATCAAGATAATTATTGTTATCAGTGGTGACATCATGTCTGATGTTACTATCATAGTTATTGTTATTTGCGGCAATGAAATTAACAGTATCACTATTATTAATAATATTGATATTGCCATGTTTTACCGTTAACTTACTTTTGCTTCCACTGCCATTATTATTATTATTATTATTATTATTATTATTATTATTATTATTATTATTATTATTATTATTATTATTATTATTATTATTACGGTTTTCATTTCACTATTATTGCCACAACTATGACTACTTCTATTATTTTTTATTAATTTTTCACTATCAGTTTTTCACTATCATTATTACTATTGTTTAGATTACTGGGATTACCACTCTGATTACTGCTGTCTGTTAAACCACTATTATTACCTTTTTTATATGATCAGCATTATTGCAACCATTAACCCATATCATAATATCGGCAAACATTATCTTATCATTATTTAATATTATTATGATAATCACTACCTCCTAGGATTCCTAATATTTCTTAATTATTCTATTTCTTTCCTAAACTATTATTTTTATAAATTCTTAAATATTATTGACCACCATTATCGTTGTCGTTGTTATTATTATTACTATTTTTATTATTATTACCATTATTATTATCATTATTATTATTATTATTATTATTATTATTATTATTATTATTATTATTATTATTATTATTATTATTATTATTATTATTAATAATAATTAATAACGCCAGCATTTTATAGTTATTTTTTAGTTATATATATATTAGTATTTTTATTATCATTCATTTATTATTTTCATTATTTCATCTCAATTATTAGGGGTATCTATTATAATTATTATTATTATTATTATTATTATTATTATTATTATTATTATTATTATTATTATTATTATCATTATTATTATCATTATTATTATTAATAATTAATAACGCCGGCATTTTCTAGTTATTCTTTAGTTATATTTTTTTAGTATTTTTATTATCATTCATTTATTATTTTAACTATTTTACCTCAATTATTAGGGGTATCTATTATTATTATTATTATTATTATTATTATTATTATTATTATTATTATTATTATTATTATTATTATTATTATTACTAATCCTGTTATATTTAACGAATATATTTATTTATTCATAGTAAGCAGATAAACTCTAGACAAATTATAAAGACAATTTAAATCCAGAATCGCGACACATTTGATCACCGCCCCACCACCACAACAATCAGACGCATCTGACCGGTTTGCCCGCACGCATACGCACATGTACACAATATTACAGTGCACTTGAAAAAATACATTTATAAACTCGACTGTTTTTGACACTTGATTCGTGCATGTCTACCCCCTCCTTCCCTCTCGATCTGAATCAACAGCCGCCCTCTCTTTCTCCTTCTTTTCCTTGATGTGTCTACCTTCCCACCACCTATCCCCTCATTATTTGTTCCTCTTTCCACCTTATATTTTTATTTATTTATTTATTTATTTGCCCTGTTTGTTTCAGATTTTAGATTTTAGATTTTTTGTTTTTTGTTTTTAGATTTTTTAATTTTTAATTTTAATTTTTTAACGGCCTTGATTTTTGAAATGTTAAATTTCTTTTCTTCTTCTTCTCTTTCTCTATCCATCCACTTCATTCTCTCCAAATATGATCTGAGGTTAAGATCGGATTCTAACTCTGCCTGATGAGATCTCAGTTTATAGTAACTGTTGATCGATAACATCGACATGCCAGTGTCGCAGATTTTGTACATGTCTGTGTAAATAAAATTATCATATATAAAGCTCTATTTTGATATTGAGCACTTTTTATGAACCCGGTTTAAATTCTCTGGATTACCACCCTGTGGATATTTTTCACCTGGATTATTACCATTATTATATATACATATATATATATATATATATATATATATATATATATATATATATATATATATATATATATATATATATGCCAAGGCTCGTACAAAGAAAGTCGGCTCCCTCTACCGAGCTAGAAAACTTCTCACACATGACAGTATCCTAAATATCTACAAAGCCACCATTCGCCAATGCATGTAGTATTGTCACATATGGGCTGGTGCACCATCCACTAGTCTCTACCTCTTAGACAAGGTCCCAAAAGTGTTTCTAATCTAATAGTCCCCTCACTATCCACTAAGCTCCAGCTTCTACCACTGCCCCTGCCCCATGGCCGTAATGTTTCATCCTTGTGCTTGTTTTACAAGTTCTTTAATGGAATGTGATCCAATGAACCTGCTGCTTTGGTGCCCCCTCAACATAAATACACTCGATCATCCCGACAATCAGCTAAATCCAATCAATTTACTCTTTAGGCCCCCAGATGACGAAGAGCCTTCTACTTTAATAGCTTCTTTCCACGAGCTGCCGACCTTTGGAACTCACTCCCTGCCCCCGTTTTCCTCGACTGTACCGACATACACAAATGTAAAACTAATGTGAACAAGCATCTCGCTGCACAGCTCCCAAGTTAGGATGACCCCCAAAACCTACACACTAATTCTCAGTAGCCCCTTGCCTTGTTTGAGGTGAACTAAGTTAAAAGAACAATTTATATTGAATTTGTCGTACGTATTAAACATAATGAGTCCTCCACCCTACCCCCGACAATAAATTCCCTTTTACTCACACACCCAGATATATCACACAACGAACTATCATAACGAAAGACGGTTTTACGAACGTGCAATCCATTTTTTTCACTATCAAATATGTTTTGAACAAACACAAAAATACTTACACTACTCTTACTACACAAGAAGTTCTATATTGTAATATGTAGCAAATGCAACAACCACTACATCGCGAAACTCAGATATTCTTGGCGAAAAAATTACATAGTCGTTCAACATGCCAATGTCAGTAACGCTCTTGCTTCGCATATGCTTTATTGTAACCATTCTTTTAATTTAGCTATGACTGTGATAATTACATTCTAATATAATATGAATAGCAGACAACTAATAGAATCAGCTTTAATCACACAAACTAGCAAATATATCAAGTGAGACGCTGACACTTTCACACTTCCGTTAGTTAATCCGCTTTTTCTCATAGATTTGCAAGCATATTTGCTATAAAAATAATATTATATTTTATTTGTTTCAATCCACAAATTATTTATTATTTAATTAATCTGATTCTATAAATGTGTTGTCGTTGTATATGTCTGAAATTACTGCCAACACTTAATATAACTTTTCTTACGTAAGCGTAACGATAATACTATGTTTGTATTTATATTTTGAATTAATTTGAGGTCACACGAACTTAATTATTGACTAAGAAGAATGTGTGTAAATAAAAACACACACAATGTATTTAGGAAAAGGACATGACACACTTACGTCATATGGTAATAATCAAACTAAAGTCAAATATAGTCACTTTAATTAATGTTGTTTTAGCTAGATATATAACACACCATATTTCGAGCACTAATTTTATACTTTCACGCGGGCAACACCAGTTATCTGTGTTAGTTACTGTAGTTTCTTAAGCGATCACAATTATCTCCCTTGCATCGGCTAGTAAACGATTTCGACGGTCAGAGTGATCTCCTTTGTATAAAATCTTTGTATAAATAAAAGCGCTTTAGGCTGACGTGTCCTTATTACGTGCCAAGTGACCAGTGTGTTAAAAACGTGTTTCGTCTCCTATGTTCTTGCATTTCGTCTGTTGGTATCTTTGTTTGTATTTCAGAGAGAATAATACAAGTTTACAACTGGCGACGTATGATTTACGTGACGAGCTCACAATTTCAAAACGAACGAAAAAAACGAAACAAAACAAAGAAAATATGCACAAGAACAGAGAGAATGGCCTCTAACGAATTATCCAATTGTATATGTGTTAGCGTCAATGCTGATCCGAATACCATTGGAATACGATGGAAAAAGTAGTTGGGCAAGCTTGGGGATCTATTCATTGTTTTAGACGCAGACACGGACAAAAAAAGAATGGCCAGCTTACTTCATTACGCCGGAGATGATGTTTTTGATATTTTTCACAACTTCACGGACGTACAGAAAAGCGTCGGCGCGACCGTCGAATCAAGAGATGGATCAAAGATACCGAACACGTATGTAGCAGGAAAAAAGTCACTGACTTCACATAGCAAAATAATATATCGTACGAAATCTTCAAATTTCCACGCACATCGCAAATTGCAGACGAAACCTTGGACTCTTTCCACGCATGGCTGATGACTTTAGCGTACATGTGTGACTTCACAGACACGGATCAAGAAATACTCGCATAAATATTACATGGATATTTGTCCTCTAAGGTCGGAAAAAAGAACGTTAACAGAAAACTCTTCACTAAAACAAGTACTGGACGAAGTCAGGGCGATTGAATTCGCATACACGCATGCTGCAAGCATAGAACGAGCGGAGGTCCATGCCCTGTCATCCCACCACAGTAAAACAAAAGCCACAAGCGGTACACACGCAGAGAAGAAGTTAAAAAAAAAATACCGACAGAGAAGGCTACTACGGACACACACGAGGTAGTAGTCGCCACTTTGCTCCGAGGCCCCGACAACGTGGCAAGGACGCTGAACATATTTGCCACTACTGTTGATACTCGACAACACATGTGACGTGTCTCGCTAAGGGACAGAAATGTGATGACAGCCGAAAAAGAAATCATTTTGCCAAAGTATGTAACGCAAAGCCGGTAAGACAAATTTCATACTCGTATCAAAATGAAATTAAATCCCCCTTCTACCTCGAGTAACGAATCTGTGTTCACAGTTAAAATTCCCACAGTCACTATTGTCGTTTATGTGACCTTTGTTTTAGACACCGGTGCCAGTGTCAACATAATTTCTGGACTCACTTATGACGGGCAGCACAGACCGACAAAACATCACACAGTCACACAGATATTTGCGTATAGGTCCAAACAAGCCATCCTCGTTCGTGGATTCATTACTGCCCCTATAACATTTAAAAGAAAATGCTGCAAGGCGAAAATGTTTGTCATCAACCATGAAGACGGTTTGTTCGGGCACGATTTACAAAATCTACTCAGTGCCAACTCTGCTGAGGAACTGTGTATGATATCTTTCGATTTCACGCTTCGTGTGATAGCATCTATCCATGATGAATTTCCCTTAGTATTCGACAGAAAGATGGGAAAGATTTCCAGACCGACTGTTAAGTTACACATCGACATTTCGGTCCCACCGGTTACGCAGTGACACCGTAGGATACCTCTCCATGCGACGAAGGGCGTCGAGTCAGAACTAAAACGCCTAAAATAAATGGACATGATTGAGGATGTTACTGGGCCTACACCCTGTGTAAGTCCCGTGGGGATAGTCCCCAAAAACGAGTGGTGTACGAATATGCATGGATATGCAAAAAGCAAACGAAGCCATCCAAATGGGCAAATATACTATACTGACCGTGGAACTTGTTTGCGGATTTAAACCACTTAAGCAAACTGGAACTGTCGAGCGCGTAGCACCAATTAGAACTGGGGGAATCCAGCAGATATATCAGCACGTTCACCAGTTCTATTCCGATACAAGATACTACTTTTTGGAGTAGATGCTGCCACAGAGTTATTTCAAAAGGCCATTGCAGATCTTTTGAAAGGCACTCCAGGGGTCAAAAACACCACAGACGACACCATCGTCTATGGACGTTACCAATTCTGACATGATATCAGTTTGAGGTCCACGCTGGAGCGTCTACAAAATGCCAGGGTAGGCTAAACAGGGAAAAGTGCATTTTCTGAATGAAACACCTCACTCTTTTCGGACACACCTTCAGTGAAAATTGGGTGTCACCAAACTCAAAGAAGATTGCAGCAATTGCAAACTTCAAATCGCCCACCAACGTTGGGGAAGTACACTCATTACTGGGCATGGTCCAATACGTTGCCAGGTTCATTCTACACTATGCCACTGTAACTGAGCCACTACGAAAACTCACGAGAACAGACACAGAATGGAGACAGAAGAAAGTGCAGTGAGCCAGTTGAAAGAAACCCTAAATTGAGCTGGAGTTATGCTCTACTTTGACCAGAACAAGGAGACACATATCCTTGTAGACGCAAGCCCCGTTGGATTAGGGGCAATACTTACACAAGACAGGAAAATTATGTTATGCCAGCCGTGCCCTCACAGATGTGGAACAGCGATACTCGCAGACTGAGAGAGAGATGCTAGCCGTTGTATACGCTGCCGAATATTTTCACCTCTATTTGTATGGGTTGAAGTTAACCATCACCACTGACCACAGACCCCTTCTCGGTATCGTCAAATGCCTCACACTAGCCACGCCCAGGATTGAACGCTGGCACCTGCGCCTCATGTCATATGAGCTTGGTGTACCAACATGGAAAATACGACAAAACCCTGCCGACTATTAAAAACCCAAGAGAGACAATTCGGCTGAGACATACATAAGATACGCGGCTCATCATGCCATACGCAAATCCATCATCCTTGAGGTGATGAAGCTAGCCACAGGAGAAGACATTATATATTTTTCATAGTTTAAAATTTACAAAATTAATTTTATTCCATTGATGTTTACAGTCGTGATTAAGAGATACCTCGAGTAATCAGTAAAAAAGGTCATCTCATCTTACGTCATCCTAATAATCTTAATACGTCAAGGACATGTATGTATTATATTAGAGATTATTCAATTCATAGCTTTATACCTCTTATCTACATTCAAGATTTAAGTAGCGTTCATATTAGACGCTAGCTGTTTCTTGGTTCCTAAAAACTATCTCTTAGTCATCATAATTGCCGACTATATCCTATTTCTACTTCTACTAGAGACCAACCTCGAATGACTTCTCTTACTTATGCTCTACCCCCCCCCCAACCATTGCTTATATATAAGATTCATTTAACCTTTTCAGCTGTATATATTTATGCTGTTTATGATCTTATCCATATTTAGTATCTCATAATCCTTGGCATTTTTGTTCTTTATTTACACGTAGGTGTCCAGTTTATTTTTCGTACCTTATCTTTAATCCTCCCGATACTGTTAATAATTCTCTAAGTTACGTTGATGGGGAATTTATACCTCAAGGTATCTATACAGGTCTATGACGAGAAAGAATAGATGCGGTTCTATGCAAAAAATTCTGAACCACCTCCTGTTTTTTATTCAATAATTTGTCCTTAGACATAACTATATGGTAAGATTACAGAGTGCAGAGGTTGCATCTCTTATATTTGTTAGATTTGTACTTGCCTGTTTTACCTAATATAGACCATTTCAGGCTGAACTGAGTGTGTTAAAACTGGTTGTATAATGAAATGAATAAATATTAGGGTGGAAAGTCGATTGGTCAAATACTCCACTTTTATATTACTGAGTAATTCGAAATGGGTACTTTGTACTTTCACCTTTATTATAAAAGAAATAAAAATACGTAAAGAATATTAAAGGAAAATATTTTTTTGTTTGTAATTTAGAAAGATTAGAGGAGGTTTATTTCTTTTCTATGGCAAATTTTTAATTCATCATCATCATCATCATCATCATCATCATCATCATCATCATCATCATCGTCGTCCTCGTCGTCGTCATCATCATCATCATCATCACTACCAACATGTTAACTTCTTGACCTTTTGGCTTGGAGCAAAATGTATTATCTGTACTGAATCTGCACTTAGTTTTTATGTTTTCTGTCAGTGAAGGAGACATTCTTCTAGACCGAGGCAATTGGAATTTTTATTCCATTTCAGAGTGACCATTTTGGAGGAGCTAGATTCTCTACACGTTAAATATGTACATCGTGCCTTACTCTGCTCACACGGGAGGAAATTAATAGGAACAGCAACAACAACAGTAACAACAGATTTATTTTTAAAAGTAATAAACGCATGCATTTTATTATAAACAGATTAGAAAATATTAATTCATTAGAAATTTAAAAATAAATAAATATGCAAGTGAGAGGCTGCGACGATGATATCATGATGAACGAACTACATACACTGAGCCCCACCCCAAATGATGAGTTAATGCCTTGAAGGATGATATGACAACAGAATAGATAGTACATTGACTGCTCCCACACACAAAACTGATAATCCTGAGGAAATGGTATCGTGTGCCACAGATTGTATACTGTACGGCCTCCCCCCCCCCGAAGAGAAGGTAATGCCTGGGAGGAATGTATCATGACCAATGAAAATATATTACAGAAAATTAAATAAGCATAAACCGTTTTAATGTCAATATAGTTAGAATAGGTAGAAAAAAAATTTTGCATTTATTTATTTAGATAACATTAAAAATCATGGCAAGTTTCATTGTTCACGTGAAAAATATAGTCACCGTCTATATAAACAAAAATGAATAATGCTGGCTAAGGAAGAACGATAACTTTCATAATTTTCTAGTTAAACAATACATGTTTATTATAAACTTGAGTCATCCTTCTTCCTTATATTATATGTGAACGAACATATACTACATTGCCCCCCCCCCCTGACAGAGGATAATATCATGATGAACGAACACTACTTCCCTCCACCTAAAAAGGACGAATTCATTCTTGCGTGGACGGTGTTATGAGAACAGAACCGATACTACACTACCCCCAACTCTAAGATATTCTGACTAAATCGTGTCTCGTTTTTTTCCATTCTAGGAAGGTTCCCCTATATACCCTTAAAAACGGAGGAGGTAATTACTGGGAGGACAGTCTTATGACAACAGAACGATGCTACACTACACCGCCCATTAAAAAGATTCCAATTTAATCATTTTTTTCTTTTCTTTTAATTTAATTAATGCCTAGTCACAAAAAATATTTGTTATGGTTCCGAGTTTTTTTGGCTAAGATCAAAGTGTAGTATTTGTTCTCGACACCTCAGCGATATTTGACAATTTACTAAAGTCGGAAGTAAATCCTCTCCCCTGAAAATGACATTCTAAATAAGTTCTTCAACGCTATCATATTTTTATACAATCTCTTTAGTTTAGTTTATTGTTCATTATAATAATAGTACTATCGATAAAACGATTGCGAGATGTAGAGAAAAATTTGACAATACAAAGTAGAAAATATGTTACAGAATATTAATTCATTAAAAACTTAAAAATAAATAAATATGCAAATGAGCAATATCAAAATGTGTTTGAGTGAGCCGGAGATGCCTATATATAGGGTATTTAGATATATACTTATATCATTAGAATTTTTAAAAAATCATGGCGTGTTTTGATGTTAATACAGTTAGGATGGATGGAAAAAAAGATTTCGCGCTTATTCATATATATATATATATATATATATATATATATATATATATATATATATATATATATATATTACTAGCGGTATTTACCCGTCGTGTGGAGATATATTGTAGGTCTAAACCTATTTAAAATATAGTTATGTTTACAAATTTAGCCTTGAGAAAAGGTTAAACTTATGATTGGCAATATGAGGTCAACTAATCAAAATCTGTTAACACGGTGGTGTTTACTAAAGAAATAACTTGTTCTTACAGAGAGCTGCAAATCGGCAAACTACTTTCACAAATCAAAACGAATTCGTTAATTTTAAATCTTAAAAGTATTTATAAAATCATTGTTTAAGGTTTACAAAAATATTTAATATATTTTTATATTCGTTGTTCAATTTTATTTTTGTTTTGTGAAACAAAGTAAATCTATTTAAAAAATGTATTTTACTATTTCACGTTCTAATATATTTCAGTTATTTTATGGACCTAAACAACAATTGGCCCTCGTGACCTTAGATCGAATTGAAGGAAAATGTCAACGGTGCATTTAGATTCTATGAAAACTAAATCTTTTTTAAACTTTAATGATCTTTTAATATATCGTTTCCTATAACACACAAACACACCTAAGAGAATATCATTATTTTTTCATTTAATTAAATTTTTATATTTGCACAAAATATAAATATATATGTTAATAAAAATATAATTATAATTATTTCTTTCTCATATCGTATTACACAAGTCATATTAAAATTTCAGAAAAATACTTACCAAATGTTGTGAGCTTTGTTTTTAACTATGAACATTTCTGACAACAAATGAGACAAAATATATTTAAATGTTTTTTGGAGAAAATTAATTCTCAATTTAGAAGTGTTTACCTTTTGAGGTGTTAGTTTTATCTTTATGCAAATAGTTCTATTGGTCACTTTAGATTCGGAGGCAGAAAATACATTTGTGGCAAACGTATACGACACCATGCCCCCTCCCCATCACCGATACACACCTAAATTTTAAACAAGAAAATATCAACTCTAGATCGGGGTCATTTTACGTTTGACTTAAAAAGGAATTTTTTTAAAACTAAGTTCACACAAAAAGTCGTTTTAAAAAAAGCACGTTACAATCTGAAAATTGAAGCTTAATATAAACTAATCAGATGTTACTTTTGCTTTAAACATCAATTTTTTTTTTAAATTGATAGAGGTAGGGTGAATTTGAATTGTATTGTTTAGCAATAATCTTTTAAATTTAGAATGATATTTATTTTATTCACTAACTATATTACACATTGGCCCTAATTTCGTTTTACTATAATGTTAAGGAAATAATGTTTCCAACATTGACTGTTTTTTTGGAATCTGAATTTGAACATAGAGGTGGACCCATTATTGTAAACATTATTTGTTATAGAAAATGCAATGCCGGCATAAAAATAGGGCGCTTTGAGAAACAGACACAACTGAACGAAAATATCGAACGAACAAACGTGACACACCGCAAAACGTGTGATTGCATACACGCATCTTCTTCTTGAATCTTCTCGGGCGTCCCCAACAAGAGCGCCGTGTAAGTCACACACTATCGACTGAGTGCGGGACGAACACACCGACACGAAGCAGGTGACTCTACATGACGATGACCGGCAGTGGCGGCCACCTGTAAATATACAAAATGGCGAATTATTGAAGAAATAATATTTAGTACCAATAATGCCGAAACAGGGGTAAAAAGACCAAATTCAGTCGTGCCAAAACAAACCGACCAAAAGATTTCATTTCGACTTGATAAAATATTACAAACGGAAAATAGGCTTTGATATAAAGATAGTAATTCTATTTATCTTCCTCCCACAAGGTAAGATGTGACACAAGGTCGGGGAAGTGGGAAAACATCAGCGCTCGAGAATTTGAGCACTCTGGTCATTTAAAAATTGCCTGGGCAGCCCCGTCGGCATTCCCCAGTAGGGGCGCCTCAGGCAGTAAGCAATAAACTAACCCCTTCTCAAAGGATGAGAAGGCAAAGCCTGGGAGGGTGCACCTCCTAGAACTGCACAGGACGGACAACCGATAGACCGGCGTAAATCCAGACCCGAAGGCCCGGACAATACCGGTTTATAGGGCGGGGTAAAAACAGGCAACTAGAACTGGGCAGATAGATCAGATGAAAAAGACAAGGATAGAGGACGAGTTAACACAGAGACAGAGAGAGAGGGAGAGAGACAGACAGACAGACAGACAGACAGACAGACAGACAGACGGGGAGAGAGAGAAAGGGAGGGATGAGGAAAAACAATGACCATGCGTGTGCGCGTAAAAGCAATAGAGAAAATAAATTTAACTTTTCAAAATCGAGCAGAATCAAGTTTAGTATATATAAAGAGCTCAATATATTTTAAAGATATAGCCTCATAAAAATAATTACATTATGATAATTATACGTGTGGCTTTATAACAATACTTTAATAGTAATAATAATAAGTGTGGCTTAACTGAAATTTATAAAGGTGTTTAAATATGACAAATATATTATATCAACAAGTAATGAGTAAACATTATATTGGAGTAAACATTTTGAACAAGCAATTTATTCAAGTAAACTAAGTATTAGAGCTAACAATTATTTAGAGTAACAAATTTATTCGAATAAACAATTTATTAATTGCTTGTCATTCAATAAGTTCAGAAAATGTATTTTCAAGTAAAAATCCATTCCATTTTAAGCAACCTCTTTTAAGTAACCTTCTTTATGTTGGACGGCTACAGTCGAGACAACAGACGCCACCAACAAGGTGCCCTCATTGACATGGGTGTTGTCCCTGCTGACATCATAGTCCTAATTAAAGTATTATCTAATTTATGATTACTTAAATATCATTTTAAAGATAAGTTTGCGATTAAAACTGAGAAAATCATACCATTTTTAATAGCAATTATACATTAGCGGTTTTATTTCAGAAACTTAAATATTGGTAAAAAATCCAAGTAATAACGTAACTAATTTTCCAGCATCTGAACTCTGCGATTAGTTTTTGCTTCACTGTTAAACAATAATTTCATAATGTCCATCCAGTGACGTGCGACGATTCATGAAGAAGTGAAAAATACTATTATCAAAATTTGTATTATTATTTTTTTTAAATACAGTGTTCAAGTGTTCATGTTGTTACATTTTTGTGTTCGTCTGTAAAGAGAGGATTACTGGTGAACTTTACAAATGAAAGGCGTCTCTAATTTCTCAAGTGAATCTTTATTTCAAAAGACAAATATGACGTAAAGGCTTTCATTTTCAATAAGGACTGCCACCATTAAAAGTGTTCACCATCTTGTCCAGCGGTGGAGTGGATTCTAACTGTAATCAGGATAAAGCATAGGCTATAAACCAGAGGGTCGCCTATTCGATAGGAAGCTGACCTAGGTCACATATGAACCTCATGAAACGTCAAAAAGGCTAAGGAAGGCACTTCCCATGGAAAATATTCTCTAATCGACACGTTTCATAAAAAACGTAATTGTAGAGCAACCCAACTAATGGAGAAGTCGATGGGAAGAGAATAAACCTCAATTATTTGATAATAACGTTAATTATGCGTTAGGAATGAATAGTATGGTTCGGCCATGTAAAAACAGCGTTTGAAAAGCATTTATATATTACAGGATGAAGCAGAGAGGACTAGCGATTTTGAAATGGCTACACTCAGCTCGAAAGGAGGAACGAATGTTGGACAGTAACCGATTGGTCCGTGGTATTTTAGATTTTTTCTTACTTTTCAGGCGAAGTCATGGTGCTGCAGACGATAAAGCAACAGTTTCGTGATGAATAACAGTTGCGTTTCAGCATTAAGTTTGTCGCGAATTCCACATTCATCAAACGAGGTTTTTCCTACTCGTAACACAATCTTACGTTCGGTTCATGCATATCGTACATGATGTAAACTAATGTATTGAATCAAGAACTGTATTTGAATCTCTATAAATGAGTTATTGGCAAGCATTTGAGACCAGGGACTATGCATACACATTAATTCTAATTCTAATGAGCAATGTGTGATCAAATGTTAATAATACTTTTGTGTACAAACTTCACAACTCAATTGTTTTAAAAGATATGTATTCTGCAATGAAAAGGTTACATAGAACTTGCGGGTTCAAAGTGAAAGTTAATAATAATAACTTTAACCTATTAATGGAATACGAGTAAGTATGGCTATTTTATTTGTAGCTAAGACTTTCAAGTTGTTCTATAATATAGTGTTATATCCTAAATTGCATAGGACATACTAAATTAAGAATACGCCGAGTGGTTTGCGTTTAACAGGGATACGGTAGGAAGTAGAGACGTTTACTCTTCGCTCACTTCCTGATATGACTGCCCGTCTTATATACGTACTTTCGTATATAGTCAATACCTGATTACTTCCCTTTATGTTAGTTTCGTATTTATGCCAATCATGACCTTTACAACACCTTCCCCTGAAGCTGAAATCTTCCCGATTTTAGCTTTAGTACCGTTTCCTTTTAGGATCAGGGCTTAAACGCCTGATGCTTTTCCTTTTTCTGGTGCTCTTCCTTCTGGTCTGCGTTAGCTTCGATAAGGAATTCTGTCCACCCCGTATGGTATGTTCAGGGGATACATTCATGGTTTCAGGTATACATACTGGCTTTGGTATATCAAATGTATCACATAATGTTTCCATTGGAATTTTTTCTGTATTTTGCGAAATTCTGGGACGGATTTGATTTATGTGTCTTTTACAGACAAAACTTGGGCCTTGAATGGTATAAACCATGTTCCCAATTCTTTTCATAATGAAACCGTCCACCCAATGATTTTTTCCATTCTGAAAATTTTTAAAATACACTTTGTCCCCTGAGGAATAGCACTTTACTTTCAAGTTGCCTCTTTTAGAACTTTTCTTCTTCTCAGGTATAAGTCTATCGAAGATAGATCTAATTTTTCTAGCAAACATCAGTTCTGCAGGGGATGAATTAACATTATTATTTGGGTTCGGGGTTACCCTGTAGATTGCTAGAAATGTTTGTATAGTTTGCTCATCTGTGTCCATATTCAGGTTTTTCTTTATTGCCCGTTTAAATGTGTCCACAAATTTTTCTGCCAACCCATTCGAGCTAGGATGGTAAACAGGTGTCGTGATATGTTGAATATTCAGCGATTTGCAGAATTCTTTAAATTCGTGACCTGTAAATGCTGTACCATTGTCACTTACTATGGTTTTTGGTACACCAAAACGGCTAAAGATTTCGTTAAGTGCATTAACAGTGTTCCTTGCAGTTGGATGTCTTGTTTTAAATATCTCTGGCCATTTAGAGAAAGAATCCACTACAATTAAGTAGAAAAAACATTTAGAGGTCCGGCATAATCAGTATGTAGACGTGACCAGGTAGGTCCGTTTTCAGCCATGGGGTCGTTTTTACTGGCGGATCTCGGGCTGCTAACTGACATCCTTTGCATGCTTTGACACAGTTTTCTACTTATTTGTCCATACCAGGCCAATATACGTATCCTCTAATTAAGGATGTCATTCTTGAAATGCCAGGATGACCTGTATGGAATTCCATTAATATCTTCCTTCGTAATGCCTGTGGAATTACGATTCTATCAGCATACATCTTCACAAATTGAAAAAAATGTAGTTTTTCCTACTTTGTTATTTTTTTCCTTCGGTCCTAATTGAGTTTTCATTTTCTTTATGAAAATGTCTTTTTCAGCTTCTCTTTTAATCTCTTCAAGGGTTATTGGAAGTTCACGTATCATATTACACATTGAACTTGTACATTCGCTTTCATCTTTAAGAGCAGCAATTACTGTCTCTTCGAAACTTTCGTTTCTATTTGGAATCAACCTTGATAGTGCATCCGCGTGTCCTAACTTTTTCGATGACACATGCTCCATCTTAACTGATAGTTTAAGAGAGTTACAGCCCATCGCTGTAGTCGATTTGCGGTATGCTTAGGAATGCCTTTCTTTGATCCAAATATCGTAATCAAGGGTTTATGGTCTGTTGGCAATGTGAAGGTCCGTCCATGGAGAAATCGATTATACTTTTTGACTCCAAATATTATCGACAGAGCCTCCTTTTCAATCTGGCTATAGTTTTTCTCAGTTGCAACCAAAGTTCTTGATGCATGAGCGATTGCTTTTGTTGTTCCATCCTCATACTTATGGAGTAATGCAGCGCCAACGCCGTAATCACTGGCGTCCGTTGCTAGTACTAACTCCTTGTCTGGATCAAAATGCGCTAATGCTAAGTCTGATAGTAGACATTTCTTAATTTTTTGAAAGGCAGATTCACATTCCTTATTCCAACTCCATTTACTACCCTTTTTTAGTAACTCGTTAAGAGGAGCTCTCAAATTATGCACATTAGGTATGTATATCGCGTAATATTGAACCAATCCCAAAAATGATTGTAGCTTCGGTACTGAGTCTGGAGCAGGCATCTTTTCAATTGCTTCGGCCCGTTGTGGATCTGGTCTTCGTCCCTCTTTGTCGATTATTTGACCAAGGTATCTGATCATTTCCATAAAGAAATCGCATTTATCCGGGCTCAATCTGAAACCAAACTCCTCTATTCTCTTAAATACTTCTCTGACGTGCTTCTTGTGTTCATGCAAATTTCTGCTCTTTATCAGGATATCGTCAAGGTATGCCATTGAAAATTCCAATCCTGCGAGCATCGTATCCATAACCTGTTGAAACAGAGCAGGGGCGACCTTTAATCCGAACGGAAGTCTTTTTAGTTTAAAAATACCCTGATGCGTGTTAATGCACAGGTACTTTGAACATTCGTCATTGACTTTGATTTGAAAGTATGCATCCGAGAGGTCTATTTTGGAAAAAAATTTTCCTCCGTTTAGTTTTGAGAATAGATCTTCTGCCGACGGAAGGGAGTAATTGTGGTCCTGCAAACAGTCATTAAGGCCCGTCGAAAAATCAGCGCAGACTCTTAGTTTGTTATTCTTTTTCTTCACATATACCGTCGGACTTGCCCAATCCGTGTGGTCAACCTTTTCAATGACGTCTAATTGTTGAAGTCTCTCCAACTCTTTCTCTATTGCGTCCATCGATGAAAAAGGTACATTTCTTTTAGGTTTGAACACTGGGGTGGCATTTTTCTTCACCTCAAATTTTGCTTCTGTTTTCACACAGTATCCAAGTTTTTCGGCAAAAACTTTTGGGAATTCTGCATTTAAATCGTCCATGAAGCCTTCTATTTGGTTTGATTTCTCTGTGGTCAACCTATTACAAAAAGAATTAACCGGTCGTTCCCATAAGTTAAACAGGACAATCCAATCCACTCCAAATAGACTTGTGTTCCTTCCTGGTACTACGTACACTTTGGACTTGTGTGTTTGACTACCAAATGACACATTGCACCTCAGTTCTCCTTTGAATTCCAACCTTTTGCCGCACACACTCTTCGCCATCTTGCTGGTTTCTCTTAGTTCAGGTCGCCCGATCCTTCTCCAGATATCTTCATCTATGATGCTAATGTCCGCACCACTATCCAGGAGTAATGTTACAGGATGTCCATTTATCTTTACATCGACATATTTACGCCTTTCGCAGCTTTTCTCTTTCCTTGTGCGAAGCGTATTAACTTTGTCGGTCCTTCGTTTTTTCTTCTGGTTACAATATGTTCCCTTGTGGCCTTTGAATCCATATTCGTAACATATCCTATTCCTGAACCAGAAGATCTTTTTGGTGTGTCTTGTATTTCCGCAGCATTCACAACTTTGGTCCTTGTACATTCTGGGAGTCTTTTGTTCCTGGGTCTTGTATGTTCTAGAGGTCCTTTGCTTTTTTACATGTTGTATCTTGTAAACGCTTTTTTCTTCAATGCGGGTGTTGTCTCTTTTGATATTAATGAGACGTTGACACTCCTCGGTTACTTTTTGTAAAGTTACATTCGGGTCCGACTCCATAATTGTCAGGATCCGGGATCTGACATCTTTGTCCCTTGGTGCTGTGAGCCCTTGTACAAAGATTAAACATTTAAATAAATCTGCCAAAATTTCATTTAATTTAAATGATTCACATAAGCAATTTACAGTACATGCATATTCTAAATAGTCTTCGGATTCCGACTTCTGTTAATTTAAACATTTATAGATAGAATGAAAAAGGCTGTCTCTTTTATCAAATATTCTAGATAAAGTATTAATTGTCTCTTCAAAATTCACTTCCTCCGGTTTTTTGGGTAAAATTAAATTAGCATACTTGGTGTTTTCGTCCGTCCCCAGTTTTTGTAGTAACAGCGTAACTTTTTCTTCGTCGGTCCAGTCCGAACATCTTTTTGTAAAAACTGTTTCGTACCTTCTATAGTATGCTGGAAATGTAACGCTAGTATCGGAAGAGTAGTGAAATTCTGACAAAGAATTTGAAATACCCTCTGCAGAAAAATTAGTTTTCTTCCCATCTGTCGACATTTGAATTAATTTTTCAAAATTCTTTTGTTGCGTTAACATTTGGCGTTGAAGTAGTTTTGTTTGCTCTTGTTGTGCCTCGAAAAATTTTTGTGTCCATTCTTGCTGCTGCAGTAGCTGTTGTTGTAGCTGTTGTTGTAGCTGTTGTTGTTGCTGTTGTTGCTGTTGTATACTTAGAGTTAACGCCTTCGTCAACTCAGCCAATTGCTCCATTTTAGCTTAATTACAGTACACAAAAATTTCATAAAAAGTTCGTCAATATGCGTTTTCGTAAATTAGCAACATAATTTTTGCAAAAATAAATGTTTCACAAAGTTTATACAATTTAGTAACAGTCTTTAACCAGGTAAAACATTTTCACAAAATAATTTCAGACAATAAAACGTTTCCAAAATTCGCACAACAAATAGTTTCAATTACGTTAGACAAAGCAATGAACAATTATTTTTCACAAAAATACGGCTGCACTTGGGAGAGAGAAAGAAATATGACAATAATTTCTGAATTGTTTAAAGAAAAAAAAAATCGTAAGCGTACTTTTTTCTTTCGAAATTCGTAATCTCACGGTGCAGGTTTCGAATTCAGCTTGTGCTTCGCAAATATGTTTTCGTCAACATACAGATAAAGTTCACTTTACCTTAAAATTGTTTCGAGTACAATTTTTTTTTACTTTCCCGTTAGTTCTTACCGTACTTTTTACTACTTTAGGTAGCAAAATTCGCACGTGTCGACTTTTTTTTCTTGCCGTCCTTGTAAAGTTTCTTTAAAAAAAATAAAAATTCTTGAATAGTACGGTAATTTATCTCTGTTAAGAGAAAAAAAATATCCTCGTTCGCCACTGTTATATCCTAAATTACATAGGACATACTAAATTAAGAATACGCCGAGTGGTTTGCGTTTAACAGGGATCCGGTAGGAAGTAGAGACGTTTACTCTTCGCTCACTTCCAGATATCACTGCCCGTCTTATATACGTACTTTCGTATATAGTCAATACCTGATTACTTCCCTTTATGTTAGTTTCGTATTTATGCCAATCATGACCTGTACAACATATAGCATAGTGCTATCTTAGAAATATTTTGTGTAGTTACCTTATAATGCCAACTAAGTTCATTATCTATTTGTGTATGCAAATAATCCGAAAATCAATGTTTCCCTTCTAACCGACAACAAAGTTTAAAAAATGGTTTGCAACAGAATACATATTTTACGCTATCCCAAAAATTAGTAAAACTCGAAAATTGTGAAATATGCTAACCCGATATGTTATGTTTCAAAGAGTCTAATAAATGTATACACATAATATTACAAATTATACAAACGCCATGGAAATAGTTCATTAAAAATTAGTATCTTTATTTACGTCATATAATTGTGATATAACATAATACGAAACTATCTTTGTAGCTATCAGTATATGTTATAAAATAGGGAAGCAGTCTTATTAGTTATTAGATCGGACTATGAGTCTAATATATATAGTATTTAGTGTTTACTAGAGATTCTATCATGGTAACGATTAAAATCGTTAGATATCACGACAATGTCTACGTTCCTCAAATTTATAAGACTACTCTTTTTAAAGAAAGCAATATTTTAATTTATTTTAATCACCAAGACTTATCCAATTTTCTTGTGATTTTCAGTATTTATTGAATAAATCATATATTTTATCATCACGAACAGATGGTGTGCCATTATTCAAAAGAGTGTAAGTTTTACACAATGAACATTTGTATATATTAACACACACACGCACTAACATAGTTTGTGTTTCGAAATATATTTTGTTACTGTTATAGCGATGCTATATAATTTTTCGGATAATAAGTGGACAAAAAATAAAAACCAAGAAGACCCGAGAACTCTACTGAAAACTATCCTGTTCACTATCCCCACATTGTTCTACCTCATTTAAAAGTAGATAGACACGGCTTTGGATTAAGGCACGAAAGAAATACTTAACAGTTTCTGTCTGCTGTAGACATTTTAATTCAATCATCGATAACAAGCAACGTATTGAACACCCGTGAATATAGTTGCACAAATAAATCATAAGTAAATTTGAAAAGTGTTTAAATATTTATACATGTAATTTCAAGTGTTTTGAGATTCCATAAATTCCGTCTATCAACATATTCGGCTTCTTCATTATTAATCATAAGACACTGTTCTTTTTGAAAACCTACTCATTATCTTTAAGTGTAATCTTCAGGTTCCTTATTTCATTTGGTTCAGCATATCTACGCGACAGTTTCCATTGGCTCCGACAAGCCTAATCGAATGAAAACTTGGCTAGAGTGGGTGGGGTGCTAGGGTAACATTCAGAGAATTCCTTGCAATTTAATTGATGATAGGCAATCGGAGTTGGAAGTGTCTCTCGGACAATTAGTGGAAAGTAGAGCACGAAATATATACGCTGATGTCCATACATTGTGTCCGTATGTCACACCTACTAAAGCCATGAGAATAATAAAAATAATAATAGAACAAAATAAGTATAGAATAACAATAGGAAATAGGAATTAGAATAAAGTAAGAATAATAAGCAAACTACTACTACTACTACTACTACTACTACTACTACAAATAATAATAATAATAAGAAGAACAATAGAAATAGTAGAACAAGAAGAATAAGATGAGAATGCGAAGAATAATAAAAATAAGTTATGAATAATAAGAATGTAAATAAGATGAAAAATAAGACTGCAAAGAATACCAATTCCAACAAAAAACACAGTAAAAAGTAGAAATACGAAAACAAGAATAAGTTACGTTTTACTTACCAACCCATATGAGTTCATTAAACATTTCACAGTGAACTGTATACATTTATAGAAACAGGTGTATATGTCAGAAAGGAAATGATAAAAGATGTTTAAATCTAGGTGAATGATCATTGGTAATGACAATATAATTTACACCAATAATTTGTAATTAATCTAACAGACAGTAGTATATGCATATGTATATACATATATATTTGTATACTTAAGCAGCATTTCTTCGTTGATGTATGTTTGATTACACAACAGTGACAATTCCTGTTTGTTTCTTTTTATCCATTATTCAAGTTAGCGGACCAACAGTCTCATGTTCTGTACAAGTGTAAAGAGCAACTCGCCAAAACTGCAAACGTTTTAAACTCCAATGAGTCTTTATCAGTCACGTGAGGAGTTACACAAATAAAAATTGGTGAATTTATTAAGTTAGTCAATTAAAACAATTTTTTATTATATTTTGTATTTTTTATTAAAATAATTTTAGCATACCTCCCCCCTCTTATAGAGCTTGGTTGATGGTACGATTGTTTGCTCGAATGAGTAAGGCTTCGATCATTCGAGCAAACAAATCTACGATCAAACAAGCTTTGCGTATATATAAACTATTGCGTATATATAAATAAAATTGGAAATAGAAATTAGAAATGTGTATTACAGAATATTAATTTATAAGACACTCTTTATACAATAAATATGCAAATGAGTAATATCTATAGCTGTTTGAGGGTGTTTGAGATAACTATATATATATATATATGGTATTTTAAACCATTGTTGTATGATTAGAATTATATCAGCCTAAGCGGTTTTGATGTTGATATAGTTAGGATAGATGGAAAAACTTCACCATTTATTTATTTAGATTTATACTAGAAGAATATCCGCCACAGGGTGGATGAAATTAAGTCCCCGAACGGAACACTTGCACTACTCCTTGCAGAGATTAAAATCATAATTAAAACCTTATGTCTAGAATCTTCATTTTAATTTTGATCAAAATCCATTACATGATATTGATTCTAGAAAATGTCTAAAATTCAAGACTTATGGTTAATGAGTCTTAAGCAGAAATTCAGGGAGTCTCGCTTAATTGGAGTGAAATGTCTATAGAACAAATTTAATGCAAATCGGGCATATTTAAATTGTCAAATGGGAGGTTGTATCCATATTATGAATCTTTCAAAATACTTCAAGGAAACTAAAATGTGGGGAATATTTATTGATTGATATCTAATACTAACATTTCACAAGAATCAGATGTATCTGAATTACCCCGAAGATCTTCCGTCGGTTTTATTATTCTTTTTTACTAAACTAAATAGAGCCCTATTATGTCCCAATACACATAGTGGATGTGTTCAAAAATGTCTAATGATCGTTTAAATAGTTTAATTAAAGAAATAGAGCCCTACTACGTCCCAATACACATAGTAGCTCTGTTCAAAAATGTCTAATGATCGTTTAATTAGTTCAATTAAAAAAATAGAGCCCCATTACGTCCCAATACACATAGTAGCAGTGTTCAAAAATGTCTAATGATCGTTTAATTAGTTCAATTTAAAAAATAGAGCCATATTACGTCCCAATACACATAGTAGCAGTGTTAAAAAATGTCTAATGATCGTTTAATTAGTTCAATTCAAAAAATAGAGCCCTATTACGTCCCATTACACATAGTAGAAGTGTTCAAAAATGTCTAATGATCGTTTAATTAGTTCAATTCAAAAAATAGAGCCCTATTACGTCCCAATACACATAGTAGAAGTGTTAAAAAATGTCTAATGATCGTTTAATAAGTTCAATTAAAAAATAGAGCCCTATTACGTCCCAATACACATAGTAGAAGTGTTCAAAAATGTCTAATGATCGTTTAATTAGTTCAATTAAAAAATAGAGCCCTATTACGTCCCAATACACATAGTAGAAGTGTTAAAAAATGTCTAATGATCGTTTAATTAGTTCAATTAAAAAATAGAGCCCTATTACGTCCCAATACACATAGTAGAAGTGTTAAAAAATGTCTAATGATCGTTTAATTAGTTCAATAAAAAAATAGAGCCCTATTACGTCCCAATACACATAGTAGCTGTGTTCAAAAATGTCTAATGATCGTTTAATTAGTTCAATTCAAAAAATAGAGCCCTATTACGTCCCAATACACATAGTAGAAGTGTTAAAAAATGTCTAATGATCGTTTAATTAGTTCAATTAAAAAATAGGGCCCTATTACGTCCCAATACACATAGTAGAAGTGTTAAAAAATGTCTAATGATCGTTTAATTAGTTCAATTCAAAAAATAGCGCCCTATTGCGTCCCAATACACATAGTAGAAGTGTTAAAAAATGTCTAATGATCGTTTAATTAGTTCAATTAAAAAATAGAGCCCTATTACGTCCCAATACACATAGTAGGAGTGTTCAAAAATGTCTAATGATCGTTTAATTAGTTCAATTCAAAAAATAGAGCCCTATTGCGTCCCAATACACATAGTAGAAGTGTTAAAAAATGTCTAATGATCGTTTAATTAGTTCAATTAAAAAATAGAGCCCTATTACGTCCCAATACACATAGTAGGAGTGTTCAAAAATGTCTAATGATCGTTTAATTAGTTCAATTAAAAAATAGAGCCCTATTACGTCCCAATACACATAGTGGATGTGTTCAAAAATGTCTAATGATCGTTTAATTAGTTCAATTCAAAAAATAGAGCCCTATTACGTCCCAATACACATAGTAGGAGTGTTCAAAAATGTCTAATGATCGTTTAATTAGTTCAATTAAAAAATAGAGCCCTATTACGTCCCAATACACATAGTAGAAGTGTTAAAAAATGTCTAATGATCGTTTAATTAGTTCAATTAAAAAATAGAGCCCTATTACGTCCCAATACACATAGTAGAAGTGTTAAAAAATGTCTAATGATCGTTTAATTAGTTCAATTCAAAAAATAGAGCCCTATTGCGTCCCAATACACATAGTAGAAGTGTTAAAAAATGTCTAATGATCGTTTAATTAGTTCAATTAAAAAATAGAGCCCTATTACGTCCCAATACACATAGTAGGAGTGTTCAAAAATGTCTAATGATCGTTTAATTAGTTCAATTCAAAAAATAGAGCCCTATTGCGTCCCAATACACATAGTAGAAGTGTTAAAAAATGTCTAATGATCGTTTAATTAGTTCAATTAAAAAATAGAGCCCTATTACGTCCCAATACACATAGTAGGAGTGTTCAAAAATGTCTAATGATCGTTTAATTAGTTCAATTAAAAAATAGAGCCCTATTACGTCCCAATACACATAGTGGATGTGTTCAAAAATGTCTAATGATCGTTTAATTAGTTCAATTAAAAAATAGAGCCCTATTACGTCCCAATACACATAGTAGGAGTGTTCAAAAATGTCTAATGATCGTTTAATTAGTTCAATTCAAAAATAGAGCCCTATTACGTCCCAATACACATAGTAGAAGTGTTAAAAAATGTCTAATGATCGTTTAATTAGTTCAATTCAAAAAATAGAGCCCTATTACGTCCCAATACACATAGTAGAAGTGTTAAAAAATGTCTAATGATCGTTTAATTAGTTCAATTAAAAAATAGAGCCCTATTACGTCCCAATACACATAGTAGGAGTGTTCAAAAATGTCTAATGATCGTTTAATTAGTTCAATTAAAAAATAGAGCCCTATTACGTCCCAATACACATAGTAGAAGTGTTAAAAAATGTCTAATGATCGTTTAATTAGTTCAATTCAAAAAATAGAGCCCTATTACGTCCCAATACACATAGTAAAAGTGTTAAAAAATATCTAATGATCGTTTAATTAGTTCAATTAAAAAATAGAGCCTTATTACGTCCCAATACACATAGTAGCAGTGTTCAAAAATGTCTAATGATCGTTTAATTAGTTCAATTAAAAAATAGAGCCCTATTACGTCCCATTACACATAGTAGCAGTGTTCAAAAATGTCTAATGATCGTTTAATTAGTTCAATTAAAAAATAGAGCCCTATTACGTCCCAATACACATAGTAGCTGTGTTCAAAAATGTCTAATGATCGTTTAATTAGTTCAATTCAATAAATAGAGCCCTATTACGTCCCAATACACATAGTAGAAGTGTTCAAAAATGTCTAATGATCGTTTAATTAGTTCAATTAAAAAATAGAGCCCTATTACGTCCCAATACACATAGTAGAAGTGTTAAAAATGTCTAATGATCGTTTAATTAGTTCAATTAAACAAATAGAGCCCTATTGCGTCCCAATACACATAGTAGAAGTGTTAAAAAATGTCTAATGATCGTTTAATTAGTTCAATTAAAAAATAGAGCCCTATTACGTCCCAATACACATAGTAGGAGTGTTCAAAAATGTCTAATGATCGTTTAATTAGTTCAATTCAAAAAATAGAGCCCTATTGCGTCCCAATACACATAGTAGAAGTGTTAAAAAATGTCTAATGATCGTTTAATTAGTTCAATTAAAAAATAGAGCCCTATTACGTCCCAATACACATAGTAGGAGTGTTCAAAAATGTCTAATGATCGTTTAATTAGTTCAATTAAAAAATAGAGCCCTATTACGTCCCAATACACATAGTGGATGTGTTCAAAAATGTCTAATGATCGTTTAATTAGTTCAATTCAAAAAATAGAGCCCTATTACGTCCCAATACACATAGTAGAAGTGTTAAAAAATGTCTAATGATCGTTTAATTAGTTCAATTAAAAAATAGAGCCCTATTACGTCCCAATACACATAGTAGGAGTGTTCAAAAATGTCTAATGATCGTTTAATTAGTTCAATTAAAAAATAGAGCCCTATTACGTCCCAATACACATAGTAGAAGTGTTAAAAAATGTCTAATGATCGTTTAATTAGTTCAATTCAAAAAATAGAGCCCTATTACGTCCCAATACACATAGTAGAAGTGTTAAAAAATGTCTAATGATCGTTTAATTAGTTCAATTAAAAAATAGAGCCCTATTACGTCCCAATACACATAGTAGCAGTGTTCAAAAATGTCTAATGATCGTTTAATTAGTTCAATTAAAAAATAGAGCCCTATTACGTCCCAATACACATAGTAGCAGTGTTCAAAAATGTCTAATGATCGTTTAATTAGTTCAATTAAAAAATAGAGCCCTATTACGTCCCAATACACATAGTAGCTGTGTTCAAAAATGTCTAATGATCGTTTAATTAGTTCAATTTGAAAAAATAGAGCCATATTACGTCCCAATACACATAGTAGCAGTGTTAAAAAATGTCTAATGATCGTTTAATTAGGTTAAGAAGAACTCTCGTGCGTATAAATATGTAAGCATATACACATAGCTCACTTTATATAAATATAGATATACACATATATGCTTTATAATTTGTTTTAAAACGCTTGTTGAAATTAGCAATCACGTATACGCACATTAGGTCCAAAGAATTCGTTTTGCTGGTCATTGTGAATTTGTATTAAAATGTATAAACCATTCTAGAGTTCATTAATGCGTTTCAAATGATTTGAAAAAATATTCTAGGAGGTTTTAGTTAATTAATCAATTTCCATAGTTAATTAATTTGATTATGAAGCAAGATTAAATGCCAGCATAGAGGAATTGAAAAACAGAATTTAAGTTCATGACCCAATCTGATGAAAAACTTTTTCATAATATGTATAAATATTTCCTATTTGCATGTTAGTCTTGTGATATTTTAGAATAAAATGTTGTATGAATGTGTAAAATAATCATTTAGAATTAGATTCTTTGTACTTTGATATTTCGATAAAATTGAAATTCACTTAATATATCTTATTTTTTCTCCTCTCCAATTGAATATTAAACATTTTATTTTATAACTGAAATTATAACCATCATCATTATCCTAAAATTGATTTAATAATAATATTTTATCCATACGGATGGTTTTATTTTTATTTTAAAATTAAAAAGAATGTTATCGTATTTAAAAACTTTTATCGTAAATACTATATTTCTATATTTTCCTTTCGTTTTGTGTATATAATAAAGAAATTTCAATCAGGGCTATAATATTAGGTAATATTTAAGTATCTTTACATATATTGTATTCTTATATAAATCTACTAGCGCGTACCCGTCGCCCGGGTTGCCCGGGATAAATGTAAAAGAATGAAATAAAATGTGTAAACCGCTGACTGAACGCAAATAGATCACAACGAATAGATTTCATGTAAAAAAACAAATGTCGCTTTTGAATTGTGGAAAATCTATGTACCTAAGCAAACGTTTACCTTAGAGTTTAACAAAAATACAAATTGTTACAGTGTAGAAGGATATCTTCTTCAATGAGCGCTTCTCCAAAATTTGAACCGATCCGAACCAAACAGACTTTTATCGACCTAAACGTAAAACATTGATTAGGATTAGTTCGCATTTATTTTAGTATTCCCGAAAAACAAAAGAAAGACAGTTCGGTTCAAATTCTGTAGAAGTACGAAGCTTTTCTTTGTAAATAAATATAACGTAGAATTATATTCATATTTTTTCTTAAGTCGTGTTTTTGTTTTGTTTTTAAGCGAATTCTTATTACTATTCTTTTAATTTAAGTTTATTTAAATAAAAATTACCCCCTGTCCCCTCCCAAACTTCACGGTATATATCTTCCACCGAAAGAAAAATTAAAAGCAAATTGTGGTTAACTGACACCTAAACCGCTTGGATGGGCCGGGAATGGCGGGGGACTTTACGTAAAATTTATGCGTGGAGCTGATTTCCAATATTTTTTTATCATATTATTTTTATTTATTCTGCCAATTGTAGCAATGTGTTTACTGTGTACACGTAATCGCCTAAAAATAGAATCTAATTTTCGAATCAATAAAACAGAACAAAGTTAGGTGTTTAAATATTGGACAGAAAAATAATACTTATCTGGTTTCTTCTCGAAGGTTTAATTTTGTTTAAAATGTGACGTAGTGTTTTGGCGAACAATTTGATGCGTAATGTCCATGAAAGCTTTGCTGTGATTGGAGGTTTTACAAATTCTGAAACGGTGCAACTTTATTACAGTTCCCTGTGAAGTAATGTCCAAACGGTGTTTTAGGAGGGTAAGAGTTATTAATTCATAGAGATAAATTATTGTGCTACCCTCTCTTTGGTTCAATAGCTGGAAGAGTCTTACAGTGCAGCATGAAAGTAATGTGTTTGGTTTAGCTTATTAAACTAATGTATAGTTACTTGAAACACGCTCGAAGATAATAGACGAGTTAAGTTATGTGTTTCGCTGCGTTTGAAGAATTAGTGTTATAGTCTACTTTAACAGGGTCAGGAGGGAAAATCAACCATATTTTATATATATATATATGTGTGTGTATGTTTATTTTCATATAGTTTTATTAGAGTTTTGATTGATTATAACTATTTTGGTGTTGTCTTATGTATGTTTTCATAAATACGGATGCGTGTATTAGTGTGTATTAGTGGTGCTATAATTACATACACTTTAGTAGAGAGGGCGCAGACAACAAAATGCGTATAATTGCTACTCAGGCTAAAAATAGAAAAAAGAATTTGTGTAGATTCAAGAAATAATTGACAAAAAATTAATTTCTCACTTTTCTTTTAAAGTTACGATGAGTACATTTCTGGAAAAAAAATCAGTCATTCTTTATAATGTAATACCATATAGTCTGAAGAGGATGCTCTTTATTTGTATATATTACTGCCGTATCTCTCTCTGTCACACACACACACACACACACACACACACACACACACATATATATATATGAATTAGAGTTATTTCCAAAATCATATAAACAAGGCAACCACTGCAGATAATGACAGCTTATAACCGTGATCTCTAGACTTAGCCTTCTGGCCTTCATTTAGGTGGTTTAGTAGGACCCATCCAAATCCAGGATTCGAAATCTAGGCCACGTGCATTGGTGACGACAACTGTATGAACTGAGCTATAGTGATGCGTACAAAAAAGTCGATAAACATATCATGGAATATGAAATCCGCCATTCACCGTAGTCTGCTCATTTTACCCTCTGTTTACCATGGTGGCTGAGCTGTTTGCCGGATGTTGGAAATAAATATAATTCACTCAAATCTTAATTCTATGTTACGTGTTTTACTGTTATAGGGTGTTGGATTACCCCACAGGTAATACCTAAATCATATTGTGAGATATTGTCATGGTTTCTAACAGTTGAGTGATAATTCCATTCTTAGATTTCGAACGTGTGTTTTTTTAATTATACATAATACCTATGTTTGGAAACGTTAATTCAAGGGCGATAACTTGTTTGAAATTCGGTTATCTGCTCATACACACACGCAAGGAAAGGTGGTCACTTGCAATAAGTATGAGTAAACAGTTATTTATTTGTTCAGAATAATTTTGACGATTACGAAACCAGAATTAAAGTGAA
Organism: Sepiola atlantica; assembly: GCA_963556195.1. Taxonomy (NCBI): domain Eukaryota; kingdom Metazoa; phylum Mollusca; class Cephalopoda; order Sepiida; family Sepiolidae; genus Sepiola; species Sepiola atlantica. Next base: position 55,913,473 of record OY744529.1, on the reverse strand, counting down.
TTAATCCTAGTTCTCTTGAGAGAAAAACTAATACTTGAGAGAGAAAAGAAATAAATAAAGAGAGAGAGAAAAGAAATAAATAAAGAGAGAGAGAAAAGAAATAAATAAAGAGAGAGAGAAAAGAAATAAATAAAGAGAGAGAGACACGCATATATTATAGGTACACTTCTTCTCTCCCGGTTTACTTGCTTTCCTTCTCACAACGCTTTGATGGTTTTTAATACGTTCGCACATACCATGGTTTCAAATAGATTATCCCCGTTTAGTGTTATTTTCTACTTGTCGCGCGCGTTGAAACTTTTATAAAAATGTAAGTTTAAATATGGGAAATTAAATACGCATTTTTCATCCCCCCTTAAATATTTTAGCAAAAGCAACCTTCAAACAGAAAGTAACAAATAATGGCACATAATTATTCACAGACGTGTGAATGCAATATCAAGTAGACATATTATAAAAATATTAAGCTTTCATTTCTGTCCCCGTTTATAAAAAGTTTCTTTTCTTTATTTAGTTCTTTATTTAGTTCTTTATTTAGTTCTTTATTTAGTTCTTTATTTAGTTCTTTATTTAGTTCTTTATTTAGTTCTGCTTTGGAAAAAAATTAAAAAAATCAAGTGAAGTTGTTATCGTCGTTTTACTATATGATCGTCTTTTTAAATCAAACTTTATCAGTTTCGAAATTCAGTGACAATGAAAAACTAGGACCAAATGTAAAACTATTTCTTTTAATAAATGGATTTTGTTATGAAACGACCCGATAAAAACAAAACAGATTGTAGAAATGACTTCTATTAATTGCTATTAAATATATATACGTGTAAAATGGCTCATATTAATTGCAATTACGTATCTATATGTGTAGAATGGATTCTATTAATTGTTATTATATATATATGTGTGCGTGTAAAATAGCTTATATTAATTGCTATTTCATAGCTATAATTGTAAAATAGCTTATATTAATTGCTATTAAATATCTATGTGTGAAATAGCTATAACATATCAATGTGCGTAAAAAGGCGTTAATTAATTGCTATTACATATCTATATGTGTGTAATGGTTTATTTAAATTGCTATTAAATATCTATATATGTGAAATAGCTTATATAAAATTGCTATAACATATCAATATGTGTAAAAAGGCTTTAATTAATTGCTATTACAAATCTATATGTGTGTAATCATTTATTTAAATTGCTATTAAATATCTATATGTATGAAATGGCTTATATTAATTGCTCTAAAATAGTAATATGTGTATTACGGCTTTCATTAATTGCTATTATAAACCTATACGTGTGTAATGGTTTATTTTAATTGCTATTGAATATCTATATGTGTAAAATTGCTTATATTAATTGCTATTATATATCTCTATATGTGAAATGGCTTATATTAATTGCTATTACATATGTACATGTGTTAAATGGCTTATATTAATTACAATTACGTGTCTATATGTGTGAAACGGCTTATATTAATTGCTATTGCATACTTATACGTATAAAATAGCTTTTATTAATTGATATTACATATCTATATGTGTAAAGGTGAATATAGTAATTGCTATTACATATATGTATATGTTTGTAAATTTTTATTTTAATTGCCAGTAAATATCTTTTTGTGTGAAATAGCTTATATTAATTGCCCTCATATATTTATATGTGTAAACTAGCTTACATTTATTGTTATAGCCTATATATATATATATATATATATATATATATATATATATAAAAAAAATATATATAATTTATTTAGATACTGTATATTACATATTTCAGCAATGTACCGCGGTTTCATCCAAAAGGGAAGATTTAGACATCTTTAGTAAATCTCCGTGCCCAGTGGAATCATCGGCAAGCTGAAACGATTGTAGTCACGCCCGACAGGGAATGGCGTCAACAATGACAGAAAAACGGTGTATCTCTGAGGGGGTCCCCGAAAAAATCCGGTGTGGTATAGTGATTAACTAAGGCTTAAGGGAGGCCTTCATTTTATTTATTTGTTTATTTACCTGTTAGCAAGTTTTATTTATTTATTTATTTATTTATCTGTTCTTTTTGTAATGTTATTGTTATACCTGAAAAAATACATATATATATATGTGCGTGTGAAATGGCATATATTAGATGCTATTACGTACTAATACGTGTAAAATGGCTTATATTACTCGCTATTACGTATCTATGTGTGTATAATGGCTTCTATTAATTGCTATTACCTAACTATATGCGTAAAATGACAAACATCAATTGCTATTACATATCTATACGTGTGAAATGGTTTATATCAATTGCTATTACGTTTATATATGTGTAAAATAAATATAGTAATTGCTATTACATAACTATATGCATAAAATGGCTAATATCAATTGCTATTACATATATATACGTGTGAAATGGATTCTATTTATTGCTATTATATATCTATGTTTGAAATGGGATATGCTAATTACTATATTATATCTATGTGTGAAATTGCTTTTATTAATTGCTATTTCATATCTATATGTGTGAAATGGCTAATATTCATTGTTATTACACATATATGTGTTAAATGGGCTTATATTAATTGCTATTACATATCTACACGTGTGTAATCGCTTATATTATTTGTTATTAAATATGTATATTTGTGAAATGGCTTGTATTAATTACTATTAAATGTTTATATGTGTATAATGGCCCTTATCAATTATTATTACATATGTATAGGTGAAACCGGGCTTATGCATTCATTGTTATTACATATCTGTATGTGTGAAATGGCTTATATTAATTTCTATTACATGTCTATGTGTCAAATAGGCTATACTATATGCTAATTTATATCTATATCTGTTAAATAGCTTATATTAATTGCGTTTTCATATCTATATTTGTAGAATAGCTTTTATTAATTGCTACTACATATCTATATGTGTAAAATGGCTGATATTAATTGATATGACGTATTTATACGTGTAGAAATTGCTTGTATTAATTGCTATTACATATGTATATGTGTTAAATTACTTATATGAAATTCTATTAGATATTTATGTGTGTGAAGGGCTTATATTCTATTTCTATTACGTATCAATATGTGTGAAATGGCTTATATCAATTGTCATTACATTCCTATATGTGTTAAATGGCTTTTATTAGTTTCTATTAAATATCTATATGTGTGAAATAGCATACATTAATTGCTATTACATATCCATATGTGCGTAATTGTTTATTTTAATTTATATTACATATCTATACGTGCTTAATTAAATTCTATTAAATGCTATTACATATTAATATTTGTTAAATTGCTTATATTAATTGCTATTTCATATCTATATGTGTGAAATGGCTTATATTAATTGCTTTTATTCAACTATTTGTGTGAAATGGCGTATATAATTTGCTATTACATATCTATGTGTGATACGGGCCATATCAATTGCTATTTCATATCTATATGTGTCAAATTGTTATTATTAAGTACTATTACATATCTATGTGTAAAATGTATAAATTCCTATTACATAACTATGAGTTTAATGGCTTATATTAAGTACTTTTACATAACTATATATAGAGAGACTATGGACACCCGGTAAGGGGCTGGCAGCGCGTGTAATTGTGGAGCAAGGGTTGCCCAATTCCTAACAACACTTCTCCTGACTTGGAACTGCTTGATTCCAATGGCAAGCAATTCAAGACGACTGGAAACAATGCTGAGATAAGCACATACAGCACCTGGTATTCCCAAATGGGCACCCATTCAGTACTGGCCAGGCTCGACGTCGCTTAACTTTGGTGATCTAACGGGAACCGGTGTGTCAACGTGATTGTGCCGTGTGTGTGTATGTGTATATACATTAACCGGAACAAAAAACTTTTGCTGATAATTGTATCATGTGTTATATACTAATGATTCTATATTTATACATTCAATATAATTAATAATTATTAACGGTTTAATTGAGGAAATGTTGTTAATTACGTTACTTAACCGGAACAAAAAACTTTCGCTGATAATTGTATCATGTGTTATATACTAATGATTCTAAATTTATACATTCAATATAATTAATAATTATTGACGGTTTAATTGAGGAAATGTTGTTAATTACGTTACTTAACCGGAACAAAAAACTTTCGCTGATAATTGTATCATGTGTTATATACTAATGATTCTATATTTATACATTCAATATAATTAATAATTATCATAATTATCAACGGTTTAATTGAGGAAATGTTGTTAATTACGTTACTTAACCGGAACAAAAAACTTTCGCTGATAATTGTATCATGTGTTATATACTAATGATTCTATATTTTTACATTCAATATAATAATTATTAACGGTTTTGTAGCAGTTAGCTCCTCCTTTCAAAACATAACTGCACCGGTTGGCCGTTAGGTGTCGCTTTGTCACCAACAGGTGGCGCTGGAAAGTGATATCAGAGTTATCTGCCCTTCGGACTATAAAACCAGGCGCAAACGGCAATTCCCTCTCTTTTCTCTTGAACTGGTCTCGGCATAACAACTACCAACACACGTTTCTTCCGTCAACACGTGGTCAAACAACGGTAAGAGTTCTCAACTCATTTTCTTTGTGTACGGCTTTCAAAAACTTTCTTCCACGCCGGATCTATTTCATCTCATACCTTTTCAAGAACTGTTTTTCCATCGACACACATGCATACATCACACACTTCATCATTCCACGTACACACACGTTCAATAAACGTTATTTGAACTACCTCATCTTGTTTGTTAATTATTACTCTGTCTTTGCATGCAACATTGCTTGATTATACGAACACGTTTATAATCGGGGGAACACGACCCTCGATCCGAACAATTTAATTGAGGAAATGTTGTTGATTACGTTACTTAACCGGAACAAAAAACTTTCGCTGATAATTGTATCATGTGTTATATACTAATGATTCTATATTTATTTGTTATTTAATGCTGAACGAGATATAATGAAATTAATTTCTTGATCGAAGGACTGATTAGGAATATTACATTCGAGTAAATTATCGAAATATAGTCTCAGATTACTAAAACAAAAGACCTAAATGAAACTTTGTTTCCTTTAAAAAGTATTACCCAAAAATTGTTAACATATTTTTCTATAGAATTATCATTGTTTTACCTTTTTTACTTGTATTGATTTACACCTCTCTAGGAGTTAGGCACAAGGCCAGTTTTTATCTTACTCCATCAAGTAAGATGTGACCCAGGGTCGGGAATATGGGGTTTAAAAATTGCCTTGGCAGCCCCGTCGGCATTCCCCGGTAGGGGCGCCTCAGGCAGTAAGCAATAAACTTACTCCTCCCCAAAGAGGGGAGGCGAAGCCTGGGAGGGTGGACCTGCTAGAACTGCACAGGACAGACCCATAGACTGACGTAAATCAAGCCCCGAAGGCCAAGACAATACCAGTCTATGGGGTGCAGTATCAATCGGAACAGATACTACACTTTGATCTTAGCCAAAAGGCCAAGAACCTTTTTTAATTGTATTAGTTATCTACCTCACACAAGGTAAGATGTGACACAAGGTCGGGAAAGTGGGATTAGATAAGCCAGCGCCTGAGAGGTGAGCACTCTGGCCATTTAAAAATTGCCTGGGCAGCCCCGTCGGCATTCCCCGGTAGAGGCGCCTCAGGCAGTAAGCAATAAACTTACTCCTCCCCAAAGAGGGGAGGCAAAGCCTGGGAGTGTGGACCTCCTAGAACTGCTCAGGACACACCCATAGACAGGCGTAAATCAAGCCCCGAAGGCCAAGAACATACCAGTCTATGGGGTGCAGTATCCATCGGAACAGATACTATACTTTGATCTTAACCAAAAGGCCAAGAACCTTTTTTAATTGTAATTATTTAATATCAATTGGAAATGTTGGCATTCTTTCGTCCGATGAATAGTTTCGAATTATATCATAGCATTCCATTTTTATAGAACTGAAATTAAGATTTGAAACGTTAAATATTTAATTTTTCCGTGATGAACCTCTTTCAAATAGTTAATATATTAAATAATTCTTAAGAATATTTATATTTATAAAAGTATATAAACTCTTATTTAAACACATACATCTCAATGAATGAATGCGAAATGCGTTTCATATATCCTAACTATATTAAAATAAAAAAACTTTTATGGATATTTAATTGTAAAGACACACGACGATTTTAAAATACCGTATATATATAGATATCGCCAAACATACTCAAACAAATTTCAATATTGGTCATTTGCATATTTATTTATTTTTAAGTTTCTAAGTAATTAATATTTCGTAATACACATATCTAATTTGTATTGCCAACCTTTCTTCTATATACGCAGTCGTTTTATCGATAGTACTATTATTATAATTATTTATAAAATTATATATAATGTTTTTAAAGAAAAGTAGCGTTTAAAAAATCTTTTGGAATTTCATTTTCATAGGAGAAAATTTACTTTCAGATGAGTCAGACGTCAAATATTGCTGAAATGTGGAGTACAGATACTACACTTTGATCTTAGCCAAAAGGCAAAGGAACTCTAAAAAGTAATGTTTTTAAATAAATGAAAAAGAAATCGGAATATATTTTAATGAGGGTGGGGAGTGTAGTATCGGTTCTGTTGTCATAAGACCGTCCTCCAAATAAGAGCTCAATATGTTTCCTGAAAAATTATAAATATGAATAGTCTGAAATAAAAACGGTTTCCTCTTAAAATGCAAACCAATAAAATTAGTTTTTTTTTAACTTGTAAGTTTTTCTATTTAAAGTTTTCGTTCACTTCTTAATAAATCCTGTTATCAACATTCCCCCCCCCTTAAAATAAATAACGAATAAAAAGCAGCTATGCTGGCTTTCCTTCTCTTATTTTTGTTCAATTTACCCGACTGAAATTGGTCTCTGAAAATACATTTTTATTTGAGATTAATTACTATTTCAGTAATGTAAATTATTTAGAGTGAAATAGGTTACGGCATTACTCATCAACAACTCACATTTTTAAAAACTCAAACCATGTTTTAGTAAAGAAACAAAAACTTATGTTTTTTAATGTTTGTTTTTGTTAAGCCAAGTTTTACCGTACACGTAAAACGGTGAAATAAAAGTGAGGTCGGAAAAATATAGTCGCCACCTAAACAAGTCAGTAAAAAGGCTAGCTAAGTTTATAAACATGTATTTTTAAAGTAGAAAATAATTAAAATAAGTTATAGTTCTTATATGTCGCTTTTTTATAAAGATGGCGACTATATTTTTTCGACCAATTTTCATTTCGATGTTTCACGTGGACAATGTAACATTGTTTTAAATGTTATCTAAATGAATAAATACGAAAGATTTTTCCACATATCCTAACTATACTAACATTAAAACAGTTTATGCTTATTTAATTATGTGTGATTTATTTTAATTCGTCACGGTACATTTCGCCCAGGCATTGCCTCATCTTTTGAAAGGTGAGGCAGTATAGTATACCTTCGTTCCTCCCAGCACAATCCTCCCGGGATCACCTTCTCCTTATGTATGTGTCTGCTGTCATGATATCATGCTCTCAGACATTAACTCCTATTTTGGGGGAGGGAAGAGTGTTCGTTCGTCATGATATAATCCTCTTAGTCATCACCACCTGTATGTAGTTACTGCATCATGATATCATCCTCTTAGTCATCACCAACTGTATGTAGTTACTGCATCATGATATCATCCTCTTAGTCATCACCACCTGTATGTAGTTACTGCATCATGATATCATCCTCTTAGTCATCACCACCTGTATGTAGTTACTGCATCATGATATCATCCTCTTAGTCATCACCAACTGTATGTAGTTACTGCATCATGATATCATCCTCTTAGTCATCACCACCTGTATGTAGTTACTGCATCATGATATCATCCTCTTAGTCATCACCAACTGTATGTAGTTACTGCATCATGATATCATCCTCTTAGTCATCACCACCTGTATGTAGTTACTGCATCATGATATCATCCTCTTAGTCATCACCACCTGTATGTAGTTACTGCATCATGATATCATCCTCTTAGTCATCACCAACTGTATGTAGTTACTGCATCATGATATCATCCTCTTAGTCATCACCACCTGTATGTAGTTACTGCATCATGATATCATCCTCTTAGTCATCACCACCTGTATGTAGTTACTGCATCATGATATCATCCTCTTAGTCATCACCACCTGTATGTAGTTACTGCATCATGATATCATCCTCTTAGTCATCACCAACTGTATGTAGTTACTGCATCATGATATCATCCTCTTAGTCATCACCACCTGTATGTAGTTACTGCATCATGATATCATCCTCTTAGTCATCACCAACTGTATGTAGTTACTGCATCATGATATCATCCTCTTAGTCATCACCACCTGTATGTAGTTACTGCATCATGATATCATCCTCTTAGTCATCACCACCTGTATGTAGTTACTGCATCATGATATCATCCTCTTAGTCATCACCAACTGTATGTAGTTACTGCATCATGATATCATCCTCTTAGTCATCACCACCTGTATGTAGTTACTGCATCATGATATCATCCTCTTAGTCATCACCACCTGTATGTAGTTACTGCATCATGATATCACCCTCTTAGTCATCACCACCTGTATGTAGTTACTGCATCATGATATCATCCTCTTAGTCATCACCACCTGTATGTAGTTACTGCATCATGATATCATCCTCTTAGTCATCACCAACTGTATGTAGTTACTGCATCATGATATCATCCTCTTAGTCATCACCACCTGTATGTAGTTACTGCATCATGATATCATCCTCTTAGTCATCACCACCTGTATGTAGTTACTGCATCATGATATCACCCTCTTAGTCATCACAACCTGTATGTAGTTACTGCATCATGATATCATCCTCTTAGTCATCACCACCTGTATGTAGTTACTGCATCATGATATCATCCTCTTAGTCATCACCAACTGTGTGTAGTACTGTATCATGATATCATCCTCTTAGTCATCACCACCTGTATGTAGTTACTGCATCATGATATCATCCTCTTAGTCATCACCAACTGTGTGTAGTACTGTATCATGATATCATCCTCTTAGTCATCACCACCTGTATGTAGTTACTGCATCATGATATCATCCTCTTAGTCATCACCACCTGTATGTAGTTACTGCATCATGATATCATCCTCTTAGTCATCACCACCTGTATGTAGTTACTGCATCATGATATCATCCTCTTAGTCATCACCAACTGTGTGTAGTACTGTATCATGATATCATCCTCTTAGTCATCACCACATGTATGTAGTTACTGCATCATAATATCATCCTCTCAGTCTAGCAAAAATATGCACGAGCGTTTTGCCGCCTACTAATCTTAGGCGTGGCTGCCTCCCTTACATCGTCGTACTCTATATCTGGAGACGTCTAAATTTATTTTATTTATAAAAGTATTATCAACGGACACCCGTGTTTCGTTGCTTATGGCTCTTCAGCGAGCTGTACTTTTAGAAAGATTCGAAACCGAAATCACAGTTACGGCGTTCTTACCAATTAGGCTACGGAATCTCGCCAGAAATACTGGACATTTTTATCGCTCATAAAGCGTACACATTAATTCTCTCTCTCACTCTCATATATAAATATATATATATATATATATATATATATATATATATTTATATATAAGTACAGACACGGAAGCGTCATTTCGATGTTCATTATCTGTTTGTGTTTGTTTGTTGTTTTGTTCAATGGCTTTTGTTTGTACTAATGTTGTCCTCTTTACACACAAATACTAAAAAGACACTCAACGTATAAAGATACTCACAGATGTTCACATTCAAATTAATTTCCTCTTGTCTGGGAGGTTGAACGAGTAAGATGGAACACAAAGCTGAAGGTGGGGCGGGGAGACCTTAATGTTGTCCTATTCATGACTAATAATATTCTAAGAAAACTTTTCTTCTTTCGTCTTTTTCTCAAAGAAGACAATTTTTAATTAGATACCTTATTTATTTTTTATTGCTAGTTTGTTGGTTTCTTGTTAATTTACATACTGCGTTTAGTTTTGTTTTATGGTGTGTTTTGTTTATATCCTGAGCGGTGTGACTTGTCATTGTAACGACTGTTATCAATAAGTTGCGACCTTTAAAAGCTCGCGGCAATGTCAGGTGTTTCGAATTGAACGATACTGTTAGAATGAACAAACATAACATTCTTATTCATAAAGGCCTGCGTTTCCCTATTGACAACTACGTATGGTAGCCAAGAGATATCCAGAGATGATGTCATGTGTTCTTCAGAAGAGGTAAACAATACAGTGGTATCTTTAATTTTATACTTCGGCTTTCAGTGGATATTGTTAAAGTTAAATAAACAAGGAACACACTAAATATCTTACATTAAATTGATAAAAATTAAGGTTCGATTAAACAATGGTTTAGATGTCATACGTGTATGCATATCAAAATGAGTAATCCAATAAAATATATATTTTAAAGGTAATGGGACTTAAGTCTTCAAACCATTTCTATTGGGTTTCTACTTCCTGATAATGAAGTAAGTGAATACTTTAAGTGAATACGGTTTTGTGATAAACAGATGGCCACAACAATTTTCTATTTGAATCTATCATGTTCGGCTTCCTTTTCAGGGGGAGATACTCACAAACACGGCATGAAAAATAAGACGGCTGTGATAACACACAGCTTTTTGTAGCAAAAAAGCGGTCTGTTAATCCCTATTTATATAAAATTAGGCATTTGAATTGAATTTCTTCTTAAGACCCCTTAAACTTAAGCTTTGAATTTTAGACATTTTCTAGAACGAAAATTGACTTCGATCAAAATTGAAATAATGATTCTAGACATAAGGTTTAGTATTATTATATCTTAAAGTTATTAATCTTCCTAATAGGACATAAAAGTTGTGCAAAACTGTTCTGTTTGTAGAATTAATTTTACCCGTCCTTGGACAGGTATTATACTAGTAAGACTATAAAAACCTTGTTTGCGACACAATAAAAACTTGTAATTAGTAAAAAAAATCTCAGCTGAACATCAACTGAAAAATTCCATTCCTATTGAAGATACATCATCGGTCATGTTGTTCTTTTTTTTGATTCAGGATTGTCAATATAAGGCAAACTTGTTTTGTTACTATTAGAAAAATATTGTCAGATTGTCAACATAATAAATATATATTTGTGTATTTGTAATTACTATTTTATGTAGCAACTTATGAGTAATTTGCCGTAGTTAAAGTAAAACATTATTTCATAAGAATAAAATCTGTCAACAAAAATACAATAGAATAGCTTCCACGATTGCATTACATCACAAATGCTAATTAGTTTTTAGTTACACGTGAAAAGTTGTAATTTATTTCATGAATTTAAAATTATTTATAATCTCATTTTTCAGCCATTTTAATCTTTATTTTGATAATGACGGTTTGCAGCTAAAACATGAAAAATACATTTTGAATATTAAAATATTCCATTTTAAGTTTTAATACGTTATTAAATACATTATTAGAAATATAAATCCCTCAATTTGATTTATTATACACGATCACAAAAAAATCTGGTTCCACGATTAACCAGAAGAAAACCCCCGAATCTGTTGACACAGAATGATGTATCGGATTATATTCATGGCAAGTTGAAATTCTACACGAAGTACATTTGTAAGAATTATGATTAAAAAGTGGAGAAGATTGTTAGGCAGAAAAAATACCTGACTTGTAGCAAATTGACAAGAAGCACACCCAGGTTGTGTCAGTACACCAAGAGCTATGAAGCAGAAACGAAGTAATAAGCTACAAATCTCACCTTTAAGTGGAATGCTACACTTTTGAATCAAAGGTAATTTAAGAATGACCGTGCCTGAACTAAATTAGGGCAGGGACTTGATTGTTGTTTAATAATCTAGATTTTCCCTTTTCCGATAAACGTAACGTTTTCTTTTAATTTAAAAAGGAAAAGAAGGGTAATAATAAACGTTGCTTGGAGTCTAGATTCAATGGTTTAGAGTGTGACGTAATCCTCAAATTACATTTTTCTTAAATGTTTATATAGCCAATAGATAATTCAAAATATCGAGCGAGGATGTATTGTTTTCTTTTGAAATATTTTTTTTTTCATAGCTTGAGAGAAAGTGCCACTGATATATATATATATATATATATATATATATATATATATATATATATCATTTTCCTGTCAAAACTTTGTTCGTCAGTCAGCTTGGGAGATAGAAGGAGGGCTAAATATAGAATTGGAGACGAGAGGCATACCTCAGTTATCTGCTCACCCCTCCCACTTTTGCGTCTGAGCAACTCGACCGTTAGAGTTCGCCAGGTCAGCTGTACCCAGCGACACGGACCCCGACCCAAATCCGACATCTAGTCAAACCCTGACTGCTGACTCATCGAGAAAGAAAAAGAATGAATAACAAGAGGAAGGAAAAGCGAGACTACTGAGGACAGAATCTACCACTAAGTTTGAGTGGAGCAGATGCGAAACTCATCGATCCAGATTCACGAAAGAGCTGCACCAAGGTGTGGGCGTAGAAAGTCGCGAAACGAGTCGTCATTCACCACGAAACGCGACAACCATAGAAGAAAAAGAATACGACACGTCGAAGGAGTATTTGTGCAAAGTTCCTGCACCCCGGAAATCGTCAATGTATCTGACATTGATATGAACACTAACAAAGACCCCCTGAATACATCTCAAAGAAAGTCATTTAAAATATAGTAAATCGATGAAGAGGAAAATAAATATTTGAACCTTTATATATATATATATATATATATATATATATATATATATATATATATATATATATATAATATTCCAGCTGAGTTGATCAATAGTTGCTTCCCGAATACATTTTTCCAATAGAATTTACTCACACAAAATAGATGCTAAAATATTCCGATATCTCTACAAAGCTACCATCTGCAAATGCATGAACAATTATTGTCACATTTGGGCTGGTGTACCATCTACTAGTCTCTACCTCTTAGAATAGGTCCCCAAAATAGTATCTTATTTAATAGGTCCCTCACTATCCACCAAGCACCAGCTCCTGTTTAATCGCCGCAATGTTGCATCCTTGTGCTTGTTTTACAAGTACTTCAATGAAATGTGCCCAAATGAACTTGCTGCTCTGGTTCCCTCTTGACGCAAATACTCTCGGCCAACCCGATCATCAGCTAAATACCATCCATTCACGTTGGAGGTATCCAGATGCCAGAGTGCCTTCTACTCGCATAGCTTCTTTTCTCGAGCTACCGGCATTTGAAACTAACTCCCTGTTTCCCCGACTGTAACGACATTCAGGAATTTAAAACTAATGTGACCAAGCATCTCGCTGCACATCTCCCAATTTAGAAAAACTCCCTAAACTTTTACCCTAATTCGCAGAAGCCCCTTACGTCTACAGTGGCAACTTGCCTTGTTTGGGGTGAACTGAGTTACCAAAAATTACTTAGTTTATGGATTGAGTTATGTTCGAAAAAATATAACATTTTGATTGGTCTAGTTTGCCGTAATTTGCATATCATTCACCAAGTAACGCATTTCTTATTAAGTTTCAGTCGATTACTCTATGTTGTTTGACTCCCCCTCTCTTATTTGATACAATATCTATGCACTCTCTCTCACTGTCTGTGCATATGTTTATTAACAATCAGGGCTAAGAAAACTAACTATAAAACGGAAAATTGAATAGTTCATTATACACAACAGGGAATATATTATACACAACAGGGAATATCAGCAAAAATATTAATACTATTTAGCCCATAGAAAGAGATAGAAAGAGAGAGAGAGAGAGAAAGAGAGAGAGAGAGAGGGGAGATACAGACAAACAGATAAACTAATTGTGGAGTTTCTCTGTCTATTGTTTTAATTACACTGGGTTTGCAAACTCACTTCTTCCTTACTTAAACCATCTTACCAGATCTCAGCGGGCGACCATACGAATCATATTTTGTTCGTGTGCTATATAACCTTTAATTCATATATAAATACTCGTTGACACTCCGGTATTGCTTCGGAATGAACGATGACAGATGTGTAGTCGTGCGCGCCAATACCTATATTGCCATTATTATTCTAATTTGTGTTTCTATAAATTCAAATTTCAAGTACAGCCAGGGAACAAATTGTAAAATTAACTTTACGGATTAAAGTTACAGAAATAATATACAGTATTTTACTTTTTAGTTGTCCCAAAAGAAAGTAATTTTGAACTTATAAATAAGATAAAACGTCGTCTTTGTCTTTTATGGATATCTAGCGCGAAGGTTGATTTTCCAATATTATTGTAAAACCACCGTGAATACAATCATTATTTTATTGTCCTATTTTGTCTATGTATATGCAATAATTTCATCGATGATTATATATATATATATATATATATATATATATATATATATATATATATATATATATTGAAAAGTCACACATTGGAAACGTCGCTGGAATGGCAATAATAAAAATAAATAAAATATTTAGAAAACCTGAACAACACAAATTATTTGTTTTTAAAAATAAATTATTTATTTACTTTAAAAACATTTTTTCTTTTTTTCTTTTAACTTGAGTACTTTCGGTAAAATATACCATCGTAAGACGTATAAGCATATTTTTTTTTCTTCTTTTTTTTCTTCCTGATCGTGACATAGTTATCGCAGTCAAGTTGAAATTCGTCTTGATGTTACTGACAAAAATGTTGATATGACTGTGTGTACCACGAGGTTACGTGGAAAAGGTATTTTGAAAAGTCACACATTGGAAACGTCGCTGGAATGGCAATAATAAAGAGAATATTTTTTATAAAATATTTAGAAAACATGCACAACGCAAATTATTCGTTTTTAAAATAAATATTTAATATATATATATATATATATATATATATATATATATATATATATCAGCAACCCTCTCCATTCCTTTTCTCGTTTCGCTTATGCCTGTCGAGCAATGTTATTATTATTATTCAAAAAAAGATTTTACTAAGTGATCTATTTTTTATTTACTCACTTAAATTACTGTTATTATAGAAGAAACTATTGCATATAATGCATATCAATTAACTTATTATGAACTGTTTTAAAAATAGTTATGCAAATCAGTTACTCAAGTAATTGTCTATAGATCATTCATCCGTATAATATATAGCCTATTTCAAAATCATTGATTGATACACGCCATAAACTGGTATCGTCTTGGCCTTCGGGGCTTGATTTACGCCGGTCTATGGATCTGTCCTGAGCAGTTCTAGGAGGTCCACCCTCCCAGGCTTTGCCTCTCCTCTTTGGGGAGGAGTAAGTTTGTTGCTTACTGCCTGAGGCGCCCCTACCGGGGAATGCCGACGGGGCTACCCAGGCAATTTTTAATGGCCAGAGTGCTCACCTTCTCGGGCGCTGGCTTTTAAAGTCCCACTTTCCGACCCGAGCTTGGGTCACATCTTACTTGTGGGAGTAAGATAAACCTGGCCTTGTGCCTAACCTCCTGGGGACGTAAATAAAATGTCGTATCGTTGATTGATACACACCATAAACTGGTATCGTCTTGGTCTTCGGGGCTTGATTGCCGCCGGTCTATGGGTCTGTCCTGTGCAGTTCTAGGAGTTCCACCCTCCCAGGCTTTGCCTCCCCTCTTTGGGGAGGAGTAATTTTATTGCTTACTGCCTGAGGCGCCCCTACCGGGGAATGCCGACGGGGCTGCCCAGGCAATTTTTAAGGGCCAGAGTGCTCACCTTCTCGGGCGCTGGCTTTTCAAACCCCACTTTCCGACCCGAGCTTGGGAGTAAGATAAACCTGGCCTTGTACCTAACCTCCTGGGGAGGTAAATAAAATGTCGTATCATTGATACGCGCCATAAACTGGTATCGTCTTGGCCTTCGGGGCTTGATTTACGCCGGTCTATGGGTCTGTCCTGTGCAGTTCTAGGAGGTCCACCCTCCCAGGCTTTGCCTCCCGTCTTTGGGGAGGAGTAAGTTTATTGCTTAGTGCCTGAGTCGTCCCTACCGGGGAATGCCGACGGGGCTGCCCAGGCAATTTTTTATGGCCAGAGTGCTCACCTTCTCGGGCGCTGGCTTTTCAAACCCCACTTTCCGACCCGAGCTTGGGTCAATCTTACTTGTGGGAGTAAGATAAACCTGGCCTTGTGCCTAACCTCCTGGGGAGGTAAATAAAATGTTGTATCATTGATTGATACGCGCCATAAACTGATATCGTCTTGGCCTTCGGGGCTTCATTTACGCCGGTCTATGGGTCTGTCCTGTGCAGTTCTAGGAGGTCCACCCTCCCAGGCTTTGCCTCCCGTCTTTGGGGAGGAGTAAGTTTATTGCTTACTGCCTGAGTCGTCCCTACCGGGGAATGCCGACGGGGCTGCCCAGGCAATTTTTTATGGCCAGAGTGCTCACCTTCTCGGGCGCTGGCTTTTCAAACCCCACTTTCCGACCCGATCTTGGGTCACATCTTACTTGTGGGAGTAAGATAAACCTGGCCTTGTGCCTAACCTCCTGGGAAGATAAATAAAATATTGTATCATTGATTGATACACGCCATAAACTGGTATCGTCTTGGCCTTCGGGGCTTGATTTACGTCGGTCTATGGGTCTGTCCTGTGCAGTTCTAGGGGGTCCACCCTCCCAGGTTTTGCCTCTCCTCATTGGGGAGGAGTAAGTTTATTGCTTACTGCCTGAGGCGCCCCTACCGGGGAATGCCGACGGGGCTGCCCAGGCAATTTTTAAGGGCCAGAGTGCTCACCTCGGGCGCTGGCTTTTCAAACCCCACTTTCCGACCCGAGCTTGGGTCACCTCTTACTTGTGGGAGTAAGATAAACCTGGCCTTGTGCCTAACCTCCTGGAGAGGTAAATAAAATGTTGTATCATTGATTGATACGCACCATAAACTGGTATCGTCTTGACCTTCGGGACTTGATTTACGCCGGTCTATGGGTCTGTCCTGTGCAGTTCTAGGAGGAACACCCTCCCAGACTCTGCCTCCCCTATTTGAGGAGGAGTAAGTTTATTGCTTACTGCCTGAGGCGCCCCTACCGGGGAATGCCGACGGGGCTACCCAGGCAATTTTTAAATGGCCAGAGTGCTCACCTCTCGGGCGCTGGCTTTTCAAACCCCACTTTCCCGACCCGAGCTTGGGTCACATCTTACTTGTGGGAGTAAGATAAAACTGGCCTTGTGCCTAACCTCCTGGGGAGGTAAATTAAATGTCGTATCATTAATACGCGCCATAAACTGGTATCGTCTTGGCCTTCGGGGCTTGATTTACGCCGGTCTATGGGTCAGTCCTGTGCAGTTCTAGGAGGTCACCCCTCCCAGGCTTTGCCTCCCCTCTTTGGGGAGGAGTAAGTTTATTGCTTACTACCTGAGGCGCCCCTACCGGGGAATGCCGACGGCGCTGCCCAGGCAATTTTTGAATGGCCAGATTGCTAACCTCTCGAGCGCTGGCTTATCTAATCCCACTTTCCCGACCTCGTGTCACATCTTACCTTGTGGGAGGTAGATAAATAACCCATGTCGTATCATTAGTACGCGCCATAAACTGGTATCGTCTTGGTGTTCGGGGCTTGATTTACGCCGGTCTATGGGTCAGTCCTGTGCAGTTCTAGGAGGGGCCCCCGTCCAGGCTTTGCCTCCCCTCTTTGGGGAGGAGTAAGTTTATTGCTTATACCTGAGGCGCCCCTACCGGGGAATGCCGACGGGGCTGCCCAGGCAATTTTAAAATTTCCAGAGTGCTCACCTCTCGGGCGCTGGCTTTTCAAACCCCACTTTCCGACCGAGCTTGGGTCACATCTTACTTGTGGGAATAAGATAAACCTGGCCTTGTGCCTAACCTCCTGGGGAGGTAAATCAAATGTCGTATCATTGATACGCGCCATAAACTGGTATCGTCTTGGCCTTCGGGGCTTGATTTACGCCGGTCTATGGGTCTGTCCTGTGCAGTTCTAGGAGGTCCACCCTCCCAGGCTTTGCCTCCACTCTTTGGGGAGGAGTAAGTTTATTGCTTACTGCCTGAGGCGCCCCTACCAGGGAATGCCGACCGGGCTGCCCAGGCAATTTTTAATGGTCAGAGTTCTACCCTTTTCGAGCGCTGGCTTTTCAAGTCCCATTTTCCCGACCCCACCTTGGGTCACATCTTACCTTGTGGGAGTAAGATAAAACTGGCCTTGTGCCTAACCTCCTGGGGAGGTAAATAAAATGTTGTATCATTGATTAGTACCCACCAAAAACTGGTATCGTCTTGGCCTTCGGGGCTTGATTTACACCGGTCTATGGGACGGTACTGTGCAGTTCTAGGAGGTCCACCCTCCCAGGCTTGGCCTCCCCTCTTTGGGGAGGAGTAAGTTTATTGCTTACTGCCTGAGGCGCCCATACCGGGGAATGCCGACGGGGCTGCCCAGGCAATTTTTAATGGCCAGAGGTCTCACCTTCTCGGGCGCTAGCTTTTTAAGTCCCACTTTCCCGACCCGACCTTGGGTCACGTCTTACCTTGTGGGAGTAAGATACAACTGGCCTTGTACCTAACCTCCTAGGGAGGTAAATAAAAAAAAATGTTGTATCATTGATACACCCCATAAACTGGTATCGTTTTGGCCTTCGGGGCTTGATTTACGCCGGTCTATTGGTATGTCCTGTGCAGTACTAGGAGGCCCACGCTCCCAGGCTTTGCCTTCCCTCTTTGGGGAGGAGTAAGTTTATTGCTTACTGCCTGAGGCGCCGCCCCTACAGAGGAAGGCCGACGTGGCTGGCCAGGCAATCTTAAATGGCTAGAGTGTTCACCTTCACGGGTACTGGCTTTTCAAGTCCCACCTTCCCGACCCGACCTTGGGTCACATCTTACCTTGTGGGAGTAAGATAAAACTGGCCTTGTGCCTAACCTCCTGCGGAGGTAAGTAAAATGTTGTATTATTTATTTACATAACAGTAACCCACTTTGATTGTTATATAGGATGATACACGAAGAAAACTTTTGTATTTATTCATTATATATACATATACATATATATGTATGTATGTATATATATATATATATATATATATATATATATATATATATATATATATATATATATATATATATTATATATATATATGTTTAAAAGAAAGATGCTTAGGACTGAAAACTAAAGTACAGTCGCTTACAATTCGTTCACTTAAAAAATATTTTTCAAAGCAGTTCTTGAAATCCTATTTTTTCTCTCATTCTTGACTTTTGTTTACTTTGATGAATATTTCCCTATGCCCTTGGCTCTCATCTTGCCATCCATTTATTCACCTTTTTTTACAAAACATCTGAGATAAACTCTTCTGCGCTATTTTCTTCCCCTTCCATTGCTTCTCATAGATTAATGATATGAGCTAAAACTTGCATTACGATGTTTGCTACTTATGTTTTGTGATTAGGGAAAGTATCTATGGAGGATAGCGAGATGCGGTTGAATGATGTAGAAAATTGGTCCTTATTTCCTCCAGGGATGTCTTTCTTTCTTGTAATCGCTTAACGAAGGAAACTGCTCCATTTGGAATAAAGAATGGCCGTTTGGAGGAAGGAAGAGGCAACGATAAAAATATATATAGAAATGAAGAGGAAAGAGGATGGAAAGGTTATTATTATTTTCATTTTTTTTTTACTTTTTCTTCTTCAAAAGATCTGTTTCATTGATATTTATTAAATCGATCTTAGTGCGGCACAAGATTCCAAAATGAATAACACTTAGTGTATGTCTAATTCATTATAGATTTAATAGTTTGCAGAAAAATATGTCTATTTTAGTCTTGTATCATATTTCTAAATATAACATACTTTAAACTTGTATGATATTTTATTCTTACTTCTTTTTAGTTCATAATCAGTGTCTAAATTACGGTTAAATGCTGTCAAAATCCTTGATAATAAAAAAAAGACCATCCATTAACATAATAAGGTGAACACACAAGTGTATCTATATATTTTGGCTATCGTGAAATGTTCACCGAGGCAACAAAACTGACGTCATCTCAGAAACAAAACTTGCTAGAAAAAGAGTTAGACCATATTTGAAGAAGTAGAAATAAGAAAATACTGATTTTGCATAAGTTTTGCCCATTTTGATAGCCGACATTTAGTAGAGACTTGTTATAATTGATTGAATTGTTTCGAAACTTCTTAGACGAAATACTTTGATAGTAAATATTTAGTAATGTTATGCGTGCTTACCTTTGTACACAAGACTGAAGTTGTAACAACATATAAGTAAACAAACTAATCTATAAATATAAATTGAAATTTGGAAGAAATTCAGGTGTCCGCGCACTTTACCATATATAATCAACCATAATCATTACTTACTTGATTACATCGATGCGTGATTTGACCTGAATGACGTCAAATGATCTTGAAATTCAAATGTTTGTTTTTCGTTTAATAATTACTATGTACTTTTTCACCGTTTATCATACTGTGGATATGTTTACAATTTCCGCTAAAGATGAGTAATTTGAGCTAGTGAAATTAATGAAAAATAAAGTCCCGGACAATAACAAAAATGTTGCAAAATATTTGTTGAGCTAATAGTTTACAAGAATGTTATAAAGAATGATCAAAGGACAAATAAACGCAGAATGCTTTATTGCATGTAGACATATATCTCTATATATTAAGTAATAATGTGCATATTTATATTATATATATA
Organism: Sepiola atlantica; assembly: GCA_963556195.1. NCBI lineage: Eukaryota > Metazoa > Mollusca > Cephalopoda > Sepiida > Sepiolidae > Sepiola > Sepiola atlantica. Next base: position 55,892,737 of record OY744529.1, on the reverse strand, counting down.
TATATATATATATATATATATATATATATATATATATATATATATATATAGAATTCACCGTGAACTAATGAACCGATCATTATGAATTATGGAATATATATTCTAGAAAACTGAGTGAATAATGTGGGCCTCTTATTTCTCTTTACAATTTAGGTTGTGTGGCCCCGAAACTAACCTATAAAACCCTCGACATATAAAAAACATTTTAAATAAGCGGGATACAAAAAATTATCATGAAAAGAAATGGTGTACCTTATATTTGGAGTAGTGTTAGGACGATTAATTAGAATCGGAATCGAGAATTAAAAAATCGGAACTTTTTAGTTATTTGAATCGGAATCGGAATCGGAAAAAGTTGAGTCTAATTTGCGATTCCAAAAAAGATTCTTGAAAAAAATTAAGCTTAATTTTCCATTTCTAGTACTAATGATAAAATGATAAATATTTATTGTTTTTAAACTACCTAAAAAACTAAAATCTATAGATCATAATAACATCAAAATACGATGCAAATTTATTTTACTAATGTAAAAAAAGAAATGTGGACATTTGCCATGTCCTTCAGCATGACAAACCTGACTAGCGGTAACCAAAAATTGAAATAAAAAACTTAGAACATTTTCAAAGGTTTGGTTTGGAGTTGAATTAGGTATAAATTATTTAGTGAATTTTAAGAATTTGAGGGCTCTACGCGAGACCACACTTTTGCATCAGTTCTTCTTGGATTTTGAGTTTCTGTGGTTGTAAAAATATTAAATATATAAAAGGTTGATAGGGTGGAGATAGAAGGCAATAAAATCAAAGACTAAAAATAAGAATGATTCTTGTTGCTGATTAATATTATTAAAACCGTTCGGCAGTTCGGTTCATTTTCTTTCCACTAACAAAATACTGCTTTCAGACGACGTAGAAGACAGTGGAAATTTGGTCGCCAACATAAAAATGCCGGTGCGCAATTTTTAAACTATTATAATAAAACTTGAAAATGTTTTCTGAATGAAAAATTAATTAGTAACAAGTTGTTATTATTTTTTGTTTCATATTTAAACGTATAATGTAATGTGAAAGTTTGAATTGTTTCCTTTGTAGAAGATAGGTAGATTCTTTTACTATATAAGAACTGAGAAGTACTATTTTTATTATAATGGATGAAAATCCTAAACTACATACTCACCCCCCCCCAAATATATATAAAAATAAATATTTAAAAATATTTTTACTTTATTTTTTTCAAGTTAGATGTTCTGATATTATCTTTTCAAAGTTCAAATTTATATACATTCAAAATCCAATGCAAATGTTACGTTTATCAATATATATATACGTATTTACTGTTCCTAGACAGTGTTGCCCGGGAGTTTTTATTTTCAGTTTTTTTTAAATTTTATTCTCAGTTTTTATTTAACTAGCCATGTTTTTTAAAACAAAATCTTGTTTAAATAGGATTTTCAAAGTTAAATTAACTCGCCAACAAAAGAAATGAAAGGAAAAGTTCTGTTATTTAACGCGTTTCCTCTTCTTTTAACCTACACTGCGTCCGATGAGTTACATGTGTATTTTGTTGGCTTTATTAGTTTTGTTCATTTCTCTGTAATTTTTTCTCGATGATTAAGATATAATAATTCTTTGTTCAATAATACATACAATTTTTGATAAAAAAAAAACTGTAAACAAAAACAAACACGTTTTCTCTAATGTTTAGTTAAGTAAATGTATGTATTCATTTTAAAACAAGAATCTTTAAATGTAAGAAGAATAATCTAGCTTTACCTCATTTTAAAATAGTTAATTAAATTCATTTACTGAGACATGTTTGCTTCTTTAAAATGAAAATGAACAGTTTTTTGTTAATCAAGAAAAAGAAAAATATTTTCCATAAAATGGCCGAAAAATATCAATAAATTGTTTGTCAGTAATACATTTATTCAGTGTCAGATATCTAATCAATGTCTTAAAAGTTCATACACAAATATCTGGCAAAAGAAAACATCAGGGTTAATAAATAAAATCTATCGGGTGGGTCAAATTCTTTGAGGTAGAATTATTTTAGATTAAATTCTACATCGGCAGATTCATTGGAAAGCCCGTTATAAGATCGTTATAAATCAATAAAAGCCTATCACACGAAAAGAAATTTATTTATCTACACGTTTTCCAATGTGTATTTAAACAAATATTTTATCGCTGAAATACAAAGAAAATGAAAATATCCAGTTTTTATAGATTTTTTTCCCGCGCAAAATTATATTAAAATAAAACTAATGTAAACAAATTGTTAGTTTAAGAGAAATATTTTGAAAATCAACACAACGTGCAATTTAAATGAAAAATTCATTTATTTAATTTATTTTGCAAGCTTTCGTTGTAGAACCACTTTGTCAGGCGAGACTGTCTTGTTTATTTTTATACATGACTTGTGTATATTTACTTTTTTACTCATTGTTCTTTTTAGGAAAAAGTTTGTGATAAAAAAGCTCCAAATATCGGAAATTTTCTATATTAACGAACTTAAAGCGGCGCCATTTAATGAACTCTTTTGATAGAAGGTTTATAGTTGCGCACGTGATTACTTTATGCTGTAGCTGTGTTCTTTCTGGCGTTTTTGCTATTGGAATCCAAATCGACAGTTGTATCGGAATCGGGAAAAGTATTCGAATCGTTCGATTACTGATTTTGAGTTATATTGTGTTAGAACATTTTAATCGGACTGGTGCGCGCGGGGTGAGAATCAATAATATAACTCCTAAACTAATGAATATATCATTATGAATTATAAGATACGTATTTTAAACGGTGAGTAACGTGTGCACATTATTATGTTTGTTGTACATTTATCATATATATTATGTGCCCCAAAACAACATCCCACCCCCTAAAAATTAAAATAAAACAAGATACAATTGTCTACCAAATAAATAACGTTTACTTACTTGAGATGGCAAAAAGAAATTACGTGTTGTCACTTTCGGGAGGGTTAGAGTACATATATGTCTCTTATATATCTCTTAGTATGAAAATGTTAGGCTCAAAATGCTATAAATATTGCTTATACACCTCCCTGATGTATATATATATATATATATATATATATATATATATATATATATATATATATATATATATGTATATATGTATGTCATTATAAACAGCTCCATTGAGATGCATGGACCCTTCTCCCCAGAAATAAATGTTACCAAAATTGACGCAAATTTGAGTTCTGTTGATATGACAGCTTAAATCTATTGTTGCATAAACCCACTCTTGGGCCGCGGCGGTTCTCATTTTGTATACTCGTCCCTGAAAGGGCCGTGACAGTTCACGTTTAATACTCGTCATTGTTAAAACATCATAAATCACATAGTTCATATATTGTTTGCATACCTTTTATATTTCTCCCTCGCCGTGTAGAGATTCGCCGTCTCGATGTCGTCTAGTGGATGAATTATTTCTACTTTCCTTCCTGTCGTGAACCACGCCGTTCGTTGTCTGCAACAAAAGCTTCCAGACCGCCTCACCAAACAGCAATCTCTTTAAGTTTAAATTCTTTTTATTACAAGCGTTGTTATTTATCGGCCTGGGCCATTCACTACGTCGAGAGAGAGAGAGAGAGAGAGAGAGAGAGCGAGCAAATCACTACTTTATCGTAGTTACTTAACAATTATTTGTTTAACCATTCATAGAGGAGGGAAAGGATATCTCTCGCTTGTATTTTCTTAGGGAAATACTTCCCTTATCTGTTGTAAATTACATGGTAGCAATCACGTCTCATCGGTTTGCCTCCAAAACCAAGACAGGCTAAACTCGCTTCTCACGAAGAACGAGTGACGTCACGGATCCCTCTGTTTCCCACGCAAGGGCCTGTGACGTCACAGAGCCTCTCGCAGGTGCAAATTGACCCTTGATCTGGGATCTCGCCACAGGGTGACCTTGGTACGTCTGTGATTTCTGACTGTGAGAACAGGCCCTATTCTGCACGCAACTGCCGCTCCATCCCGCGTTAATTCGCGCAAGTCAAACCAACGATCTCCAACAGATACGTCGATTCCCATAGGACCATTATCCAACACTATAAAATTAACATTACTTAGGTTTCTTCATAATTTTTTCTTTACTCAGTTTATGTGTTTGCTTAGTTTGAAGTGTTAAGAAATTTGACTCGATTGATTAAAGCGTGCAAAAAGCTCTCAATATTATGAACCCTTTACCCTAAAATGGATAGAACAGTTAATAATTGTTATAAATGAAAACACGGTGGTAAATGGATCAACAATTCAATTACAATGGATTACAAATGAGAAAACAGTATTGTAAATCTGAAGAGACTTGTCACTCAGAATCAAAAGAAAGACAACTATTTTACCAGTGAGCGATCACTGGTTATAACTCGTGTAAGAACTCTTAGCAAGCGAGTAATAGTTATAACAAAATGAAGAAGCAGAAGAAGAAGAAGAAGAAGAAGAAGAAGAAAAAGAACATCAACAACAACAATTTTCGAGTCGGAAAACCAACCCACATTGCGAGGTGACAGACACCGACCCCAGGTAAATTTTATTGAATGGCACTATCTAAACACAACTGAAAATACTAAGACAAATCAAAGGGAAATGAATCTGCCATAGTAGACATATAAGAGAAGTACCGTTATGTAACCCCCGACCCACAAAGACAAGTGGTGACATAAACATCGGTTGGCATCACAGAAAATCTGCGAAAACTCGCTGTCACAGAGATTGCAGAGAATACCATTGGCTTTTACATCTAAACGATCACTGATAATTACTCATATGCTTACCCCTAGTAAGTAAGAGCTGCTGCTGCTGATAATAATAATAATAATAATAATAATAATAATAATAATAATAATAATAATGATTATTATTATTATTATTATTATTATTATTATTATTATTATTATTATTATTATTATTATTATTATTATTATTATTATTATTATTAACAACTAACTATGAATGAAACCGTGTGTACTACTTGAGATGAAGTATGAGAAGCTCGATACAACGGAAGACATAAAACTGGCCAATCGAGAGGTGGAGAGTAAATGTGGTAACTGCAAATAGCTGTACATTCTAGAAGCGGACAACATAAAAAAACATTCAGATCAAATTGATCAGATAAAAATGCTTAAATATCATTGGCTATTTATTCTGCCATGAAAGAAACTCAACTGAGCCAATGAATTTCCAAAATATAAACCTCTGAATAACCTCAGAACCTCATACATGTTTTACAGCTGGAATATATATATATATATATATATATATATATATATATATATATATATATATATATATATATATATATATATATATATATATATATATATATATATGCACATTTTGTTCTGAAATCAAATAAGAAAAGAATTGCTTCTCATCCGATTACAATATAATTTTAGTCGACGTGAAACTTCCATTCTGTACGTTTTAAATCAACCTCGTATAGTGAACAACATGGGCAAGCAAGTTATTAATGACAAGTTATAAATGACAGATCTGCTCGGTTGCAGAGTTTATTTCAAAGTTTCCCTTCAACTGAACTAATTACCATAACGCATTTTCACAGTCTAGTTCACCACACTTTTTGGCCATAGCAGAAATGGTTACATTCATACTTTTACTCAGTAATGCAATAAAACAGTCATATCCTGAACACGACACGAAAACTCCACAGTTTGTGCCCGTAAGCATTATACAACCGTCGCATATGAATACGCACACACACATATTTTAGTTATATATACATTTTAACCTAAACATTTATTAGAATCTGGTCATTATCTTTTGTTGTCGTATCAGCATACATTAATATTATTATATTTGTTACAGTTGTTATTGGCTATAGAGTGAGTAGAATTTGATTCCAAGTCTTGTCAGTTTGTGTTACTCTTACGAGTTGTTTTAGCAAACTTACATGACTTGTGTGATATTTTTGTCTTTGAGTCGTGGGTAAATCTGTTATTGTGGTTTTATGTTTAGTTTTAATTAAGTATAAAATCTCTCACGAGAGGGTTTTACTTTCGTTCACATAAAAAGGCAATTGAAAAGTTGACGTTCCAAAGGAGGAGCACATTCAGCAATTGAGAGAATCTGAAACAGAGCGAGATTTGAAAAAGGGAAAGATTTGAAAAAAAGCAAAATTGTTTGTTTATATTTCGCATCCTTAAACCCTTCTTTTCTACCTGGTGATCCTTTGGGGTCGGGAATCAACACAAACGTTCGACATTGGAAGCAAACAAAACAACCAACAAGAGTCAGCGTTTTACAATCGGAGCGAAAAACGAGAAAATATTTATAAAGCAGACGAGAGAAGAGACATTGAAATTAAGAAGAAAGAACGAAATAAAAAAAGGAAAGAGAAGAGAATAGAAAAAAAGAAAGAGAGAAGAATAGAAGAGGAAAGAGAAGAGTTGTAAATGAAAAGACGTGAACAGAAACAAAATCAGCGGGCAAAAAGGGAGATGAAATAAAGAAGATGACATGATAGTACTGAACACATAAGATAAACACTACCAGATAGATGTTGCCGTTCACGGGATGAACTTAAAGGCAGGAAACCCCTCAAATATATAGAACTTTACAGCGAACTAAAGTAAATAGGAACATGCAAAAATGAGAACTAGGAAAAGTTTTGAAAAACCTAGAAAAGGCAAAGAGAAATTAAAATCAAAGCTAGTATTGACCGCATAGACACTACGGTACAGCTAAAAAGTCAAAATACGAATAGAAATTTTAACGTGTGGAATTACACCGATACAACCGAGCGACTACAAATATGGTTAAATAAAGAACGTCATATTAAGCATACAAAGACGATTCCCAAAAAACTGAAACTTCAATAGTAGATATATAAGAGAAATCTATAAATTGGCATTCCCTCCCCCGACCAACCAAAACGACGTGACACAAACAGCGCTTTGTACCATAGACAAACAGTTTTTAAAGTCTCTAAGAAGATGAATATCCGAAGAGTGGGAATATCATGCAAGCCTAAATTGCAAGGGTATTCCGAGTTCTAGAATCCTGAGGTTAGTCTTATTGCCAGTGAAATTCTGGAGAAAGGTATCAATCATTATCAGTGAAAATGGAAAACGGCCGGTGCGAGAACTTGTGTTACATTGGTTATCAAATTAAACAGAGCGAAGTAAACATATGGGGAGACTCATTATTAGATTGCAGGAACACCACTCTTTTTAACAGTGACGATCATTCTACTGACTTGTGTGAGAAATCCCTGTGTAGAAAATTATGAAATTGAATATAGAATTAATTGCCTTTCGTTCAATTACAACACCTAAGAATTTGTGAAAATACCATAAAAACGAATATGTTTTCTTATTGACATTTTGAACTAGAAATAGTAATAATGTGGCACGTGGAAACACATATAATTCCAGTGTTAGTTAGGGCACTAGGGTTAATTAAAAAAGGTTATCTCTGGCAGTGTACGTCATAACGCACATATGATGTAAAACGTTATAAATGTAAAAATATTACAAGAAAAAACATTTGTGTGTGTGTATTTTTCATTTTACTTCAGTCGAGATTCTCAGAAATCAAGTGGCCCCTTGCTGGGGCTAACACTTGATCTCTATATGAAATACACAGATATTCGGTTATTCCATTAAAGTTTTCTTTTACCTGTCAAACGTTGAGTTAGTAAAGTTAAGAATATTAATTTTACACTCCTTAATTGACTAGTTAACTATGTTATAGCATATCTTTCTTGTGGTATCTTGGCTTTATAGGATGACAGGAAAAGAATTCACCTAGTCTGGTGGAGTTTCCACCTAAGTGCTGTTACTTGAGGTAACATTACTTGACGAAGGTGCACCATTCCTCGTATGAGCCAGTGTCGAGGCGATTTTATTTGGGCAAAGAATACTGTGTTATTTTCAATATTTGATCACGGTTTACTTGTAGGAGGAAGTATCCTAATGTGTGTATTATTGTGCAGTGTAAATTACAGAGGGGGATTTCAAACCAGAAACCTCTGGGAGAGACCCAGACGGAAATAAACATACAGCCGACATCAAAGGAAATAGTAATTTCAAATTAATGATAATAATAATAACAGTAATTATACTACTACTACTACTACTACTACTACTACTAATAATAATAATAATAATAATAATAATAAAGTGAATCAAGAAAACAATGAAAGTGGACAACTACGACAGACGAGGAAAAAGTTAAACAAAGTAACAAAGGAATAGAGCAAAATATACTAGTAAACATGTATAAATCAGAACAGTACACATAAAATAGAACATTTACGAATAATTGAGTAATCCAGTTTTATCAAAACGGAACAAAAATACAGCACCATGACCTGTCAGAAACTAAACAGTTCTAGGGCACGGCATGGGGGGGGGGAATTACTACACAAGAATTCAGAATAGGTAAAAAAAAAACATAAAGTAAGACTTCGGGAAATTGAAGAAGGAACAGAAAGAAAAATTAACAATGGCCTTAAAAGATGCGGGAATGAAGGAATAAAAACCGTAACCCATGGAAATATTTCAACAAAGACGAATGCAGAAATAGAGGAATTATAAACTATTCTAATGGAATTATTACAATCAAAACAAATGCAGGAAGGTAATAATTAAAAAAACATTTCTAATAGAAATATTTCAACAAAGACAAATGCAGAGATAGAAAAAAACGTTTCTAATGGAAATATAACAACACAGACAAATGCATGAAGGAATAGATGGATTAAAAACGTTTCTCATGCAATTATTACAATGACGAATGCATGAATGTAGGAATACTAAATGTTTTTTGTAAAAATATTATAACAAAGACAAATGCATGAATGTAGGAATACTAAATGTTTTTTGTAGAAATATTATAACAAAGACAAATGCATGAAATGTGGGAATAACACACGTTTTAAATAAAAGTATTACAATACACACGGATGCGGGAATGGAGGAATTAAAAACGTTTCTTATAAACACATTACAATAAAGACCAATGCAGGAATAGTGGAATTATAAATGTTTCTAATGGAAATATTACAACAAAGTCGAATACAGGAATAATAGAATATAAAACGTTTATAATGGAAATATAATAACAAAGACGAGACAAGAAAGAGGGAAAAACGCATTTTATACAAATATTACAACAAGGACGCATAATGGTAAAGATTGAATTAAAAACGTTTTTAATACAAATATTAAAACAAAGACAAATGCAGAAATCGAGGAATAAAAACTGTTTCAAATAGAAATATTATAACATAGAAAAATGCAAGAATTGAGGAATAAAAAACGTTTCTAATTGAATTATTACAACAAACACGAATGCAGGAATTGACGAATACTTAATGTTTTCTTGTAGAAATATTAACACAAAGACGACTACACGAATGGAGGAATAGAAAAAAATGTCTTTAATGGAAATATTACAACACATACGAAGGCAGGAATAATAGAATACAAAACGTTTATAATAGAAATATTTAAAAAAGACGAATGCACGAATGGAGGAATTGAAAACGTTTCTAAAGGAAATATTACAACAAAGACGAGACAGGAAATGGGACAAAGGCTTTTTATATGAATATTACAACAAATACGTTTGAGAGAAAGGAATTAATTAAGAACGTTTATAATACAAATGTTATAACAAAGACAAAAAAAATGATATAATATAAAACGTTTATAATTGAAATATTATAACAAAAGCAAATGCAAGAATGGAGGAATTTAATACCTTTCTAATGAAAATATTACAACAAACGAATGCAGGAAGGGATGGATAGAAAAGTATTTAATACAAATATTACAACATAGACGAATGCGGGAAAGGACGAATCAAATGCGTTGTCAATGGGAAACTTTTAACAAAGACGAGTGCAGGAATGGAAGAATAAATACGTTTCTTTTACAAATATCACAACAAAAACCAATGCAGGAATGGAGTAATTTAAAACGTCTTTAATTGCATATATTACAATAAAGTTGAATGCAAGAATGGATGAATTAAAAACGTTTCTAGAAGAAATATTAGAACGAGGGCAAATGCAAGACTTGAGGAATGAAAACGTTTCTCATAAAAATATTAAAATAAGGACGAATGCAAGAATATTGAAATAAAAACACCTTTCTAATTAGAATATGACAACACAGACTAATGAACGAATAGAAGAATATAAAAAACGTGTGTAATAGAAATATTACAACAAAGTCGACTGCAGAAATGGAGAAAGTAAATGGTTCCTAATGGAAATATTACAACAAAGAGGAACGCAGAAAATACTCTCAAAACTTTGAGCACAGAGTATATAAGAAACCAAAGTATCTTCAAATACGTGAGGATAGAGAATTTAAGAGACTCAAAGATTTTCAAAATCTAGAGAATTGAGTATTTAAGAGACTAAAATATTATCAACATTTAGAGAATTAGGAATTTAAAAGACTAAAATATTATCAAAATCTGGAGAATTTAAAATTTAAGACACTAAAATATTATAAAAATATGGTGAAATAAGAACTTAAGAGACTAAAATATTTTCAAAATCTGGAGAATTGAGAATTTAAGAGACTCAAATATTATCAAAATATGGTGAAATGAGAACTCAAGACACTAAAATATTTTCAAAATCTGGAGAATTGAGAATTTAAGATACTAAAATCTTATCAAAATTTGGAGAATTGAGAATTTAAGAGACTAAAATATTATCAAAATTTTGAGAATTGAGAATTTAAGAGACTCAAATATTATCAGAATCTGGAGAATTGAGAATTTTAGAGACTAAAATATTTTCAAAATCTGGAGAATTGAGAATTCAAGAGACTTAAATATTATCAAAATTTGGAGAATTGAGAATTTAAGAGAAATAAATATTATCAGAATCTGGAGAATTGAGAAGTTTAGAGACTAAAATATTTTCAAAATCTGGAGAATTGAGAATTTAAGAGACTAGAATATCATCAAAATTTGGAGAATTGAGAATTTAAGAGACTCAAATATCATCAACATTTGGAGAATTGAGAATTTAAAAGACTCAATATAATCAGAATCTGGAGAATTGAGAATTTAAGAGACTAAGATATCGAAATTAGGAGAATTGAGAATTTAAGAGAATCAAATATTATCAGAATCTGGAGAATTGAGAATTTTAGAGACTAAAATATTTTCAAAATCTGGAGAATTGAGAATTTAAGAGACTAAAATATCATCAGAATCTGGAGAATTGAGAATTTTAGAGACTAAAATATTTTCAAAATCTGGAGAATTGAGAATTCAAGAGACTTAAATATTATCAAAATTTGGAGAATTGAGAATTTAAGAGAAATAAATATTATCAGAATCTGGAGAATTGAGAAGTTTAGAGACTAAAATATTTTCAAAATCTGGAGAATTGAGAATTTAAGAGACTAGAATATCATCAAAATTTGGAGAATTGAGAATTTAAGAGACTCAAATATCATCAACATTTGGAGAATTGAGAATTTAAAAGACTCAAATATAATCAGAATCTGGAGAATTGAGAATTTAAGAGACTAAGATATCGAAATTAGGAGAATTGAGAATTTAAGAGACTCAAATATTATCAGAATCTGGAGAATTGAGAATTTTAGCACTAAAATATTTTCAAAATCTGGAGAATTGAGAATTTAAGAGACTAAAATATCATCAGAATTCGGAGAATTGAGAATTTAAGAGAGTAAGATATAAACATTTGGGGAAATGAGAACTTAAGAGATTAAAATATTATCAAAATTTGGTGAAATGAAGACTTAAGAGACTAAAATATCATCAAAAGTTGGAGAATTAAGAGTTTAAGAGACTAAAATATTATCAAAATTTGGAAGATAGAAATTTTAGAATATAAAATTTCTTCAAAATTTGAAGAATAGAGAATTAAAGAGACTAAAATGAAAATTAAAAAGACTCACGGAAATTATATACAGCAATTTGACCGAAATACTAAAAGGATTATTCGGAAAATGGTAAAAAATATTAACAAATCTTATCAAGCAAATCACTCAGTGTTATTTAATAACTTTTGTCTAAATAAAAATATGCTGCCTGAATACACACATTATATATATATATATATATATATATATATATATATATATATATATATATATATCCTCATAATCTTGAGGACAGAGATATTTAGAGAGTAATATGTTTTCAAAATGTTATTTCATATTCAGGAGGATATAAGCCATTTTATTTCAATGAGTATTTGTATAAAAAGATAATTTTCCTTATGTCTACCATTACACTAACTCACACAGTAAGCTCTTCACTATTTTGCGATGCTTTCCACAGTGGCGTTTACTCTGTATTTTTACAGTCTAACGCTAACACCACACATATCTCTACAGGACTCGCAAAAGTAAGTCAATGACGTGTTCGAAAATCTTGCAGGCTGTTTTTGTGTTTAGCAAATCTCATTCTTCTACTAATCGCGAATATCACATAGAAAATATTAACATTTGTTAGGCGATGTTAGTCATGGTGTCTTTACAAATGTGTAAGAAAACACTCAACAGTAAAGACATGTTTGTAAAGACGCCAACACTAAAGATAATTTAACGAATCAAATCGAAAGTACTCACGAAAAAGGAACAAAAAAATGAACATTAAAAAGACTGACGGAATTTATATACAGCAATTTGACCGAAATACTAAATGGATTATTCGGAAAATGGTAAAAAATATTAACAAATATTATCAAGCAAATCACGCAGTGTTTTTTAATAACGTTTGTCTCAATAAAAATATGCTGCCTAAATACACACATCATATACATATATAACTCTATTCATCAAGAGCTACTTTTCAATGACAGTTTTCCAGTGCCGCCTGCAAAACAAATAATCACGAAACGAAAGTCAAACAAGAAAAATAAACAACAAATGAAAAATTAGTTGCAACTTTTTTTTCTTTCTGCCAATTTTGTTTGTTTTGTTTTGTTTTGTTTTGTCGTAAGCTGCGTATTAAAATGCGCCGGTGAGACTTATATACTTATTTTAAACAAAATCGTTTCCCAAAACAAATCAAAATGTTATATTTTCTGTTTTTAGTCGGAGTAGGGCGTAGACCTTTGTGACAATCATAGCTGGACTCGGTGAACTTTACATTCCACGTGTAGTAATGTGTTCTTCTTTCTTTATCGTTCATCAAACTTAGTGAATTGTAGAAATAATAATTTCGTTCTATGTGAGATGCAGCAATTGAGAAGGGGGTATTAAAAAGAAGAGTTACCCTAATAGTCGATCTAAATAAATTGTTATTTGCGAAATCAATCGTTGTTCTTCATATGTAATTTAAGAGAGTAGAAAGTGGACGTTGGGTTTACTTTCGGCAGCTTCGTAACTCTCGCTTTTTTATGTTGTCCTTTAGTCCTCACATTCAATGGGAGATGTTTCTGACAAATGGAGAATAATTGCTGTTTTCTGGGTCGGAATGCATGCACATAATATGTATCGCTGGCAGTGTTATTGACCTTGACGTTGCATTTTTTTAGATCCTCAAATCACGTGGTTTCAAGCTTGTCTCGAGAAATTTCCATAAAAAATCAAGCAATCACGGTTACAGTAAAATAATGTGAATCAAGTGTATGAAATACATATAAAAACTGAGAGATAAATAATGTGAATCAACTGTATAAAACACATAGAAAAACTGAGAGATAAATAATATTAATCAACTGTATTAAATACATATAAAAACTGAGAGATAAATAATGTGAATCAACTCTATAAAACACATAGAAAAACTGAGAGATAAATAATATTAATCAACTGTATTAAATACATATAAAAACTGAGAGATAAATAATGTGAATCAACTCTATAAAACACATAGAAAAACTGAGAGATAAATAATATTAATCAACTGTATAAAATACATATAAAAACTAAAGGATAAATAATATGAATCAACTGTATAAAATTCATATAAAAACTGAGAGATAAATAATGTGAATCAACTCTTTAAAATGCATATAAAAACTGAGAGATAAATAATATGAATCAACTGTATAAAATACATATAAAAACTGAGAGTTAAATAATGTAAATCAACTGTATAAAATACATATAAAAACTGAGAGATAAATAATGTGAATCGACTCTATAAAATACATATAAAAACTGAGAAATAAATAATGTGAATTTACTGTATAAAATACATATAAAAACTGAGAGATAAATAATGTGAATTAACTGTATAAACTACATATAAAAACTGAGAGATTAATAATGTGAATCAACTCTATAAAATACATATAACAACTCAAAGATCAATGAGGTTAATCAACTGTATAAAATACATATAAAACTGAGAGATAAATAATGTGAATCAACTATATAAAATACATATAAAAACTGAGAGATAAATAATGTTAATCAACTGTATAAAATACATATAAAACTGAGAGATAAATAATGTGAATCAACTGTATAAAATACATATAATACTGAGAGATAACTAATGTGAATCAACTGTATAAAATACATATAAAAACTGAGAGATTAATTATGTGAATCAACTCTATAAAATACATATAAAAACTGAAAGATCAATGATGTTAATCAACTGTATAAAATACATATAAAACTGAGAGATAAATAATGTTAACTAACTCTATAAAATACATATAAAAACTGAGAGATTAATTATGTGAATCAACTCTATGAAATACATATAAAAACTGAAAGATCAATGATGTTAATCAACTGTATAAAATACATATAAAACTGAGAGATAAATAATGTTAACTAACTATAAAATACATATAAAACTGAGAGATAAATAATATTAATCAACTGTATTAAATACATATAAAAACTGAGAGATAAATAATGTGAATCAACTGTATAAAATACATATAAAACTGAGAGATAAATAATGTGAATCAACTGTATAAAATACATATAAAAACTGAGAGATAAATAATGTGAATCAACTGTTTAAAATGCATATAATGTATTCAAATGATGTTTACATTACTTACAGATATTCATTTGTGTATATTCTGTCATTTCAGATGCATTTGAAGTTGTTTATAAAACACATGTTTTAGTGTACAATCTTTGGGTTTGAGAGTTGTAGTGTATGAATGATTGGAAAGCAGGGCAATATTGGAAGAGAGTGCCGGCATCATGATGAGTTGACCCGAATTCAAAAATTCGGAAATCTAAGCTGCAGGTCAGTGCTCAATGAATACCTTGAAACCGGTGAGATGTGAGCTGGAGAATTGCGACGGAGATGTGGACGCAGTGGCTCGCAGGAAGGATCATATTAAGCAATGTGACTGTGTCTGCACAACGAAATTCGTCGAGAAGTATCAAAGAAAAGTACAGCAAGATCCAGCCAAATCAAGCGGACCTCAGCGACAAAAATGAGTTGGAGTGGCAGCTATGAAAAAGCGCTAAAATGGAATCTTCGTTACCTCAAATACAAGAGTCGCAACGACCAACTACTCACCGTCAAGACACAAGAGAACCGCCTTACAAAAGTCAAGGAACTTCTAAAAATGATCAAACACACAAACGAGCCGGGGATGTTACGGTTTTCTCAGGAGAGGAGATTTTCTGCGAGGACCAGTAGCACAACTCGTAGAACAACGTGTCGCGAGCCTACAGTCCGTACAAAGTTCCGCGTGTCATGAAGACCAAGTTGCTTCAAACTCTGATTGTCTTTTGGTGTGTTTCCATCGAAGGTCATGTCATGCCTCCCCACATCTTCGTAAAGGGAGTCAAACTCATTTCAGATGGCTATATTGAGCTGCTGCCCACTGTTATCAAACGCTTGCTGGTGATGGTGTCATATGTGGACAGCAGGACTCAGCTTCTTGTCACACCTCCGCAGAAGCCCGGAAGTCGCTGTCTGAGAACTTCCGCAACTTCAGAAGTCCGAACATCTAGGCCCCAACTCGCCTGACTGCAACCTCATAGACTATGATGTGTAGGGTGCAGTTTCCGCTTGAAGACAGTTGTGGAGGCTCAGGTCGGCTTCTTCGAGTGAGCTGTATTCATGAAAAAACGTCTCCTAAGAGATACACATTACATTTTCAGAATACCCCAATTATTGGCCAAGATATGGCGTTTGCTTCTTTTCCAAAAAGTGTCAAGATACTCCCGAACATCTTGCGTTCAATAAATTATTTTGTAAATTACAATCCTACGTTGTTTGTACCTATCCGATGTGTATATGTGATGTCTAAGTAGTTATTTAAATACTGATCTTTAACGTATTCCATTGATAAAATATTTCCACGTGTCAGTAATATTCCATAATAATTTACAAATATATCCTCGAGGAGGATTACTTTGAAGTGGAAACCATTTATTATTTGTGACGTCAGTCCCATTTCTTTTCAGACACACTTCATGTATTTTCGTTTAAATTTGTTGATAGAATCGATCATTTTATTTGTTTATTTTATCTGTATTTCCAAAAAGCGAAAATTACTTTTTAAATTTAAAACTGAAAGAAATTAAATAATATGAAACACAATGTGTCTGATATGTTTTGTTTAGGGTTCCGTAAAAACATGCATCTTTACGTAAAGAACTGAAAATCATATTAAACTAAAAGAATAATTGATTTCTTACATAACATAAAATATAGGTGGTTTTAACTAAAAAATTATCTGCTAGTTGTAATGTATTAGTTTGAACTTCCACTCTTGACAAACATTAAGTAGACATTGAAAATTGCTAATATTTGGCCATTTTCTTTGGAGCAATTTATCGTAAATCAAAATATTTTAACAAGTATAATTCCTTTTAAAAAGTATGTTAATGAATTCCATGAACATGCCTAGCATATCTTATGCTTATATTTTTGTTTTACTTACATGAAAAGTATAACGTTAGTTGCAAACAGCGCAAACAGGAATTGTACTATATTAATTATTAAACTGTTTTAAGTGTTTTATACGTCCTCACAACTTAGATACTTTATGAGTTGTGAACTAAACAAAAGTTATTTGTTTTTGGAACATCTTTAAACATTAAGAAAGTTTTGTAAAAACTAGTACAAAAGTACTAGTATATTCATTCTTCAATCGCTTTGCTTTTTAATAGGTTCTAAAATGTTCTTATGTTATAGTAAAATACATTCATTTACAATCGTTATCTTATATCAATCATTTTCAGGCAAATTTAGTTTGAAACAAGTGTGAAACTAGTTTAAAAAATCTGTCAAGCGTGAAGGGATTGCTGGCTCTCAAAATTCCATTTAAAGCTTTTTAGTAATTTTTTAATAATTTTCATTGAGTTTTGCTTGATTTTTAAAAGGGTTTTCGATTAGACTTTTTATGGGCATCGTTTTCTTTCTTGATATATGACCCTTTGATGTATTTTTCGCCTCGAGTTTTGGCTTGTATTACCTCTATAACGCCATTAACGATTTTAATACTAATCTGAAAACATTTTTATTTTTATTTTATAACGTTACATCTGACGATTGTCCTTGAAGACATGGGTGTTCTTATAGTAACTTGAATGTTGTTCAAGTATGCTGTGAATCTTCTTTAGAAACATTTGTAAGATGTTTTTTGCTTCTGAATTGACATTAAATCACAATATGATATAACTGATCCGTCATTTTATTTATAGCTGTATTCGATGTTAAATTAAAATAACTACGTAAAGATCCGAATATTAATAGTAATTTGGAAATTGATTGCCATAAGACACGATCTGAACTATATACAATAACTCTGTTTGTATTGTAACATACAATACATATATATATATATATATATAAATATATATATATATATATATATATATATATACATTTGAATATGAAAAGGAAGATGGTTTGTGTGTTTATCGTTATGGAAATAAATATGGCTGCATCAAATATTATTTAAAGTAGTGAGTCAGATATATTTTAGTGGTATCTGCAAAAGTTTCAAATAAATGTACAACGTCTTCCCCAAAACATAAAATGTCTCCTCAAAGTTTAATAGATGTAAATCTATAAGTAACATAATTGTTGATTCTGCAAGTATCTACTCATTTCAAAATGAAATAGACATTCTTTTTAGTCCCATCATTGTAAGTTGTATTTTCACTCAATTACACCTTTTCTCACTCAATCAAACTGGAAGAATCACAAGCGTTCACTTTAAATGTGAACATCATAAACGGTGCGAAATCCGAATAAATAATAATATTCGTTTCAAGGAATAAAGCAGGGTATCCAGGGGTCTGCTTTCATTCCCAAGTAACGCCGAATATATCTGCCAGTTTTAAATATGTAAAAAAACTTCACGAACTTGAATGACCGACAGTTTGTACGTAAACTAAAACAAGTCAAATTACATTAAACATTTAAAAAGGCTGAAATTGCATAAATCAACTATTTATCCATCATAAAATGTGTTAGTAAAATAATTTTGTCTCATGATAATCATTTTCGAGAATAAAGAAATGGGTTAAACTTAAAACAGCATTTCGATAATCACAACTAAAAAATAAATATTTTTATTATTTTTAGAAAATATAACTTACATGAAAATGAAGTCATTTAATTTTTCGTTTTTGCATTCGCCGGATTTTTTTTTCGATTCGTGAATAAGATTGATTCAGTAAATACTTTATTTAAACAAAGCAAAAGAAGTTATAAAAACAAAAATGACTGCCTGTTCCTTAAAAAAATTGAAAGAAATTTCGAAATGTATTAATGAATTACTTGGTATTTTATCAATTTTGTTCACTTTAAAATTCATTAAACCTTTAGTAATTCCTGTGATGTTCTCATTATATTTACATAGTACCTGCAACCTTAATAACAATGTGTAAAAATGGGCGCGGCTTATATGAACTATATATTTTTAACCGGATTTATCATATTATTTGATTATGCGTTTCAGTTAAAATTTAATTGTTTAAAAGATAATAGCCTAAAGTTAATCTATAAAAAAGTTATTTTTATGAAAGAAAATAAATATTAAAATAAAAATTGAGCTTACCGTGTCTAAAAACACATGAATTTAGCGAAATTTAAACTTTACAGAAAATAAATTTGAAAAACGTCTCGAAAGATAAATATAAGTTTTCTGGAACTATTTCAAAGAGAATTCGTACATTAAAGTATTGAGATACTAAATTTATACAAAAATACTTACTCTTTACTAAAAATTGCATATTTATCCAAAAAGTAACATTGACATTACAATTAAGTCTTTTAAAATGGTTAATGAAATTAAGCCAACAGTTGAAGACTATAACCGCAATAATATTTCATTTTATTATTTTTGTTATTGTATACTAAATATATGGTGTTTTAGTAGATACGTTCGGTTAATTTTATGAAACATTTTTTGATTAGATATCGTCCTCTGCTGCTTTCAATTTTGGTGTTTTTCTTTGCTTTCAGTATTCATTTGTTGGATCTGTGAAAATAAGTATTTATGTCGCGTGCAATCCCTGTCTGTTTATATACTAATGTATTTCCGTAAAATTTAAAAGAGAATCTTTGTGAAATTTAGTCCAAAATTCAATATTTTTTTCGGAACTGCCAATTGTCTCAATTTTATCAATTTTTGTTTAGGCTTTAATGATTAACAACATGTTACGCTCATGACTGCACTTTTATACGCAAACATAAACTAACAGAAACTCATATCGTAAAATTACAAGTAAAATGTTATTATAAAATATTACAATTTATGAGATTATTTTAAGTTTCTTGCGAAAATATCAAATAAACAGTGCTTTATTGCATGATAATATTGTTAATTTGATAAATTATTTTTCCACGAGCTGTTTGATAATATAAAATTATTATATTAAAATGAAATATAGTTAGCATCTAGGGTGCTTTATTTTCATGAAAATAAAAGAAAATTAACGTTTTTTGTACTTAGACATATAACTTTAGTAAAGGTGTTTTTATTTACACGAAATAATGCATTTCACTAAGGTTTCTAATCAAATAATAAAGTCATCATTAAAAACTGAAAATTTCATTTAAATTGGTGGATTTCATGAACTTTGATCAATTTTTAAATGAAAGGAGCGGTAATTTTCTTTATTTTCTATGCGATAAGCCATCCATTTTGCCCATATTTAAACTTTAATCATTAATTATTTGCGTGTTCCCTCCGCTAGTGTTGTCGGTTGCTATTAAAACTTTATTTTACTCTTTATTTTTAAAATATATTTAAATTTAATTTTCTATTTTAATTCAAAACGATAAAAGTATAGTTTAACATATTTTACAATATCCTTAAAACTAATTTGAAACGCTTCATTTAAGCAAACTTTGACGCGTGTAAAATAACGAGATTCTGTGAGTAAAAGACTCCCATGACGAGCAAAGAAAAACGTGCTCGTTCACTGTTCGTATTGGAAATATACCGAGGGAGTTTAAATGAATGTGTTTCACCTCAAGCAAGGCATATACCAATTTAGCGTAAGGGTCTACTGTCATAGAAGTGAGATTTTTTATGGGCCAGTAAGAATTTTATTCCCACTAGATTTAAATTGTTGCATGTTTGTTTGGTCACAGAAATAGGGAGCAGCGAAGGCAAACGGCCTAAGAAAAGAGGCCATCAGAGTAGGGAACATTCCGGCATTTAGGGACCTCTACAGTGAAGGGTGGGATTTCGTTGCTAGTCTGGTGGAGTGGAGGTATTAACATGATACAAGTGCAATAGGTTCATCGAACCAGATTCCGTAGAAGTACCTGTAAAACAGACACACGGATGCGATTCTGCGGATATGCGACAGGGGCTGGAGCGCGGCAGCCACTTCGTGATCTGTTAGGTTATAAATTCTTGTTTTAGCACTCTATCCAAGAGGGCGAGGCTAGTGTTTTGTACACTTGCCAAGAGGTGGCAACAATACTCCCTACACGGGGCTTCACAGAGATATAGGATGAAAACAGATGTAAACTCGAAACGGTAGTCCGGTAGAATGATCCTGCCTTTTCTGCAACAAAGTTAGCAACATCTTCTATGTAATTATTCCGACTCATGTTGCTATAACAATTGGTTGTTTGGAAGGTTGCTTGCAAATCTTAATGGATAGGAACTTTGTCTTGTTCGCGTTAAATGTGGTCATATACTGTTGGCCCCATTCTACTGTAAATTAGAGGCCGTTTTCTAAAGATTAAACCATTGTCTTGTATGAGTAGGCATTCGATGTATCCTTATGTCGGGAATAGAGCGTATGTAATCGACTCATACAAGCATCTCAGTGGCTACTATATAAAGACATATTTCTATAATAATTTTTATTTCCAAAATAATTTTTATTCCATTAAATCTATACCCATTTTGTGTCACCATTGTCGTTGTTGTTTCATTGATTATAAAAAATAGGCATCACTTTTATCAATTAAATTCATTATTATCCAAAGCCTTCAAGTTTTAGTGAATTTGCTGTTAACTTTCTTTTTAGCAAAATCATTTAAACAATTACAAATTAATCATCTACATTTTACTTTTTGTAATGTAAACATATTTATTTAAAAAATTGATGATTAATACAATCAAGTTTACGGATCTTCAAAGTGACTATTTCAGATGTTATAACGAATTCCATTATTGACGAATGTATAAACAAGCTAAATGAAACTGGATTAAATCGTAATAGAGAATAACAGAAACGCTAGCCAGTCCCGGACTAATCAATATGTAGCAGTGTTAGCTACAACACCAACACAGAGAAACAATTTCGAAATCAGCAGCAGTAGTAGATACTACAACAACAACAGTCGCAGAATAACGATGCAATATTTGCTTGCCTTGAATTCTTGATAGTGATCGAGCAAATACTCAATTTCGGTCGGGTCCTATATCGCTTTCCGATCAGTTGGCTGAGGAGAAAACTAAGTAATCCAACAAACCTACGTCATTCACTACAACGACCATACTTTTTTCTTGGCACGCAAATAAAACCGGTCTTTAAACCTTGGCTATTCGCGTCGATACGCATTTTCCTGGCCCCTTGGCTAAGATCAAAGTGTAGTATCTGTTCCGATGGATACTGCACCTCATAGACTAGTATTGTCTTGGCCTTCGGGGCTTGATTTACGCCGGTCTATGGGTCTGTCCTGTGCAGTTCTAGGAGGTCCACCCTCCCAGGCTTCGCTTCCCTCTTTGGGGAGGAGTAAGTTTATTGCTTACTGTTTGAGGCGCCCCTACCGGGGAATGCCGACGGGGCTGCCCAGGCAATTTTTAAACCTCACTTTCCCGACCCGACCTTGGGTATCATCTTACTTGTGGGAGTAAGATAAAAACTGGCCTTGTGCCTAACTCCTGGAGAGGAGTAAATCAGTATTCGCGTCGATACGCGGACTTACCTCCAAATATGTCGGCAAAGACTTCCAAAGAATCAAAATATGAGCCTTACAAACTAACTCTTATTCTTATCCACGTACATACGGACATTTAAATAACATTAAATAACATTCTCTTTTATAGAGTCTTAATACCATTTTCTCGTCCAGATCTGTAAACTTATAGTGACGTTTTTTCTCGTCACAACTTATGGACTCAATACAACATTCTTTTGTCTTGACTTAAGGACTTTCAATAGCAACGTTCTCCATTAAGACATAAACATTTAGCCTCCCTATTAATAAAACCTGTCATATACTTGTTTAACGAAGATGATCAATAAATGATAATATATTGTGTATAGATTTAGTCTTTGTAATTCGCCTGTGATCAATTGTATCTCATTTCCACTACAAATGCAATAATTACACTAGTCTGACTTAATAATGAAACTATTATTAGAATTTTACTATTGACAAAGTTGTTTATACATTTTCATGATTTCATCAAATTGATGATGTACCTTCGCCAACTTTTACCAATATTTATTCTAATAAGGATTAATGTATGTTGGTTATTTACATCATGAATAACGGCTTGAGATTGAAAACAATTTAAAGATGCACTTATTCAACTCTACTACTAAAAATATTCTGCTTTTTATACATAGACTCTTTTTGTTTATAATTGTGTTTGCTTCTAACGCGTGAAGCACGTATGTGTGCATTTATAAAGACGGATTCTTCGATGCCCAGAAAAGAAGGGAGACAATTATAACTACGGACAATCTTACCCGTAATTACACGCTGATACTCATAATATTTAATACACACGCACAAACACATATATATATATATATATATATATATATATATATATATATATATATATAATTATTCATAAATAAATATTATTTTCAAAATAAACCCATATACACATGTGTTTTCTGCCAAACCCGCAATCGACAGAATTAGTATTGAGACAATCACTGCCGGTCATACGGTTCACATCCTGATACGAAAGTCATGTTTGACTCAGTAGCCGAGGCGTGTACCACTGATCCAACGCGCATTGAACAACAAAGATTGCTCTGCGTAATAAGTCTTTTTTTTTCGATTTTTAGAATTGTTCATCGAGTATTCATGTCGAATTGCTGTATGTAGGATCTGTAGGTTTTATGTTCCATTGCGAATACATTTGATTGATTAATTCAATCATCATCAGTCGGGGAATTATTCTGGTCTGTTCATATCTACGGAATTCGTCTAACAGTGCGGTAATATATAGCTTTTTAAATGAGCACATGGGTGATCAAATGCAGAATACGGGGCGTGATAACGTGCGAAGCGCGTTAACGTTTTAAAAAAATACAAAATTAAAAGATTAGTTTTTTTGGCAGCTAACGATTTGTGAAAGTCAATTACTAGGCTAAAAATGTTAAAATATTGTGGCTAGTATCGTAATTAACATTGTTGGTCGTAGGATGCGTAGGTTTTATATACAGTGTTTCAATAATTTGTATTTGTTTTGCAGTAGAGTCGTAATGTATAATTGTTGTGTTGTTGACTAAGAAATTCTGAATGTGGGAAGTTATTTTCTTTCAAGTGATGTCAGATTGAACTTAGAGATGTAATGTGAGCTTTCGCTAAAATCTAGTGATGGTTTAGCCTAGCACAAAATTAATTAATATTCCATCTCAAGACTGTGTTTAACTTTTCAAAAATCTATTTTCCTTCATTATATCTGAATATTTTATTTCGTTACCCTTTTAATCTAAAAGTAGAACACGTCCTAATCTAAAACCACCATCATACTGACCTCTATCGGACACTTCCCCGCAGGGAAATAAAAATAAGTTGGCATTTTTTTTCTCTCTTGATTAACTTTTAATCTTGAACGACCGAATTCGTCTTCCCTTCATGCTTGCAATAATAGAATTTTGTACTCCCCAACAAATCATGAAATATATATATATATATATATATATATATATATATATATATATATATAAAGAAAGTAAAGATGTGCGAACGACAAATATATGGTGTACTCGATAAAATATGTTTATTTTTCTTTCTTTAGGATTTTCAAACATTAAAATGTTATCATCAGAGGGATTACATAGATTGATAAGGTGACAGGGGAATAGTCAAATTTCAAAATTTGAAAAATTTAAAGGACCAACATAAAGTAATTGAAAATAAATGTGTGTGCATAAAATGGTTATACAAATATAGAGCATGTCCAGTTAGGAAAATGTCCGTTGAAAAAATGTCTGGTTAAATTTGGCTTAATGAAAGAAAAAATAAGCATTTTCTATCGAGAACATCTTGAATTGAACAACCGAAGATGAAATAGAGTTGTCATTCGCACATCTTTATCTCTCTTACTTTATTTATCTTCATAATTACTCTATCTCGTATATTGAGCATTAATCATTTCACTATAACTTCAATTCTCTAAAAGTATACTTCTAGTCTCTTATTATATATATGTATATATATATATATATAGAGAGAGAGAGAGAGAAAGAGAGGGAGAGATAGATAGAGATAGATAGATAGATAGATAGATAGATAGATATATAGATAGATAGATAGATGAATATAACATCTACGATATATAATAAAATGAAATGCCCTGAATAACGGGATGTGTTAAAAAGACAAACGGAAAAACAAATTTAAATATAGTAAAACATCATAAAAAGACAAGAGACTCTACCGATTTTGTTCGTTCAGAAAAAGTGACGATTTAAACTTTATTCGATAACGGTAAAAACATAGGAAAAAGTACGCCCAACGGAATGTTATTGGCACGTGTTTGCCTATTTTTAAAATATAATAAAAAGCCGCACAACGTTAAAATAGGAAAAGGGGGAAAAA
Source organism: Sepiola atlantica (assembly GCA_963556195.1). Taxonomy (NCBI): domain Eukaryota; kingdom Metazoa; phylum Mollusca; class Cephalopoda; order Sepiida; family Sepiolidae; genus Sepiola; species Sepiola atlantica. The sequence goes on along the minus strand of OY744529.1, from coordinate 55,867,550 downwards.
GGAGAAAGAGAAGAAAAAGGAAAAGAAAATGAAATATGGATGAAATGTAGCAAAATATTTCATCCATTGTCTTATGTTTTCCCTTTTTTATCCCCCCTTTTCTTATTTTAACGTCTCTGCCGCACGCGTTTCATTATTCTTTCTTTTTTTTAAATAGTTAAACACGTGCAAATAAAATCCCGTTGTGCGTTCTACTTTTTCCTCTGTTTTTACCGTTATCGAATAAATTAAATATCTTCACCTTTTCTGAAGACGAACGAACCCGGTAAATTTTCTTGTTTCTTTACGATGTATTCTTGTATTTAAATTTGTTTTTATGTTTGTCTTTTTCAAACACACACGCATATATATATATATATATCATTTTAAATTTAACTCTCTCCGGCCGTCGCCCCATCCCCCTCCTCCCACCCCGGCCGAGATTGAGATTGACACAACACTGACACGTGCAAAACCTCCCACGTAATAATTTGAAACACGACTTGTTGGAGTCCCCCCCCTCCCCTCTCATGTCCCATGTCGCCGTTATAGACAAAGCCCCAACTCTATCCCCCTCCCCCTCCAATGTATTTTCAATTTTCAATCTCCCGTTAGAGGGAACTTAAAATTTTATGCCATTTGAATTCCTTTCGCCCGATGAGTTGGTAGCTTCTCGCACCAATGAAACAAAACCTGTTTTGTCGCAATTAATGGAATAAAATCAAAAAATATATATTTTGCTCTGAATGTTCATTGAGCACTCTCATAAACCCGGTTTCAACTTCCTTCGGATTCATACCCCCTGGATATTTGTAACAAGTTAATTATATATATATATATATATATATATGTATAAATTTCTATATCCATCTCTCTCTCTCTCTCTCTCTCTATATATATATATATATATATATATATATATATATATATATATAGAGAGAGAGAGAGAGAGAGAGAGAGAGAGAGAGAGAGAGAGAGAGAAGGAGAAATAGTAGGTTACATATTAAGTTGCTATTTTGTAGAGGGTGTATTACTAAACAAACGATTATTTGACCGCAAACTAAGTAACCGATCATTATGAATTTTTGGACAGAGCTGCTACGCGTGAGGTGGCCAAATGTTGGCTATATTTCGTTTGATTTAGCTGCATGTAAAAGGTGGAAAATTGGAGTGGAATCCGTTTGTTAAAATTCAGACACCTCGGACATTTGTAAAATTTTAACAATATGTATTAGATATCAATTAATAAATATTCCTTGAATTTCAGTTTTTTCAGTAGTTTTAGGAATCATAATATGGCCACAACCTGCTGTTTCCACATTCAAATATATAAGATTTGCATTGAATTATATCCATAGTCATTAGACACTAATCCAGCAAGATAGGTTGAATTTTCATGTTTTCTTAATTAACATTTAAAACGGTTTCTAGAATCAAAACCATATCATGGATTTTGATATAAATTAGAATAAGGATTCCAGACACGATATTTAGTATTGTTATATTCATATTTTCATCTTTGTAACGGGACATAAATGTGGTGGAAAACTGTTCTGTTCGAGGAATTGATTTTAACAAACCTGGGACGGGTATTCTAGTGTATTTATAATGTATGTATAGTATTCACTTCTAAACTAATTAACCGATCATTATTAATTCTGGAAGAAAGCTGCTAGATGTAATGGGTCTAGATGTCGGCTGTATTTAATTTAATGTAATTTTATGCAAAAGAGATAAAATGTCTGGAAACTTTTCTTAAAAATTCAGATACTTTCCGATTTTTGTAAATCTTTACAATGTGTATCAGACATAATTTATATATATTCCTCAAATTTTAGTTTTTTTGGAGTATTGTAAAGAGTTTTAGAGGGTATAATATAGGTACAACCTCCCATTTAAAATTCAATTGTATCATATTTGCACTGAATTTAATTAATCCATAGGTAGTAGACACCAATTAAACAACATTTTTTGAATGTTACTTTCTTCTTAAGCCTTACATTTTAGACATTGTCTAGAATCACAATAATGCAATGAAGTTTAATTAAAATTGGAATACTGATTTTTAACAAGGGCTTTTGTATCATTATATATTAGTCTTAATACTTATATTTATATATACATGCATATACGCACATACGTACACATGTATAGTCTCACACACATAAGATATATGAAAGCTCTAAATAAATAAAACGTAATTAAATTCGATACAGAACTCACAAATAAAAATAATCGAATCATTAATAAGTGATTTATCACTTATTAATGAATTAGAATATTTGAAATAAAACAAATAACTATTGTAATTGCCTCGTTTTTATTTTAATTGTTTACAACATAAGATTCTATTTATTTTCACATAGTACGATTAGCTGCTTTGCAAATATTTCCTCATGTTGCAATTTTTTACATTAATATATATTTAGTTTTAGAAATAAAAAAAATCCTGATCTAATCGAGTTTAACATCGAATCCAAATTGATCGTAACAAGTCATGGCATTTTAGTTAATATTAGTTTTGCAATAGTGGCGTTATGGGAATTCAGTAAGGTATAGTAATATTAGTAAAGACTAAAAGAGGACATGAGTTAATGATATGATAGAAATGGTAGAGAATAATGGAAGCGTTTAAAGTAAAACGATAGAATCTAGGGATGAAAATAGAAGGGCATATAGATGGCAGGTGTAAAATGCAGTGAAGTGATGTAAGTTGAATAGTGGAAAAGCAGGTTGAAATAAAAGAGGATAGTAATACAAAGATGAATTCACATTTGAGGGAAAGAGCGAGAGAGAGAAAGAGAGTGAAGAGAGTAAATAAAGGTGGCAAATGTTGTTAATAATAAAATCGGAAAAGAATCAATAAAAGAAACAAACATTAAACAATAAAATCCACATATTTTGAACTTCCTTGTTTGAAGATTCTCATTATCATTAAATAATTACGACTAATGAACATTTCCAGAAATATCTAAATTAAGACCAACAAACGGAGAATTGGTGTAGAAAGCCGACATTTTAATATCAACGGAATCCCCAGCGGAACGAAAAGGAGACGAAAAACATAATTTCCTGCTGAAATATGCAAGTCATTTCTACACCTTTCATTCCTGTTGATCTTTCCTTTGTGTTTTAATCATGAAAATTCGCCATTGATTTTTGTTTCATTTTATGATTCACACCCAGAGAAATACTTGTCTTTCACAATTTTATTTAATTTTCTTTTGTTACTTTACTTTTTTAATGTTTAATTCCAAACGGCCTACTGTTATTTTGTATTGTAAATCGATAAAATGTCGCCTCGAGTGACAGGAAAATATCATACAATATCATTGTTATTAACGATATTAATTAACGGATGCAAAACATTTAAAACAAAATTAAAACGAATTATTTATGAAAAAAATATTTACATTAATAGAAATGGCCGACCATAAAATTATTTCTTACTGTTTTTAAAATTCAGTATTCGATTTTATTTTATGAGAAATCTCATTTAAATATATCTTGCATTTTTTAACCCGTTGTCTATTATAAATCAGTCTATTTCTCTTCGCCTTTATTATTATTATAATTATTATGATTATTATTATTATTATTTTTATTTTTACTCACTAGGAGTTCTCACATAGGCCGTCATCAGTGATTGATCACTGATAATTACCAGTGGTGTTCCCTGGAGTCTGAGTGAAAACAAGTCTACCCAGATTTCCAGTGCTGTCCTTTTTCGATAACTACTGCAAATGAATTTGCGTTATCACAACAGCCACTTACCATCGAGTTCTAGTTGGCAACGATGATTGGTTTTCTGTGGGATTCGGATGGCAATAAGCCTCTCTAATGCCCCAGTACATTCTGCACTCTTCCATCGGAGGTCTGGTTAGTGCTATCCCTCCTCGTTCTTTCCATCCTCTTCAACCCTTCACGAATGTTTTGTGTGGTATCTGCCGGGCCTTATTTTTGTGGGGTATAGTTTATGAAATTTCTTGCAGTTTATGTGGTGTTCTTTATGTGATTTTGTTTTCTTCCTAGTTCCCCTTGCATGGTATTGGTTCGTCTTTCTAGCTAATGTGGAAAGGTGTCAGCATTCAAGGATTCTCCTTAAGATGTCAACTGTTTTTATCATTGCCGTCCGTTGTATGGTTTAAGTCTTCCATTTGATTCCAATTTCTCCCAGTCTTTTTTTCCAGGTTCCTAGTGCTCCTACGATTGTTATAATTACCTTCTTCATACTCCATATCCATTTCAAATCTCTGGCGAGTTCAGTGTATTTGCTTAGTTTTTCTGTCTCCTTGGTCTTCACTCTGTGTGTCGGCTGTGACGGCAAAATCTACGATTTGGCAGAATTTCTCTTTCTTGTTGACTATTATGACAACCGGTCTCCTTGCGTGTATGAGTTTATCTGTTTGTACCTCCATATTACAAAGGATTTTGTTCTATATTATATTATATATATTGTATATTTATATTTTGATATTGTTGTTATTATTATTATTATTATTATTATTATTATTATATAATGTAATATTAGACCTCTTCAAAATTGACCTTTTTCTTCAAACATATGGAAACTGATATTATTCCCATTCTCCAAGGTATAAATTAGCTAAATATACCAGTTATTGTGATCTTGGACCTTGGCTATGCCTGCCTCAAGAGCCATGTAATTTTATTGTTGACGTTTTTCAAAAACGCTGCAAAATATGCGATATTATGTCCTTATTTTGATTGTAGCTTTCCAGAGGTTGATGCTATAGCATTGAAAGTGGTACCAAATGAAAGCTAATAAAATTTTCTTGCATATGGTAGTAAGCACAATAAAACACATGAACACCTGTGTAAATTTTAACTAATTTTAATGCACAAACAGCTGGGACACTACAAAAAATCAGTTTGGTAGTATGATAGCACTGCACTGACACATATATTGCATAAGAAACTGTCAGATAGGATGTTACTAATACATGTATTATCACTTGTTCAATGTGGCTTTTTTGAAACTGTCAAATTTTTTCCTGTGGTACTCCACAACTTGTAGTAAGCAGCTTCTTTGCTCTGGGTCACTTGTGATCTGAGTTGCAAAGTCACTCATTAGTTTCACACCTCTCTCAGCCACATCATTGGTCACTTTCACTGACCTCACAAACTTCTGTGCATTCCTGTAGCTGTCATTGTCTTCCCAGGTGTCAGCAGGAGTCGTGAGCCAGTCACATTTCACTCGAAGAGCATCAAACAGAAAGTGAGACTCTGGCCCTACCAGGTCTGTGAGAACTGTAGCTGCATTGATGACAGAAACACTGGCTTGCCTTTCCTGTAACTCTCAGGTTTCTCTGTTTCTGACAGCTTGACTGCGAGCTTCTCTTTTGCAGACTTGGTCATGCTGGCATGTGAACTGAAAAAGGTGAATGGCACTAGTTCCTGGGTCAGATACCAGCGGTGGTTGTTCATTTTCTTGAGAACATAGGTTGCCAGTTCATAGTCATACTGCTTGTATTGCAGCATGTTCTTCATAAGCTGGAGGTCATGGATAAGTGCATCAGCTGCAGATGTGGTGGTCACCCAGTGGCTGGTGTAGAATAAGGTCAGGAACTTGTTCATCCTCTCCAGCTTGAAGATAGTGTCCGTGTTGTTATTTAGTTCCTTGGAAAACATGAGCATCTTCATACAGTAAATGTTCCTGGCCATCCAGCGGGATTGGTGAATGGCACCTGGCTTGGCCCAGTGGATACCTCGAGGAGGTTCCTCACCAAGCAGGATCAGGCACAGCTCTGCCACCTCTCTGTAATCTGCCCTCGGACTTGCTTCCTCAAGGAAATTGCTTAAGACTGCAATTGTGCTTGTCTTCTTCTGTTTCAAGTCTTGTTCAACTAGGCCCAGAACTCTTGGGCAGTCCTTAACCAACTTGTCCCACTTCTCTTTCACATTGCTGAACATTGGGTTGTCAGGACTCTTGACCTTGCTGAACACAGCCTCCCATACACTTCCAATTATTACCTCTGATATGTGATAGCGACAAGCGAAGTAGAATACCTTTTTGCCTAGTTTTTCTTCAATAAGCTTCACTGCACCCTTGTTGATGCCACTGTTGCTTGCTGTGGTATCAAATACCAAGCCTACAATGTTGTCTGTGAGACCCCATGCTTCTATCAGTTCCAATGTAGCATTACACTGTTGGATTCCTGTGGAACTTTCTATGAAGGGCACACCAAGCAGCTTCCCTTCTTCATACTGTGGAGTACCAGAGACGAGCACTGGAAGACTTTCCACTGGGTATCTTTCACCAAGAACATCCCGTAGAAGTTTTCCATCCCAGTGTAGTGTGCAGTAATCTGGCGGACTTTCCTTGAAGTTATTCATGTAACTTTAGCACAAGTTATGACGAGTGTTTATCCTATTTCGTCTTGTAGTAGAGGCTGATATAACAAAGTCATCAAGATCTGCGCCTCCTGCCTTCAACACTGCAGACACCATGGCTGTAGTCTGGTTGTCAGAGAGTGACAACCGATCTGCAGTGCTACAAATCTCTTCACTGGTCATAACTGAGTGTGGAAAGTGTAAGGTTATCGTACTTGGTTTTGATGAACAGCTTGGTGTTGTCTCAGTGTATTCTGAACCCTCACTAGTACCAGAGCCTTGACTGTTCTCTGGGTCTTCATCACTTGAAATATCCCCAACTTCTGCTGCTGCAGCAGTCACTGATGATAACATTCTCTCTTCACTTTCTTCTCGGAAGCTTTTCTCTCTAGACTTCTTCTCAAACACCTTATCATGACCTGACATGTGTGCCAGGCGAGTTGTCTGTTGGTCCAAGTAGAAATTGACGTCCTCTTCCTTGGTCTCCTTTGTGAGCAGCCTGTTGCTTCTTATCTCCTCCACAACATCCTTTGCTCCAATATCAAATAACTTGTCTAAGTCCTTCAGAAAGTTAGCTCGTTTCTCTTCCTCTGGTTTGTTATTTCTTCCCTTGTTTTTAACAATTTTCCTGTACTTTTCATGGAGGATCATGAAACGGTTGACTGCATTTGGTCTAGTTAGTGTTTTAATCCTTGCCCTATTCCAGAATGGCAAAACGACATCCACTGTATCATGGGCTAAAGACCTATTGTCACTGTTGGGATTATCATTCCTCAAATGCAGGAAATACTGGAACACCTGGCGATTAGTAGGAAGTTGAGAGCCCCTGATGCTGGAGCTGGGTTGCTTAATGAGATACACATCACTGAATGACCTTGTGGCAGGAGTTGCCACCTTTCTTCTCTTTTCAGTTGGTTCATCCCGTTCACTTGTATCGCTGACCACTTTCCCACAGCATAGTTGTCTTCCAGATGCCATGTTGTCAGCAGTTCACAAATCTTAACAAATCAACTTTAACTTACAATCTGAAATGAAGAGATAAAACATACTTAGTGATAATAAATTATATACATGCATTAAGAGTAACATTTTTTAGATAAAGTTATGTATTATATGATGGCATCCATTCCAAGCATAAAAAATATATTTGTTTGTGCATTAAAATTAATTAAAATTAACACAGGTGTTCATGTGTTTACTACCATATGCAAGAAAATGTTATTAGCTTTCATTTGGTACCACTTTCAATGCTATAGCATCAACCTCTGGAAAGCTACAATGAAAATAAGGACATAATATCCCAAATTTTGCAGCGTTTTTGAAAAACGTCAACAATAAAATTACATGGCTCTTGAGGCAGGCATAGCCAAGGTCCAAGATCACAATAACTGGTATATTTAGCTAATTTATACCTTGGAGAATGGGAATAATATCAGTTTCCATATGTTTGAAGAAAAAGGTCAATTTTGAAGAGGTCTAATGTAATATATTATATAAAATTAAATGGGTGGCATTTTCCAAATTAGCCCTCACAAATCATGTATTATTCTGCCTAGCCACTTTTCATGTATTCTTGTTGCAATAATAATTAAATGTACTTCGGTTAAATTTCGTTTAGAAAATACGTTATTCGATCAAAGAATATTTTTTTAGATAGAAACTAATTAAGTAGTCTCCAACAAATTATAGTTCTAATATATGCCTCATTTTTAATGGCAGCGAATGTAGCTGTTAATAGTAAATGTTAACAATAATACATACTTTTATTTAAAACAGTCAAAAAGTATTTTACGTATGGAAATAAGAGATGAAAATAATTAGGAAATATCTCGATTCTTTTAATTTTGCTGCCGCATTAAGTGGCGTCACATTTTTTACGCAGCCGATACAGAATAAAATGTCTCTTTGTTTCCATATTTTATCACGTGGCCGCTTGCACATACATATAAACAGTATTATTCATACTTACAGCATGTTTTAGTCAGAATAATTACATTTTGTTCCAATGTTGTCCACGGAAACGTACAGATTATATTATGCGTTTCTTTTCAGACGTCAGCAGCCAATAAGCATATGTTCGATTTTTAACAAAACCTATATAAAACATCTCACTTAAGAACATAAATTTTACTATTCAATAGACACGAACATGTACTATGTTAGAAGTTCATTCACGCTTTCGGTTGAAAAACATTTTATTTGTTTCTTTATCATAACCATCGCTCTAAACATGTCAAGAGCCAACAATATTCTAGCAACAGCTTGTAAGTATGTGTCCTATTATAAAAAAAGCCAAAACAAAGAAAAAATTAATTCGTACTTATATCGATTCTTCAATCATTTTAAGATTAGACAGTTTTTACATTCGTTTCTTAACCATAAACATGGCTATAAATATTTCATACTTGCAAGGGCGTACAATAACCTAAGCATTTCTGAAGGAAAAATACAGATATAATCCAGAGTAAAAAATAAAAGCGTTTCGTTTTTTATTCTTTCAGTTATTTATTAGCTGACAAATTTCAAGTCAGGATCTCGTGCAGTTTGCCGCGTCTCTATTTTGTCTTTTTTGAAAAAACGCAACATGTTCGGGTTTTTTTCGTTTTCGTTTTTAAGATAGAGCGTGTTTATAAAGATCGTTGTAATGATTTCAGGATTGCAAGAACGTAGAATGCGTAACAATTTCTGTGGGTACACTAAAAGTATAAGCTAGAGTAAAAGGCAGAAAATATAAACTCATTCCGGTTTCCATTTTCTTATTCAACTGTATTGTAACATGTAGACTTGCATTTGGCGCATAGCACAATTGCAGATTTTAGTAATGTGTTTAGTGATCGGTTAAGCACTATAGTCGATTTGTGGTTTCAAGGAATGTCAGATTATGGACGCTGTTACCCCCTATGCATGTAAGATTCTCAATAAAGAAATCATGTTCAAAGAAACAAAATAATTTTTGCATTTGTTCTTTTCAGCTAGTTCTCATCTGAAGCAAAAGCCATGTAGCTGGCAACAAGGAAAAGTGGCCATAATTATCACTTACCTCGGTAAAATGATCACAACGTTTGACGCGTATGCCATAATTCTTTCTGCTTTTACAATTTAGCTACTTTCGTGATATTAGGATTCCATTTTTTTCCTAAAATGTACTCGTTTTAAGATTATTTTACTTTATTAACGAATGTTTTCGCTTTTTGCGATGTTCAGCTGTACTAGAAGAAGATACGATGAAACACAAACAATATTGATGCTAAAATGAAAGCGAAGTAAATCGGCAGTATTTGTTTTGGTTAATCATCTAAGCTGTGTGATTGGAGGAGATCTATCGACCGTTTTGTGGTAGACGAAATTGATGACACAATTTATTTTATTGTTTAACAGATACGAGAAGCGCAGTGGGTAGATTAAGCGCAAACTTATCTTCTATTTTTCTACTTGTTGTATGGAATTTGTTTTAGTTTAATTTCTGTTCTCGCGAGAGCGATCAAAGTGCTTCATGGGACTGTATTTTTTGCGTGGGTGGAGTGAAAGAGCTTAAATAATATTTACAATGACATAAATTGCTACACAAGTTTAGGTGTTGGAGAAAACTCATTAATTATTCATTTTATAAATTATAATGAGTATTGCCACGTGTACCTGTTCATTGGGGTGGATGTAAATAATACTATTTTCTATTTTAAATTCTTATAATATACTTTTTCATTTTTAAATGACGATTAATACGATTAATTTTGTTGTTTTTATATAACTTTTTATATGCGACATCGTAAACATTTTTTTGTATTCTACAATTATTTATATATCTTTTCATTTTTTATATTTATTTATCTACTTTATTTTAGTATTCTTATTGTGAGTTTAGCCGTTTTTCTACGTGTGTATATGTGTTTGCACAGGTGCTTTTTATACTTGTATTTCTATGGTTTTTAGTCTGGATGCATATGACAGGGGGCATTTATTTAAATATCAAAAGCTTTGCAATGAATTCTGTTTTTTCGTAATTTAACACATTCTTCTAGACAGAAACTACAATTCCAGCTTTTTATACTCCAAGCCGCACCGTTTATGTTAGTGTAGACGTTTCGTTATCTTAATGTCATACGTACTTAGGCAGGCTTGTGTTGTTCTTATATGCTGCAGTTTCATCTTATAGTAAGTGTACCTGTCGGCTTTGAATGTATTGTTGTGGCATCTATATACATTTCCCTCATTATTGATAGTGTTGCCAGTAGAAGGTATGTATATATTATTTGTCATACACTTATTCCCCAAGAGTGTAGTTATCCTTGGTTCTACAGTTTCAAAGGTTGGTTTGATTTTCGGTATTATTGTTGTTGCTATTATTTCTGCTGTGGGTGTTGTTTGTGGTGGCATTTTCGTTGTTGATATTTGTTTAGTTTATAACTATTTAAAATGTTTTAGGTTATGTTTCATAATAACAGCATGCATGTTATCTGTGCAGCAGTAAATGACATTTATATTGTGGTGCAATGATGGGTTCTCCTTTGTTGTCTGGTGTGTCCTCGTATTGAGGCAAGTAAATCAAGAGAATTGTGTTATTGCATTAGGGGTAGTGTGACGACACCCCACTTCAAATAACACCCTCGCATCAGAGGGTCAAGTTGTTTATAAAAGCATCGACGGTGTCAAAAAATCAAGGTTCACACATGCATCGGGTGAAACAAAGGTAAAATCAACTGTTGGTTAGTGCCGGGGGATTGTGAATAAGATTCAACCAGTCATCGACCGGTCAATATATTGATAGACCTAAGAAAATCGCAACATTTTGTGTTTTGTTGGTTTTATACTAGGTTGAGTCTGATCTACAACATACTAAAAGTTGTACAAGATCCGAGTATGGGAAAGTGTACAATTTTGAATATTACTTTGTTGGTTTACAAGTCATTTTCCATTTACATGTGAAGCACTAACTCGGTCAGTTTTCATGATAAATCAATACATCTTGGATTTTTATCCATGTTTTCTGGGTCAACCGTTCACATGAAAGGGTTATCGGTTATGCCAAATAAACCCTTATACAATATCAATGGGTACCCCTACACCCATATCCCTTGTTGTATCCATCCTGATCCACTTACGTCACAGTGCTTTATCAAAACGTTTAACTCCTCATCATTTTCCACTGGATTAATTTTTATATTATCACAATTTCCATCTTGGCAATGTCTACATGCACTTGTACATTCTGGTCAATGACTCCTGCGGGTACACCTTAGGTTATTGCATCTTTCTAAACAGTTGCAATGAATTATCTGAATCAGTGTATCTAGAGTAGGGCTTTTCTTCACATTAAGAATTGTTCTTTACATTAAGCATTTTTCTTTAGATTAAGCATTTTACTTTAAAACATTGTTCTCTTTTTTACACAGTTCGTTAAGCACATTTTACTTATATTACACATTTTTCGTTAAGCACATTTCTTTTTAAAACATTTTTATTGTTAAAACATTGTCACAGTTTATCTCTCCAGTTCTCAAATTAGATTCAAATTAAACATTGTTCACTTTAAACATAGTGCTTTTTAAACATCGTACACTTTTTCTTTCCGTTTTGATTTTCCCAGTTTAACAGATTTGGACCCGAAAATGTTATGCACAAAAAGTTACCTTACAGTTTCTTTCGTCGTCTGATCGTGATCGCCATTTGTGCCGGCGGTTTCATTGAGCCTCGGACCGTGATCGATGCTGGTGGTCTTTGATCTGTGGATACACTTTATAGACAGGTAGGAGACAAACGCGGAGACAATTTTTCTTCAGAGAGATTTGGTTCTTTTATTCTGCACTTGGTTGTGAAAGGGTTTTATCCATTCGGTTCTGCCATGCGTCTCATTCATACCTCTTGTGGGGTGCGACGATGCACGGGAATCTCTGCTGGATCTCCTTCGAGATCCAGCCATTACGACGAGCGACTACATATTCGCATAACGTTGTCTTTTTTCATTTGAAGACACATAGAGAGGTCGACCGTCCGGCTCGCTTCAAAAACCCCAACTATTTCAAAAACTCTCGTTTCTCACGTCACAGATCCACACGTGCGACACTAATGCAAAAAGCATTTCCTTCACTCATGTTTTCTGACCTTCCCTAACCCGAGATTCCCTGTGTCGGCGTCGAATTTGTAACTGACAAAAACATGATTGACTCATAACGGTCCCCCCTCGGTGCATGTCAGCTTGCCCCGCACTCATTGTCTCATTTGACCCCAGCCATAATTCACACTAGCGCACTTAATCGTATCTAAAGATATTGGGCCACATCCATAATATAACACGTTCACTGAAGATGATTATTCTCCGCGAAGATTTCTACATAACAGCAAGTAATTTGGCGACTGGAGAAATTCGATTCAAATAACAACAAAAATATAGTTACAGAAATAAACTGTTCACTTACATTGGTTATTATCTGCGCTGATTTCCATATAACGGCAATTAATTAAGCGACTTGTAAACGTCAATTACAATAACAGCAAATATATATAAACAGACTAAAAACGGTTCACTGAAGATAGTCAATATCCGCGTTTATTTCTATATAAGTGCAACTAATTAAGCGACTTGTAAACAATAATAACAAAAGGATTGTTGGAGAAGAAAACCGTACACTTAAAATGGTGATTCTCCGCGTTAGTTTAAATAAAACAATAATTAATTTTGCGACTTGTAAACGTCGATTTCAATGACAACAAAAATATAGTTGTAGAAAAAACGTTCTACTGTAGATAGTTATTCATTGTGTCGATGTCTATATAACAGCAAGGTATTTTGGGACTTTTTAAGGTTGATTATCAATCTTCGTTCAGTGAAGATTGTCATTCTCCGAATAGATTTCTATATAATAGAAATTATTTTTGCGACTGATAAACATCCATTACAATAACAACAAAAATATATTCACAGTAAAAAAACATTCACTGACGATAATCTTTCTTTGCGTGTATTTCTATATAACAACAAGTAATTTGGCGACTAGTGAACGTCAATTAAAATGTTAAAATATATATATTCACACAAAAACCGTCTACTGAATATAGTCATTTTCTGTGTAGATTTCTATATAACAACAAGAAATTTGGCGACATGTAAACGTCGATTACAATAACACCAAAAAATATAACACAAAAAAAACGTTCACTGAAGATAGTTATTCTCGGCAATAAATGTGGCCACTTCTTAACGTCGATTAAAATAACAGCAAAAATATAGTTACAGACAAAAAACCGTCAATTGCAGATGGCCATTCTCCGCGTGGATTATAATATAACGGCACTTACATTTGACACTTGTAAGATTTGATTACAATGACAACAGAAATAGTGTTACAGAACTAAAAGACGGTCAACTGAAGATGGTTATTCTCCGCCTGGATTTCTATATAACAGCAAGTTATTAGGCGAGTTGAGAACGTCGATTACAATAACAACAAAAAATCGTTACAGAAAAAAAACGTCTACTGACATGGGCTATTCTCCGCGTTGATTTCTATATACCAGCAATTTATTTGGCGACTTGTAAACGTCGATTACAATAACAACAAAAAATAGTTGCAGAAAAAAAAACGTCCACTGACATGGGCTATTCTCCGCGTTGATTTCTATATACCAGCAATTTATTTGGCGACTTGTAAACGTCGATTACAATAACAACAAAAATATAGTAACAGAAAAATACTTTAACATAAGATGGTCATTCTCCCCGTGAATTTGCATACAACACCAAGTAATTTTGCGACTTGTGAACGTCGATTACAATAAAAATATACTTACAGAAACACATCATTAACTAAAGGTGTTCATTCTACGCGTTGATTTCCATATTACAGTAAGTAATTTAGCGAGTTATGAACGTCCATTGAAATAAAAAAAAAATATATCTACAGAAAAAGACGTTCACTGACGATGGTCATTCTCCGCGTTGATTTCCATATCACGGCAATTAATGTAGCGACTTGTAAACGTCGATTACAATAACAACAAACATATAGTAGCAGAAAAACACTGTTCACTTACAATTGTCATTTTCAGCGTTGATTTCTGTATAACGGCAGATTATTAAGCGACTTGTAAACATCTATTACAATAACAACTAAATGTATATTAAATATCAAGAACCGTTCACTGAAGATTATCGTTGATTTATATATGGCTGCAAGTAATTTGGCGACTTGTAAACGTCGATTACAATAACCACAAAAACATATTTACAAAAAACAATCGTGTACTAACGATAGCCTCTATCTGCGTAGATTTTCTATATAACTGCAAGAAATGTGGTTACATATAAACGTCGATTACAATAAAAACAAAATATATTCTCCCCTCAAAAGACGTTCACTCATCAAAGGAATGCTCTGCGTAGATTTCCATATAATAACAAGTAATTTGGCGATTCATAAACGACGACTACAATAACTACAAAAATATATTCACAGGAAAAAACCGTAAACTCCGCGTGGATTTATTCACAGCAGAAAGTAATTTGACGGCTTGTAAACGTCGATTACAATAACAGCAAAAATATAGTTACAGACAAAAAATCGTTAACTAAAGCTCGACTTTATCCGCGTGAATTTCTGATTAACGACAATTAATTTGGCGTCTTGTAAACGCTAATTACAATAACAACAAAAATATAGTTTCAGAGAAAAAACCGTTCTCTAGAGATTGTCATTCTCAACGTGGATTTGTATATAACAGCAAGTAATTTGGCGACATGTGAACGTCGATTACAACAACAACAAATATATGATTACAGAAAAAACGTCTACTTACAATGGTCATTCTCTGCGCAGATTTCTATATAACGGCACTTAATTTAACGACTTGTAAACATCAATTACAATAACAACAAAAACATAATTACAGACAAAAAACCCTTCACTGAAGATTGCTGTTCTCCGCGTGGTTTTATTTAAAAAAGCAATTAATTTGGCGAATTGCAAACGTTGATTACAATAATAAAAATATAGTTATAGACAAAACACTGTTCAGTAAAAATAGTTATTCTCTGCGTAGATGTATATGTAACGGCAAGTAATGTGTCGACTTGTAAAGGTCGATTACAATAACAACAAAAATATATTCAAACAAAAAAAACTGTTCACTGACTATAGTTATTCTTCGTGTAGATTTCTATGTAACAGCAATTTATTTTGCGATTTGTAATCGTCGATTACAATAACTACAAAAATACAGTTAAAGACAAAAAACATTCACTGAAGATGTCATTCTCCGAGTGGATTTTTATATAACACTAAGTAATTTGGCGATTTGTAAACGTCGATTAAAATAAAAACAAAAATATTGTTACAGTAATAAACAGTAAACTTACGTGCGTCATTTTCCGCGTTGATTCTTATATAGCGGCAATTTATTTAGCGACTTGTAAACGACGATTACAATAACAACAAACATATAGTTACAGACAAAGAACTGTTCACTTCGCGTAGATTTCTATACAACAACAATTAATTTGCCAACCTGTAAACGTTGATTACAATAACAGAAAAATATAGTTACAGACAAAAAAACGTTCATTGAATGTAACTATTCTCCGTGTTGATTAATATAAAACAGAAAGTAATTTGCCGACTTGTAAATGTCAATTAAAATAACAACAAAATATATTCACACAAAAAAAAACGTTCACTGAAATAGTCACTCTCTGCGTAGATTTCTATATAACACAAGAAATTTGGCCACTTGTAAACGTCGATTAGAATTACAAAAATAATATAGTTACAGAAAAACACCGTTCACTGAAAATGTTATTTTTTGTGTAGATTGCTATGAAGTAATTTAGCGATTTGTGAACGTTGATTAAATAACAAAAAGAATACATTCGATAAAAAACGTGTACTGACCATGTGTTACATAGCCACCCAAAGGGGCGCGACACCAAAAGGGGATTTATTACATAGTCACCGCTCCTGCCTGGACCGCGGCAGTTCTCTTAAACCAGTCAAACAACTGGTTACGGTCTCAAAAAGGCATTTGTTACATAACGCTTGTTAATTAAAACTTCTCCGAACCGAAAACAATACGAAAGTTTATGAGAAGATTATTAAGCGGTTTCAATCTTTTTTTAAAACTTTCCGTAAGGCACTTTCAAGCGGCATTTTCTTAGGGCGATTTTAAGCATTTAAACTGACAACCTATTAAACATTAATTCTCGTTTAAACAACTGTTCTTTAAACATTTACTCATTAAACACTGTTCATTAAACATAGTTCGTTAGGCATATCTTTCGATTTTTAGTTCTTTCCGTTCTACAGATTAGGACCCAAAATGTTATGCACAAAAAAGTTACCTTACGTTTTCTTTCGTCGTCTGGTCGTGATCGCCGTTGGTGCGGTCGGTTTCATTGTGTCTCCTTAGCTGTGATCGGTGTTGATGATATTCGATCTGTGGATTAATTTCATAGACAGGCAGAAGAGAAACGCGGAGACGATTTTCCTCAGAAAGATTCAATCTTTTATTCCTTGTGGGGGTTTTCCCATTCGCTTCGCGACTCATTCATTCTTTCTTCCTGCTGGGGAAATGCAACGAGAATTGCTACTGAATCCACAGAGACCCAGCCATCACGACGAGCGATCACATTCTCGATTCAGCGCTCCCACTTCCTGAGCACTTCAGATTGGTCGACCGTCCAGCTTGCTGCAAAACTAGTGACTGATTTTCAAAACTTAGTTTCTCCTAAATGAGGAGTGACGTCACAGATGTACACGTAGGGCAGACATGCAAAACATTTTCGTTCACTCATGTTTATGACCTTTTTTGACCCGATGTTGTCTGTGCCGGTGTCGACTTTTGAAACGTTGTTATAGTTTTTCAAAACACGAGTAACTCATAAGGGTTATCTTTGGTGCGTGTCAGCGTGACCTGCACCGAGCTCGACAAAGTTCACCCCTTCTCATAATAAAAACTAGTGGACCTACACATTTTAGGCATACGGGGCACCTCATAATATAACAGATGGTCATTATCCGCGTCGATTTCTAGTTTAGCGACTAGTGAACGTTGATGACAATAACAACAACAATATAGTTACAGAATAAATCGGTTCATTTACAATTGTCACCATCCGCATTTATTTCTATATAATGGCAATTAATTTGGCGACTAGTGAACGTCGATGATAATAACAACAAACATATAGTAACAGACACAAAACCGTTTACTAAAGATGCTCATTCTCCGCGTAGATTTCTATATAGCAGCAAGTAATTTAGAGAGTTGAGAACGTCGATTACAATAACAACAAAAATATTGTTACAGAAAAAAACGTTACCTGACATAAGTCATTCTTTGCCTCGATTTGTATATCAGGACGATTTATTTGGCGACATGTAAACGTCGATTACAATAACAATAAGAATATAGTTACAGACAAAAGAACGTTCACGGAAGATATTTATTCTCTACGTGGATTTCTATATAACGGCAATAAATTTGACGAGTTGTGAACGTCTATTGAAATAGCAACATAACATAACATATATTTGGGAAAAAGGTTTGTGCCTGTAACTCCCGTGTCTCTCTCTCTTGTTTACTATACCAGTTCGTGCACAGGTCTGACTGAATATTGTCTGTGAAGCCAATGTTTGTCCAACTTGCACTTAAAGTCGTTTATGTCTGTTGCGTCGATGACCCAGTCTGGCAGAGAATTCAAATTGTTCACAACCCGTATCCCAAAGGAATACTTTCTGATGTTTACCCTACTATGCTTCTTTTCCAGTTTCAGGTTGTCATCTCTTGTTCCGGTGATCTTGCTGTGGGGTAACAGTCTCCCCTGGTCTATGTTGTCTTTGCCTGTGAGGATTTTGAACGTCTGGATCATATCTCCACGTTCCATTCTATAGTACATGGACGGGAGCTTCATGTGTCTCAGCCTATCTTCGTATGGCAGGTCCACGAGTCTAGGGCACAATTTGGTGGCTCGGCGATGGACTTTTTCAACCTTGTCAATATCACCGACAAACTAGTGAACTCGTGGTGAATTTTCGTACCTAAGAATGGTGTAGAGCTTCTTGATCACGGTCTTGTCTCAGCTAACAAACGTTCGTTTTATTGCCCCAAGTGTATTGTTGGCTTCTTTACAATTCCATTGACATGGTGATGAAATGACAGTTTTTTGTCCACGTATACACCCAGGTCTTTTTCAATATCTAAAGCGCCAATTTCTTTGTCATTTCCTTCATTGTCCTTCATGAGATAGATATTCCTTTGGTTGTTATGTCCAAAGTGTATAACTCTGCATTTCGAGGTATTACATTTTAGCTGCGAATCTGCTGACCATCTAGAGAGCCTTTCTATGTCATTCTGCAGTGCGGATCTGTCCTCTTCCGTTGTGACCTTGCTATAGATCTTTGTGTCATCGGCAAATATGCATGACACACACTTGATTTCATCTGACAAGTCGTTAATGACAAACAACAACGGTCCGAGGGCACTGCCCTGCGGTATGCCACTTGTGACATCAGCCCACCTGGAGAGATGCCCGTTCACTGACACTCGTTGGACACGGTTCTGTAGGAAGGCTTCGATCTAATCACTTGCTTGCCCTTTGATGCCATAGCTTTTCAGTTTACTAAGTAGCCTTTGATGGGGAACGGTATCAAAAGCTTGGTGGAAGTCTAGGTAGATGGCATCAACCGGGTTACCACTGTCCAGCACATCCGTCCACTCGTTGAGATATCTTATGAGTTGTGTCATGCATGATCTGCTTGGAATAAATCCATGTTGCTCTCCACAGAATAGTCTGTTGTCTACTATGTGCTTCATAATCTGTTCTCTAATGATGGCTTCCAGTACTTTGCACAAGATGGATGTTGACTGATTGGGCGATAATTTCCCGGTAGGTGTCACTTGTCCCTGTTTCCACTGGCTGGGTAGCATGCCAGACTCTATCGATTTGGTGTAGATGAGCTTAAGGGGCTTGATGATGCAATCTGAGATCTATTTCAAGACTTTCGGATGATGTCCATCAGGTTTGGGGGATTTGTTCATCTTAATTTTCTTCAGCTGTTTCTCAATAGCATCCTCTGTAACGCTGATATTTGACAGTTCTACATTTCCACATTGATGATCCAGCTTCGGTATGCTGTCAACATTTTCACGAGTAAAGACACTACAAAAAAGTCGTTGAGAATTTCGGCTTTTGCGTCACTTTCTAAATGCAATACACCATCATTATCTCTAAGACCACTGACTCCACTCGTCACAGTTGTCTTAAATTTTGGTGTATTTCCAAAATGATTTAGGGTTCACTATCACATTGTATGCAAGAGATACTTCAAACGTCTTCCTCAATATTCTCGTATAACTCATTAAGCTGTTCCTAACTTCGCAATACTGGTCATAGTCACGTAAGTCCTGAGACTTTGTATACCTCTTCCAAGCTCTCTGTTTTGCTTTGCCTTGCTTCATTGCTGGTCTGTCCATATAAATCTGGCGTTTCTTACTTCTACATCATCGTCCAACGTTGTGAGTTGGAATATGTTTTTGCATTGCTTCACTCAGAATGTCATTGAATCTATCCCATGCATCGTGAATGTTATTTTCACTTAGTTCTTGATCCCAGTCAACATTTGAGATTGAATCTCGCATTTCACTGTAATTTCCCTGGTCAAATTTGAATGTATTGGTCTTGCTGTAGTTTAGTTATTGTTGAAATATATAGTTAAACATCGACAGTAGAGTGGTCGCTATTTCCTAATGATGCTAAATAATCAATGTCACATATTACATTATCTTCATTGGTCAACACTAGATCCAGAATCGACGGTCTCTGTGTGCCGCGATATCTGGTAGGCGTGTTCACAACAAAAATATATTCACAGAAAAAAAAAACGTTCGCGGATGATGGTCACTCTACGCGCTGATTCGTATATTACAGCAATTAATTTAATGATTTGTAAACGTCGATTACCATAACAGCAACGGTATGGTTACAGAAAACCCCGTTCACTGAAGATGCTCATTCTCCGCGTGTATTTCTATGTAACAACAACTAAATTGGCGATTTGTAAACGCCGATTACAATAAAAACAAAAATATAGTTACAGATAAAAACCGACAACTGAAGATGAACAATCTCTACGTCGACTTATATATAACGAAAAATTATTCAGCTACTTTTAAACGTCTATTACAATAACTACTAAATATATAAGCAGACAAAAACCGTTCACTGACAATGACGTGAATTTCAATGTAACAGCAAGTAATTTAGCGATTTGTAAACGTCGATTATAATTACAAAAATATATATTTACTTAACAAACCCGTTAACTGAAGATGATCATTCTCCGCCTTGATTTCCATATAAGCAGTAATGCTCTAGGCGACTTCTATATAACATCAATTAATGTGGCGACTTGTTAACGACAATTACAATAACAACAAACATATAGTTACTGAAAAAAATGTTAACTAAAGTAGTCATTTTCTGCGTGTATTCTGATATAACGGCAAGAAATTTGCTGACTTGTAACAACAATAATATATTAACAGACCAAAACCGTTAACTAAAGAGGATCATTTCCCCGCGAGGATTTCTATATAACAGCAAGGAAGTTGGCGAATTGTAAACGTCGATTACAATTTTTTAAAATAGTGTTACAGAAAAGGCCGTTCACTGAATATATTAATTCTCTGCGTTGATTTCTATATAACAGGTAGTTATATATATATATATATATATATATATATATATATATATTCTATATATTCGCTAAATTTAGCGAATATATGCACAGAAAGAAAACATGTACTTTTTTTTTTCGCGTGGATTTCAATATAAATGCAAGTATTTTTTTTTACTTATAAATGTCGATTACAATAATAAAAAAAATCTATTCCCCCTAAAAAAAGGTTTACTGAAAATAGAAATGCGTTGCGTAAATTTCCATATAACAGCAAGCAATTTGGCGGTTCGTAAACGACGATTACAATAACAACAAAAGTATATTCACAAATAAAAACCGTACACTAAAGATGGTCATACTCCGCGTAGATTTATTAACAGCCGCAAGTAATGTGTCCACTTGTAAACGTCGATTACAATAACTGCAGAAATATAGTTACAGAAAAAAAAACGTTCACTTACAATGGTCATTCTCCGTGTGAATTTCTATATAACAGGAAATAATTTGGCGACTTGTAAACGTCGATTACAATAGCCAAAAAAATGTACATACAGAAAAAAACTGTTCACTGAAGACTTGCTTTTGGATGGATTTCTGTACAAAGGCGATTAATTTGGCGACTTTAAAACGCCGATTATAATAAAAACAAAGATACTGTTGCAGACAATACCCCTACAATGAAGATGGCTTTACTTCGTGTTGTCTTATATATAACGGCAATTAAAAAGGCGACTTGTAGACTTAGATTACAATAACAACAAATATATAGTAAGAAAAAAACGTTCACTTACAATGGTCATTTACCGCGTTAATTTCTATAGAATGGATAGTAATTCGACGACTAATAAACGTCGATACAATTACAATAAAAATATAGTTACAGACAAAAACTGTCAACTAGAGAAGGCATGCTTCGCGTGTTTTTAAATATTACGGAAATTAATTTGGCGACTTGTAAACATCGATTACAATAAAAATAAAAATATAGTTACAAAACAAAAATCGTTTACTAACAATGGTTAATTTCTGCGTGGATTTCTATATAACGGCCAATAATTATGCGACTTTTAAACGTCAATAAAAATAAATTATAAAAGTAAAGTTACAAAAAACCCGTCAACTAGAGAAAGTCATGCTGCGCGTTGACTTCTATATAATAGCAATTAATTTAGTGACTTGTAAACGTCGATTACAATAACAACAAATATATAGTTACAAAAAAACGTTGACTTACAATTGTAATTTTCCGCGTTGATTTCTATATAACAGCAATTAATTTGGTGACTTGTAAACGTCGATTACAATAACAAAAAATATATAGTTACAAAAAGAATGTTCACTTACAATTGTCATTTTACACGTGGATTTCTATATAACAGCAGTTAATTTGGCGACTTGTAAACGTCGATTACAATAACAACAAATATATAGTTACAAAAAGAATGTTCACTTACAATTGTCATTTTTCGCGTAGATTTGTAAATAACAGCAGGTAATTTGGAGACTTGTAAACGTCGATAAATGACAACAAATATATAGTTACAAAAAAAACGTTCACTTACAATTGTAATTTTCCGCGTTGATTTCTATATAACAGCAATTAATATGGCGACTTGTAGACGTCGATTACAATAACAACAAATATATAGTTACAAAAAAGTGCACTTACAATTGGCGTTTTTCGCGTAGATTTCTATATAATTGCAGTTAATTTTGCGACTTGTAAACGTCGATTACAATAACAACTAATATATAGTTACAAAAAAACGTTCACTTACAATATGGTCATTCTCCGCGTGGATTTTTATATAACAGCAAGTAAATTGGCGACTTGTGAATGAAGATTACAATAACAACAGAAATATATTCACAGAAAAAAACCGTTCATTTACGATGATCATTCTCCGCTTAGATTTCTATATAACAGAAAATAATTTGTCGACTTGTTAACATCGATTACAAAGACAACAAAATATATATTTACTCAAAGAATCTGTTCACTGAAAATAATCATACCTGACCTCGATCTATATATAACAGAATGTGATTTGGCGATTAGGAAACGTCTATTACGATAACAACAAAAATATATCCACGGAAAAAAGCCGTTCACTGACTCACTGCTCATTCTCGGCGTTTATGTATACATAACAAGTTGTTAGGCAACTTGTAAACGTTGATTACAATAACAACAAATATATATTCAAAGAAAAAAAACGTTAACTACAGATGGTCATTCTCCGTGTGGATGTCTATATTACAGCACTTAAAGGAGCGATTTATGAACGTCGATTACAATAACAAAATAAAGTTAGTCACAGAAAATAAACGTTCCCTGGAAACTTGTAAACGTTGATTAGAATTACAACAAAAATATATTTACTGAAGCAAACTATTCAGTGAAAATTGTCATCTTCCGCGTTGATTTCTATATAACAGCAAGTTATTTGGCGACTTTTGAACGTCGATTACAATATCAACGAAAATATATTCACAGAAAGAAACGGTCCACTGACGATGATAATGCTCCGCTTTAATTTCCATGTAACAGCAAGTAATGTTGCGACTTGTAACGTCAGTTATAATCACAAACAAAATTTATTCCTATAAAAAAACCGTCACGGAAGATGTTCATTCCTTGCCTAGATTTTTATATAATAGCTTGAGCGATTTGAAGACGTCGATTACAATAATATCAAAATATATTCACAAAAAAAAAACGTTTACTGAAGATGATTATTTTCCGCGTTGATTACTATAGTGCAGGAAGTAAGTTCGCGACTTGTTAACGTCAGTTGCATAAACAACAAAAATATATTCACAGAAAAAACCGTTCACTTACGATGATCATTCTCCGCTTAGATTACTATATAACAGAAAGTAATTTGGCTACTTGTAAACGTCGATTACAATAACAACAAAAAGAACATTCAGTTCAGATGATCATTCTCCGGGTATATTCCTGTATCATTGCCAGTAATTTTACGACTTGTGAACGTCTATTACAATAACAAAATAAAAGTTCACTGAACATGATAATTCTCCGCGTAAATTTCTATATTACAGCAAGTAATTTGTCGACTTGTAAACGTCGATTATAATAACAACAAAAATATAGTTACAGAAAAAACCGTTCACTGAAGATGGTTATTCTCCGATTGAATTTTTATACAACTGGAAATAATTTGGCGACTTGGAAACGTCGATTACAATTACAACAAAAATGTATTTACGAAAAAAATGTACACTGAAGAGGTCATTCCCCGCGATAATTTCTATATAACAGCAAGTAATTTGGCGACTTGTAAACGTCCATTAAAATAACTACAAAAATATAATCTACAGAAAAAAAGAAATACACTGTAAAGGATAATTATTTGCGTTAATTTCTATATAACAGCAAGCAATTCTTCAACTTGTAAATGTCCATTAACAATAACAGTAAAAATATATTTACTGAAAAAAACCGTTCACTGAAGATAGCAGTCTCGCCGGGATTTCTATATAACAGCAAGTAATTTTGCGACATTTGAACGTCGATCACAATAACAAAAAATATATTAACAGAACAAAAACCGTTTACTGAATATTGACTTTCTCGCATTGATTTGGCGACTTGTAAACGTCGATTACAATAACAACAACATAGATTCACAGAAAAAATACCGTTCACATAAAACGGTCATTTATCGAGTGAATATTTATATAACATCAAGTAATTTTGTGACTTGGAAAAGTCGATTACAATAACAACAAAAATATAATTACAGAAATAAACTGTTAACTTACGATGGTCATTTAACGCGTTGATTTCTATATAACACAAAGTAATGTTACGACTTGTACACGTCGATTATAATAACAAAAAATATGGTAACACAAACAAAAACGTTCCTTGAAGATAGTCAGTACCATGTAGATTTCTGCATTACAGCATGTAATTTTTCGAATTGTAAACGTCAATTAGAATAACAACAAAATATATTCACAGAAAAAATTTTCATTAGAGATGATGATTTTCTAAGTAGATTTCTATATAACTGCAAGTAATTTAGCGACTTGTGAACGTTGATTACAGTAACAACAAAATATTTTAATAGAACAAAACCGTTCACTGACGATGGCTATTGTCCGCTTGGCTTCTATATAACAACATGTAATTTTGCGAGGATTGTAATTTCCGCGTTGATTTATACATAACAGCAAGTAATTTGGAGACTTGTAAACGTCGATTACAATAACAACCAAATATATTCACAGAAAAAAAACGTCTACAGAAAGGTGGTCATTCTCCGCGTGGATTTCTACATAACAGCAAGTAATTTTGCGACTTGGAAACGTTGATTACATTAACTACAAAAATATAAAAACAAAAATAAATTGTACATTGACGATGGTCATTTTACGCGTGGATTCTATATAACAGCAAGTAATTTGGGGACATGTAAACGTCGATTACAAAAAAAAGTATGTTCACACAAACAAACACGTTTTTTTGAAGATATTCATAACCATGTAGAATTCTGTATAAAAGCAAATAATTTTTTAACTTGTAAACATCGATTACAATAACAACAGAAAAAAACCGTTGCTGAAGATGATCATGCTCCGCGTTGATTTCTATATAACAGCACGTAACAAAAGAATATATTGACAGAAAAAACGTTCACTGAAGATTGCTATACTTGCGTCGATTTCTATATAACAGCAAGTAATTTTGCGACTTGTGACCGTCGATTACAATAACAACAAAATATATTCACAGAAAAAAACTGCTCACTTTAAATTGTTATTCTTCATGTGGATGTATATACGACAGCAAGTCATTTGGCGAATTGTAAATGTCGATTACTATAACAACAAAATATATTGACAGTTAAAACCCGTCCAGTGAAGATGGTCATTCTTCGCGTGGATGTCAAAATAACAGCTAGTTAATTGGCGACATGTAAACGTCGATTACAATAGCAACAACATATATATTTTCAAAACTGTTCATTAAAGATTGTTATTCTCAAAGTGGATTTTTATATAGCTGTAAGTAATTTGATTTGTGACCGTCGATTACAATAACAACAATGTATATTTTCTAGAAACTGTCTAGTGAAAATAGCCAGTCATTGACTTGATTTCTATATAACAGCAAGTAATTTGGCCACTTTTGAACATCAATTTCAATAAACAGAAAAAAATATTTTTTTAAACCGTCTAGTTAAGATGATAATACTTCCTGTAGATATATATATCTACAGGAATTATGATCAGTAATTTGTCAACTTGTGAACGGCGATTACTATTACAACATAATATATTTCTTTAAAAACTATTATGTGAAAATAGTCATACTCCGCGGTGATGCTAATATAATATCAAGTGATTTGGCGACTGGAAAACGTCTATTACAATAATAACAAAACTATATTCACAAAAAAATACCGTTCACTGAAGATAGTCATTCTCCATGTGGATTTTGATATAAAAGCAAGTGATTTGGCGACCTGTAAACCTCGATTAAAATAATATATTCACAGAAAAACGTTCACTGAAGATGGTGATTATCCACCGTAATTTCTATATAACAGCAAGTAATCGGGCAACTTGTGAACGTCGATTACCATAAAAACATAACATATTTCTGTTAAAACCTTTCAGTGAAGAGTGTAATTCTCTGCGTTTATCACAACATAACATCATGTAATTTGGCGACTTGTACAATGACTACAGAATATATTCACAAGAAAAAAAACCTGTTCACTGATAATGGCAATTCATCGCGTAGATTTCTGTATTACAGCAAGTAATTTGGCGACTTGTAAACGTTGATTACAATAACAAAAATATATAGTTATGGAAAATACCGTTCACTGAATATAGTCATTCTCAGAGTACAATTCTTATACAATAGCAAATAATTTACCGACTTATAAACGTCGATTTAAAAACAACAAAATATATTTACACAAAAAACTATTCACTAAATATACTCCTTCTTCGCGTTGATTTCTATATAACAGCTAGTAATTTGGCGACTTATAAACGTCGATTACAATAACAACAAAATATATTTATAATGTAAACCCGTTTAGGGCGGAGGGTCATGCTGCGAGTGGATTTCCATATAACGGCAAGTTATTTTAGCGACTTGTGAACGTACATTGCAATGACAATAACATATATTTGTTAAAAACCGTGCAGTGAAGATAGTCATCCTTCGCATTGATTTCTGTATAACAGCAAGTTGTAAATATTAATTACATATGTAAATATAAATGTAAATATTAATTACAATCGCCACAAAATATATTTAGAAAAAAACCGTTTATCAAGAATGATCATTCTCCGAATTGAATTCTATATAATAGCGAGTAATATGGCGACTTCTAAACGTCGGTTCCAGAAATAACTAAATATATATTTTTAAAACCGTTTTTATATAACAGGAAATAATTTAGCGACCTTTGAACGTCGATAACTCTTAAAACAACATATATTTATTTAAAAACCGTCAAGTGAAAATGGTCATTATCCGCGTAGATGTCTATGTAACAGACAGTAATTTTAGCGACTTGTGAACGTCAATTACAAAAACAATAGTATATATTCTCAGGAAAAATCTGTTCAGTGAAAATGGTCATTCGCTGGTGGATTTCAATATAACAGCAAGTAATTTGACGACTTGTAGACGTCAATTACAATAAAAGCAAACATTGAGTTACAGAAAACAACTGTTCACTGAAGACATTCATTTTGTGGTATGTTTATATATAACAGCAAGTAATTTGGCGACTTGTAGACGTCGATTACAATAAAAACAAAAGTAGATTAACTAAACAAAAACCGTTAACTTTCGCGTTGATTTCTATATAACAGCACATTATTTGACAACTTGGAAACGTAGATTACAATTACAACAAAAATATAGTTACAAAAAAACGTTCACTGAAGATAGTCATTCTCCGCGTCGATTCTATATACCAGCAAGTAATTTAAGGAACTTGTAATAGTCGATTTCAATAACAACAAAAATATATTCACAGAAAAAAACCGTTCACTGAAGAGGATCTTTCTCCGCGTAGATTTCTATATAACAGCAACTAATTTTGCTATTGTTAAACGTCAATTACAATACCAACAAAAATATATTCACAGAAAAAAACCGTTCACTGAAGAGGATCTTTCTCCGCGTGAATTTCTATATAACAGCAACTAATTTTGCTACTGTTAAACGTCAATTACAATACCAACAAAAATATATTCACAGAAAAAAACCGTTCACTGAAGAGGATCTTTCTCCGCGTGAATTTCTATATAACAGCAACTAATTTTGCTACTGTTAAACGTCAATTACAATACCAACAAAAATATATTCACAGAAAAAGAACGTTCACTGAAGATATAATATATGCGTTTATTTCTATATAACAGCAATTAATTTGGCGACTTGTAAACGCCGATTAAAATAACAACAAAACATAGTTACAGAAAAAAACGTTTAGTGAAGATTATTTTTCTCTGGGTGGATTTCTACATAACAGCAAATAATTTGGCTACTTGTAAACATCGATTTCTATAAAAACAAAATATATGAAAAAGTGTAAACCCTTTAAGTTTGAATGGTGATTATCAGCGTAGATTTGTATTTATCAGAAAGTAATTTGGCTACTAGTGGACGTCGAGTACAATAACAACAACATATTTTTATACCGTCTAGTGAGGAGTTGATTCTTATATAACAGCAAGTAATTTTACTTGTAGACGTGGGATTACAAGTATAAAATATATATTTGTTATAACCGTCTAGTGAAAATTGTCATCATTCGCATGGATGTTTATACAATAGTACGTAATTTAGCTAGTTGTGAATGTTGAGGAGAATAACAATAAAACATATATTTTTTTAAAACCTTCAGTTACGATGGTAACTATTGGTGTGGATTTCTATTTAACAGCTAGTAATTTGGTGACCTTTGAACGTCGTTTAATATTACATTATATATTTCGTTAAAAACCGTTCAGTGAAGATGGTCATTATTTGTGTAGATGTCTATATACCAGCAGGTAATTTGGCGACTTGTGAACGTCAATTACAATTACAATAAAAAAAAAAGATATTAATAAAATGAAACAGTTCACTGACGATGGTCATTCTTGGATTTTAATTTAACTGCAAGTAATTTGTTGACTTGTAAACGTCTATCCCAATAACAACAAATTATATTCACAGATAAAAACCGTTCACTGAATATGTTTATCATCTGCGTGGATTTATATACAGCAGCAAGTAATTTAACGATTTGTAAACTTCGATTACAATAACAGCAAACTATATTCACAATAAACAAGTTGTTAATATTCCGCGTCGATTTCTACATCACAGCAATTTTGCTACTTGTCTATAACATTAGCAACATATATATATATATATATATATATATATATATATATATATATATATATATATATATATATATATATATATATATATATATATATATATATACTAATAAAAACCGTGCACTGAAAATATCATTCTCTGCTTGGATTTCTATGTAATAGCATGTCATTTCGCGACTTGTAAACGTCGATTACAATAACAACAAAATAATTTACAGTAAAAACTTATTCTATGAAAATGTTTTTTCCGAGTTGATTTCTATAGAGACTTCGATTACAATAAGAATTTTCTTTTCAACCGTTAAGTTAAAATGGTCATTGTGCGAGTTGATTTAAAAAACTTTTTTTTTTACATGATTCACCCCAAACAAGGCAGGACGTCACTGTAAACGTAAGGGGCTACTGAGAAAAAGGAAAAGGGGAGAAGGATTAGTGGTTCAGCTTAAATTGGGATCTGAGCAGCGAGATGTCTGTTTACATTAGTTTTAAATTTCTGCATGTCAGTACTGTCGGGGAAACAGAGGGCAGGGAGGGAGTTCCAGAGGCCAGCAGCACGAGGAAAGAAGCTATTTGAGTAGAATGCTCTCCGGCATCTGGGGACCTCCACAGTGAATGAATGAGATTTAGTAGAATGTCGAGTTAGTCTAGTGAATTTACGTCGAGGGGGCACCAGAGTAGATTTCTGTATAACAAGTAATTCGGCGACATGTGAACGTCGATTACAATAATAAAATATAAATTTTTATAACCATTCATTTAAGATGGTCATTTTCCGCGTAGATTTCTATATAACAACAAGTAATTTAGCGACTAGTGTCCGTTGCTTACTATAAGTAAGTAATTTACTATTACTAGCAGTAAGTAATTTGATTACTTGTGAACGTTGATTACTATAACAACATGATATATTTCTTTAAAAACAGTTCAGTGAACATGGTCATTCTCGACATAGATTTCTATATAACAACAAGTAATTTGGCGACTTGTTATCGTCGATTACAATAACAACAAAATATATCTAAATAACAAAAACGTTCACTGAAAATAGTCATTCTATGCATGGATTCTATATAACAACAAGTAATTTGGCGACTTGTAAAAACAACAAAATATATTCACAGAAAGAAAGCGTACGGGGAAGATGGTTGTTCTCCGCCTGGATTTATATATAACAGCTAGTAATCAAGCGATTGGTAAACGTCGATTACAATAACAACAAAATATTTTTACAGTAAAACCCGTTACTTAAAGATGGTCATTCTCCGCGTTGATTTTTTTATAACAGCAAAGAATTTAGCGACTTGCTAACGTCGATTACAATAACACAAAATATATATTAAAATAAACAAAAAACTGTTCACTGAAGATTGAATTCTCCGCGTGGATTTCTATAAAACAGCAAATAATTGTGCGCCTTGTGAACGTCGATTACAATAACAACAAATATATATTCACAGATAAAAACCGTTTTCTTAAGATGGCTATTTTCCGTGTAGATTTCTATATAAAGGCAAGTAATTTGGCTACTTGTAAACGTCGATTACAGTAACAACAAACATATATCCACACAAAAAAACGTTCATTGAAGATGGCAATTCTTTGTGTGGATTTTTATATAGCAGCAAATAGTTTTGCAACTAGTGAACGTCGATTACAATAGCAACAAAAATATATTTTCTAATAAAAGCCGTTCACGGAAGATGGTCATATTCCGCGCGTATTTGGATATAACAGCAAGTAATGTGGCGACTTGTAAACGTTGATTACAATAACAATTAAAAACGTTTACTGAAGGTGATTTTTCTCTGGGTTGATTTCTATATAACAGCAAGTAATTTGGCTTCTTGTAAATTTCGATTTCTATAAAAAGAAAATATATTTACAGTGAAAACCCGTGAAGTGAAGATGCTGATTCTCAGCGTAGGTTTCTATTTAACAGCAAGTAATTTGGCTACTTGATGACGTCGAGTACAATAACAACAAAATATATTACTTTAAAACCGTTCAGTGAAGATGGTCATTCTCCGAGTGGATTTCTATATAACAGCAAGTAATTTTACTTGTAGACGTGGGATTACAAGTATAAAATATATATTTGTTATAACCGTCTAGTGAAAATTGTCATCATTCGCATGGATGTTAATACAATAGTACGTAATTTAGCTAGTTGTGAATGTTGAGGAGAATAACAATAAAACATATATTTTTTTAAAACCTTCAGTTACGATGGTAACTATTGGTGTGGATTTCTATTTAACAGCTAGTAATTTGGTGACCTTTGAACGTCGTTTAATATTACATTATATATTTCGTTAAAAACCGTTCAGTGAAGATGGTCATTATTTGTGTAGATGTCTATATACCAGCAGGTAATTTGGCGACTTGTGAACGTCAATTACAATTACAATAAAAAAAAAAGATATTAATAAAATGAAACAGTTCACTGACGATGGTCATTCTTGGATTTTAATTTAACTGCAAGTAATTTGTTGACTTGTAAACGTCTATCCCAATAACAACAAATTATATTCACAGATAAAAACCGTTCACTGAATATGTTTATCATCTGCGTGGATTTATATACAGCAGCAAGTAATTTAACGATTTGTAAACTTCGATTACAATAACAGCAAACTATATTCACAATAAACAAGTTGTTAATATTCCGCGTCGATTTCTACATCACAGCAATTTTGCTACTTGTCTATAACATTAGCAACATATATATATATATATATATATATATATATATATATATATATATATATATATATATATACTAATAAAAACCGTGCACTGAAAATATCATTCTCTGCTTGGATTTCTATGTAATAGCATGTCATTTCGCGACTTGTAAACGTCGATTACAATAACAACAAAATAATTTACAGTAAAAACTTATTCTATGAAAATGTTTTTTCCGAGTTGATTTCTATAGAGACTTCGATTACAATAAGAATTTTCTTTTCAACCGTTAAGTTAAAATGGTCATTGTGCGAGTTGATTTAAAAAACTTTTTTTTTTACATGATTCACCCCAAACAAGGCAGGACGTCACTGTAAACGTAAGGGGCTACTGAGAAAAAGGAAAAGGGGAGAAGGATTAGTGGTTCAGCTTAAATTGGGATCTGAGCAGCGAGATGTCTGTTTACATTAGTTTTAAATTTCTGCATGTCAGTACTGTCGGGGAAACAGAGGGCAGGGAGGGAGTTCCAGAGGCCAGCAGCACGAGGAAAGAAGCTATTTGAGTAGAATGCTCTCCGGCATCTGGGGACCTCCACAGTGAATGAATGAGATTTAGTAGAATGTCGAGTTAGTCTAGTGAATTTACGTCGAGGGGGCACCAGAGTAGATTTCTGTATAACAAGTAATTCGGCGACATGTGAACGTCGATTACAATAATAAAATATAAATTTTTATAACCATTCATTTAAGATGGTCATTTTCCGCGTAGATTTCTATATAACAACAAGTAATTTAGCGACTAGTGTCCGTTGCTTACTATACGTAAGTAATTTACTATTACTAGCAGTAAGTAATTTGATTACTTGTGAACGTTGATTACTATAACAACATGATATATTTCTTTAAAAACAGTTCAGTGAACATGGTCATTCTCGACATAGATTTCTATATAACAACAAGTAATTTGGCGACTTGTTATCGTCGATTACAATAACAACAAAATATATCTAAATAACAAAAACGTTCACTGAAAATAGTCATTCTATGCATGGATTCTATATAACAACAAGTAATTTGGCGACTTGTAAAAACAACAAAATATATTCACAGAAAGAAAGCGTACGGGGAAGATGGTTGTTCTCCGCCTGGATTTATATATAACAGCTAGTAATCAAGCGATTGGTAAACGTCGATTACAATAACAACAAAATATTTTTACAGTAAAACCCGTTACTTAAAGATGGTCATTCTCCGCGTTGATTTTTTTATAACAGCAAAGAATTTAGCGACTTGCTAACGTCGATTACAATAACACAAAATATATATTAAAATAAACAAAAAACTGTTCACTGAAGATTGAATTCTCCGCGTGGATTTCTATAAAACAGCAAATAATTGTGCGCCTTGTGAACGTCGATTACAATAACAACAAATATATATTCACAGATAAAAACCGTTTTCTTAAGATGGCTATTTTCCGTGTAGATTTCTATATAAAGGCAAGTAATTTGGCTACTTGTAAACGTCGATTACAGTAACAACAAACATATATCCACACAAAAAAACGTTCATTGAAGATGGCAATTCTTTGTGTGGATTTTTATATAGCAGCAAATAGTTTTGCAACTAGTGAACGTCGATTACAATAGCAACAAAAATATATTTTCTAATAAAAGCCGTTCACGGAAGATGGTCATATTCCGCGCGTATTTGGATATAACAGCAAGTAATGTGGCGACTTGTAAACGTTGATTACAATAACAATTAAAAACGTTTACTGAAGGTGATTTTTCTCTGGGTTGATTTCTATATAACAGCAAGTAATTTGGCTTCTTTTAAATTTCGATTTCTATAAAAAGAAAATATATTTACAGTGAAAACCCGTGAAGTGAAGATGCTGATTCTCAGCGTAGGTTTCTATTTAACAGCAAGTAATTTGGCTACTTGATGACGTCGAGTACAATAACAACAAAATATATTACTTTAAAACCGTTCAGTGAAGATGGTCATTCTCCGAGTGGATTTCTATATAACAGAAAGTAATTTTACTTATAGACGTGGGATTACAATGCTAAAATATATTTTTTATAACCGTTCAGTGAAAATTCTCATTCTTCGCATTGATTTTATATAACAGTAAGTAATTTGGCTAGTTGTGGATGTCGAGTAAAATATCAATGAAATCTATTTAAAAAAACGTTCAGTGATAATCGTCACTCTTCGCGTGGATTTATATATAACGGCAAGTAATTTTGAGACCTTGGAACGTCGTCGATTACTAATACAACATTATATATTTCTTTAAAAACCGTTTAGTGAAGATGGTCATTATCTGAGTGAATACCTATATAACAGCAAGTTATATAGCGACTTGTGCCCGTCAATTACAATTACAATAAAAAATATATTGATAGAATAAAACACTTCACTGAAGATGTTCATTCTCCGCTTGGATTTTAATTTAACAGCAAGTAATTGAGCGACATGTAAACGTTGATAACACTAACAACAAAAACATATTTACTAATGAAATCCGTCCACTGAAGATATATATTCTCCGCGTTGATTTCTATATAATAGCATGTAATGTTGCGACTTGTAAAAGTCAGATACAATAACAACAAAATATATTTACAGTGAAACCTTGTTCAGTGAAGATGGTTATTTTTTGAGTGGATATCTATATAAAAGTAAGTTATTTATAGACTTGGGAACTTTGAATACAATAACAACGAAATATTTTTTAAATCGTTCAGTGAAGATGGTAATTGTCCGAGTTGATTTCTATATAACAGCAAGTAATTCGGCGACTTGTGAACGTCAATCACAATAACGAAATATGTTTTTTTCATAACCATTATTTAAGATGGTCATTTTCCGAGTGGATTTCTATATAACAGCAAATAATTTTGCGACTTGTGAACGTTTATTAAAATAAAAACAAAATATATTTTTTAGAAAACCGTTCAGTAAAGATGGTCTTCATCCGTTTTGATTTTATATAACAGCAAGTAATTGTGACCGTCGATTAAAATAACAACAAAATATTTGTTTCAAACCAGTTCAGTGAAAATTGTCATTCTTCGCGAGGATATCTATATAACAGGAAGTAATTTGGTGACTTGTGAACGTCTATTACAATACCAACAATAATATATTCACACAAGAAAACGTTCACTCAAGATAATCATATTCCGCGTTGATTTTGATAAAATAGCAAGTAATTTGGCGACTTGTGAACGTCGATTACAATAACAACAACAACGGATTTCTTTCAAACCGTTTACTAAAGATGGTCATTTTTACGGTGGATTTTTATATAACAGAAAGTGTGTCTTACAGTTAATCACTCATAATTGAAATTGTTGCAAGTTATTTGCAAGTTATTTGATTTTATTGAAAAGCGTGTTTGTTTATTGAAAAACAGAAGAAGAAAATAATAATACTATGCAATAAGAATAATAATATTTACAATAATACAAAAAATGTCAAATATTATGTAATAATAGTTGTAGTAGTAATGATGATAATCATGGTAATGATAATCATGATAATGGTAACAATAATAACAATAATCTCAGCCATGGGTGAATTGGCATAGGGTGTTTAGTATCTCCAGTAAGCCATAGCGAACGCAAATTCTCTATGGATAGCAGATACCTGATGGAATACAAAAGCAGTTGTAAATACCAGGTTGACATCTGGCGGGGTTTAACTGCGTTTTATGGCCAGCATTTGGGTCTCAAGCAACTTTTCTAGAGATGGTATCTCAATAAAAATACCAGGGAAGGAAAACCTTACACTAACAATTCCTCGTATCATTATTATATGAGTATTCAGAATTATCAAACCGAAAACGACTTAAGTGGGTCCGGAATGTCAAGTACAGGTCTCACGTCCTGCAGGGGAACGAACGAGGCTTCCCAAGTCGTCATCCAGCAAACCTTTCGAAAACTTTAACTAATTGGACTAAAGCCTTAAATAGAATTGTGATGAAATGCTACTTTAAGAGTGATCCTCCCAAGAGACGATATAGACAACGAATGCACCGAAGGTGAAATGAGCTAGGCGTGTTTTAATTATCAGAACAAAAACTTGCAGGACCTACCCGGGTTATTCGAACAAATGAATAGTGATCTGCTATTGAAGAACTAAAAAGAGAAATAAAGAGAGAAGAATTAGACGTGCTTGTAGAGATCAATAAACTTGATGTAGTTGAAGAAAAGTCTAGGGTAGAAGTAACAACAAACTCTGAGAACGAAAATAGTGTAACTAATGGTAATCAGGCTGTTTCCACAGATGCAATCGTAAAACGTATGATAGAACAGTGAATGACAGAAGAGATGTTTAATAGTTTCATATTGTTAGAGGAGAAGCTAAGAGCTCGACATTTAGAACAGCCGCCGAACTTGCGAT
Source organism: Sepiola atlantica (assembly GCA_963556195.1). Lineage (NCBI taxonomy): Eukaryota > Metazoa > Mollusca > Cephalopoda > Sepiida > Sepiolidae > Sepiola > Sepiola atlantica. The sequence goes on along the minus strand of OY744529.1, from coordinate 55,831,057 downwards.
TTGTCAATAGGTAACGACTTTAAACTGTCACCACCAAAGAGAATGAAGTATTGCAATTGTTATTAGTAAATGATCTTGATCAGTGTAATAAAGTTATTAAAGCTGCTGGCAATACTGTGTCAAAGCTACTCGGAATGGAAAAACAGAATAAAAATAAAAGTAAGAGCCCTGGTGGTGGAAACGTGTTAATAGGCAGATAAAACAGCCCAGAAAAGATTTAAATAAAGAACAAGCTATTGGAAATGGCAAACTCAAAAGTCAGAGTGCTTGTGAAAGACTAATCCATGATTTCGACAGACATCGAAAAGGTTTCAAGTGTGTAATTGATGAACTGAAATAACGTGTCGTTGCTAAAACTGCACACACCAAACGTTACAGCGACAGAATTGAGCATTATCAGAGAGAGACTGTTCGAAAATAACCAGAAACTAATTTTTGAACAACTAGAAGGAATTGAAAGAGTGAATGACGTTATACCTGATGCTGACCAGTCACGTTCATTCTGAAAAGGTATTCAAGCAAAGGAAGTAATACATCAATATGATGCAGAATGGATCAAACATATTGAACGGGAGGTGTCCTATAGAGTAGAACGACAATAAATATAACAATCACAGTTGAGATGCCGAAGAAGAGGGTTGAAACTCTTTCAAATACGAAAAAGCCCGGACCTTACGGAGTCGACAGATATTGGCTTAAGAACCTTCCAGCTCTTCACACATTTTTTGCAGCAACGATACATGACTGTTTTACGACAGTTAGCTTTCCTGAGTGGCTTACAAAAGGCACTACTTTGATATTAAAATATAAGACGTAAGGGGGTGAAGTGACACATTTTAGACCAATGACTTGCCTCTCAGTTGTGTGGAAAATGTTTACTAGCATATTGTCTGAAAGTTGTTATGGCCATTTATACAAACACAATTTGTTGCCCGAGAACAGAAAGGCTGCCGAAAAAAGATCACATGGCATTAAAACATGGCACCAAAGATAAACTTCTGATCGATAAAATTATCATGAGAAACTGCAAACGAAAAACTACTATCCTTGTCATAGGGTGGATAGATTATAAGAAAGCATTTGACATGGTGCCCTATTTATAAATACACAAATTCTTGGATATTTTTGGAATAGCCCCCAACATTCAAACAGCTTTAAAGAATAGCATGAAGAATTCAAAAACTAATTGAACTTCAGGGGGTGTTGCATTAGGTAAAGTGAAAATCAGGAGAGAGATTTTCCAGGGCGATAGTCTTTTCCCTTTGCTTTTTGTCATTTGTTTAATTCCGATAACACTTCTCTAACGTAATGTAAAGGCAGGATGTGAACTTGGAAAGGGCTTTCTACAATCAACAACTTTCTATTCATAGATGATCATAAGGTTTTTGCAAACAATGAAAACCCACTTGATACCCTAATGAACACGGTTAGATTATTTAGTGACAACATATGAATGGAATTTGGCATCACTAAATGTGCTATTCTTGTTATAAAAAGAGGTAAACTTGTTTACTCAGATGGCCTCGAACTACCAACAACAGATCTGATAAAGAATGTAGACATTGAGAGGGGGTTACAAATACTTGGGAACCTTCGATGCAGATACCATTCAAAACAAGGAAATGAAAAACCAGATCGCAGCTAAATACAACAGAAGAGTAAGGGTTTTTCTTACATCGCACATCCACAGTCAGAATACAATCCATACTATCAATCCAGAGCAGTAGCTATCATTCGATATACTGCTGGTATACTGGACTGGAATGTATATAAATTAAAATGTTTGGACACCAAAACATGGAAAATGCTTACAATTTATGGAGCTTTTGCAAAGAAAAGAGATGCAGACCGAATTATTTACCTACAAAGGAAGGTGCTCGAGGTTTACTTAGTATTGAAGATGTCGTGAATATAGAAAAAGGTTGTCTATATAAATATATTTCTGAAAGTAATGAGATTCTTCTTCGTGAAGTGAAAAGAGAGGAAATACTAATAACTGGTGTGAAAAATAATCAAAAATTGCAAGAGAGAGGGTTAAAATTATTTTGAAAGAAACTACACAGTGTATTATTAAAGAATAGTGCATTTAGAGATAATGACAGCTGGAGTTGGTTGATCTGGAGTGATCTCAAAAGATCTACTAGGAGCACCTTAATGACAGTCCAGGAACAAGCCACTCACACTAGGTTTATCAAACATTACATTGACAAAACTGCAGAATCACCGATGTGCGGATTGTGTAATGAAAGGGAAGAAACCTTAGCGCATATTGTATATGAATGCCCTATGTACGCACAGCATCAATATAAAAAAATGGAGACACGACAAAGTCGCTTAGGTACTAAACTGGAATATATACACACTTTATGAATTGGACAACAATGAGAAGTGGTATGAGCATAAGCCAGAAGTGGTACAGGAAAACGACGATGTCAAACTTCTTTGGGAGATACGCATACAGACTGATAAGGTGCTTGAACATTCAACACCCGACTTAATCTTTCTTACGAAAAATAAGAGAACTTGCTTAATCATTGATATAGCTTTCCCCTTCTATACCAGAGTGCAGGGAAAAGAACACGAAAAAATAAATATCAAAACCCAAAATGGGAATTAGTTAGACTATGGAAGTGTAAAGAAGTAAAGGTGAATTCCGTTGTAAAGAGAAAGAGGAAATAGGAATAAATAGGTTGTCTCTCTCTCTCTCTCTCTCTCTCTCTCTCTCTCTCTCTCTCTCTCTCTCTCTCTCTCTCTGCTCCACTTCTCTCACCTTCGTTTTGCAGTTTTTACATTTTCCGTGAAAAATAAATAAATAACTATTTTATTAATTAAGTTGATGCCTAATCTATAAATCTTAACAACAAACTTATGTTGTAATGTTCACAAAGACCTTTTCAGTTTTCTACTTGACAAATGAAAACAAAAATTTGATAGCACTGTGATCTGTCCAAATTACGAAAAGAAAAGAGATTCACATGATTTTAGGTTAACATCCTTCGCTAAATCCCTCCCCCTAAAAAATGTTGTACCTATTTTTGACTTGATGGAAGGAAGAAAATAAAATAAAATCAATTATTTTATAATTTAGAGTGGGGAAAATTTTCGCATATAAATACAATTTTTCGGGACAGTTTTAGGGCAATTAACTAATTTTTTTAGATATGAGAGTTCAATCCGCTGCATTTTAGGGGGGATGGGGCGCAATTTTTTTAGGAGATTACGTGTGTTTTTGGACCTTGCAACTCGGACTTAGGGTTAGTCGTAAATAAATGTTCTTAATTCCCTAAAGAATACAATGGCCTGGAAATGTGGGAACATTTTATGTTAAATATATATAAAACTGATTCCTCACTATATATTCAAAACTTTTCTTTCCGTTTTTCATGGTGTTAAAACGTAATCCCCTAAAAAGGCAGAATGTAATTTTTTTTTTTGGGGGGGGGGGTATCAATGGAGTGTGTTAAGCTGCAAAATTATCTATATTTAATTTTAAAAAAACTTATATGTTTTTTTACTGTACGTCCTTTTTATGTTAATTTTAAGAAATTGACTCTAGTTCCGGTAAAAATTAAATAAATAACTTTAAAATGATCTAACTAATAAAATATCTTATTTTCATGACATAAATAAAAATATTGAAAGTTTGGATATTATTGTAGATTAACACCCCCACACTACCCCACCCTTTCCCGAATAAAATGAGATTATTACTTTTTCAGGCGATTACGTTTGAATACTCTGAAAAACAACAAAAGTAATTTAGAATTTAGAATGAAGGAATCAGTTTAGCATATAAATTTAACGTAAAACAATCCTGTATTGTCGTGCCATTCTAGGGTTTCATGGCAGTTTACCATTTTTTACCATTTTTTTACCATTTTTTTACCATTTTTTTTACATTTTTTTAACATTTTTTACAATTTTCTTACCATTTTCTTACCATTGAACATGAATTCTTTACGTTTTTTTCTGGGGAGAATGCGACATTTTGTGGTGATTGTCTGTAGTTTCACCACCTTGCCAGTCAAACTTAGGGTAAGTGTCAAAAACATATTAACTTCCCTAACAATTTAGACCCTAAAAAGAAGAATCTCATTTTAAGGAGGGGTGGGAGGTAATTTAACTTAGGATTTTAATCTGAAAATTTACCAAAGTTTATTAAAATTATGGAAACATTTTTTTGATAAACGCGCTCTCCCAATTGATTGCTGCCTGGATGGCGGGTAGGTTTTGATCTTAATAATACAAATTATTATTATTATTTATTTATTAATAATAATCAGAATTATTCGGCTACAGATGTCATAATAAACTATAAGCCTAATCGTTTCTCCACCTCTATTAAACATTGGCATACTTAATAATGATAATTATAAAACAGCAGAAACGGCAATATCATATATGGACACCCTCAATATCTTATTTTCGTCTTTTTCAATTGTTTTCTACCTCTTTTAAGTTCTCGAAAATCACTTATTTTGTTCTCTTTATATAAGCATTTACGGACGACTCTCTTAGCGTAACTTTTTATCACAATGTTATATACTATGCGTGTCCTTCCATTGTAACTGCTTGCTTACTATTAGACTGGGTGTAAAAATCATGGGGTATTTGCACCATCAATTACTATATAAGTCCAATACATGTAAGGCACATATCTGAAGATTTTTCTAAATTGGAAACCAACCAACTGGAAGATGTTCGGACAGACAAGATTAAATGTACAAAATGACTGAAACGAAAAAATTATTTTGTTTTTAGTGCAAATAAGAAATCCCGAAACTAATGATATCAGCTGTTTTATTCCCAGCTACAATTTGTCAGGTCTAAAATAATTCTTGTAAAAATAATAATTATGCAATCTGAAAAAAATGCTATTCCATTTTTTGATTGGAAAGATATATTTTATCTATTTATTTAAATCCTCGATTTTACTATTATACTAATTGGTTCAATGTTCATCAGATTTCCAATAAATATAAATTGTAAAACTTACATGAAAATAATCTTAAGGAAATCATATGTCATTTATTTAAGCAATTAGTCTATAATATATTTAAATTTGATTTAGAAAATCATCGATTTTAATTATATAAGTCAATGAAAACTATTATTGATAAAATATTTCTTATTTTCAGCAAGTGAAACAAAAACTTGATTTATACCTGTCGGAAAACCTACGAGATATTGTGACGTAAAGAGTAGCGTAGTTACCGTCACTGTTATACAGACAAACACAAATCTCGATGTTGTGTGGTTCGGCTTTTGTAGTAAAAAGCCATTTCAAAAGTGATTATAGAATATCCTTTACGTTTTCTTTTTGCAATTCAATTTATTCGTATATACAAATAAATTGAATTGCAAACAGAAAACGTAATGGATATGTTATAATCACTTTTTAAAATGGCGTTTTACTAGAAAAGCCGAAGAGCACAGCAACGTTCAAAGAAGTCAAGTGATCAAAAAACAGAAATTAAAACAATAAAATAATAATTCATTGTATTGGTGGTTACCAAAAATATAATGTTGCATTAATGTATACTTATTATTATGTACACTATTCTATATTCGCACAGAAAAACATCAAGCGAGGCTTTTTTTAAAAATTAATCGATTTGACTGAATAAATGCGATGTTCAATCTAAAAAAAATATGAATGAAGTAAAAGTAAATTACATTGAGTGCATAATTCTATAAAAATATTCCACGGATTTAATCTAAGAAATATTGAAAATGATGAATTCCAGTTCATGTAACAAATGTAACGAAGAACTGTACATTGTGCAAAGAAACAAATAGTTAGAAATAACAGTTTATTTTTGTTGATATTTTTTATTTTTGAATTGCTAAGAAGACATATGAAACAGAATTAAAGAGTAAACAGAGAGAAATGTATTTTAAGGCAATGTAAACGACGGAGCCACGAAAACGAAACAACAAAACTACTTTGTAGTACTTATGGTTTTGTTTGTTTGTAGTACTTATTGTTTTTTTTTTGTAGTACTACAAAAAAACAAAACCATAAGTACTACAGAAAACAATAAGTACTACTAAAAAAAATTAACAATAAGTACTACAAAAAACAAAACAATAAGTACTACTAAAAAACAAAACAATAAGTACTACAAAAAACAAACCAATAAGTACTACAAAATAACAAAACAGTAAGTACTACAAACAACCAAAACCATAAGTACTACGAAAAACAAAACAATAAGTTCTACAAAATAAACAAAAACAATAAGTACAACAAAAAACAAAACAATAAGTACTACAAAAAATCAAAACCATAAGTACTACAAAAAAACAAAACCATAAGTACTACAAAAAAACAAAACCATGAGTACTACAAAAAACAAAACAATAAGTACTACGAAAAACAATACCATACGTACTACAAAAAGTAAAGTGCTATAAAAAACAATAACTACTACCAAAAAACAACACAATAAGTACTACAAAAAACAAAACCATAAGTACTACAACAAACAAAACCATAAGTACTACAAAAAACAAAACAATAAGTTCTACGAAAAAAAACATAAGTACATCAAAAAACAATAAGTACTACAAAAAAACAAAACAATAAGTACTACAAAAAACAAAACAATAAGTACTAAAAAAAAAACTATCAGTACTACCAAAAACCTTAACAATAATTACTATAAAAAACAAAACCATAAATACTACAAAAAAACAAAACTATAAGACCTACAAAAACAAACCTATAAGTACTACAAAACACAAAACCATAAGAACTACAAAAAACAAAACAATAAGTACTATCAAAAACAAAAGCATAAGTACTACAAAAAACAAAACAATAGGTACTACAAAAACAAAACCATAAGTACGACAACAAAACAAAACCACAAGTACTACAAAAAACCACACAACAATTACTACAAAAAACACAACAATAAGTACTACAAAAAACAATAAGTACTACAAAAAACAAAACCATAAACCCTACAAAAAAAACAATAAGTACTACAAAAAAACAAAACCATAAATACTACAGAAAACAATAAGTACTACAAAAAATACTAAACAATAAGTACTACAAAAAACCAAAATATAAGTACTACAAAAAACAAAACAATAAGTACTACAAAAAAACAAAACACTAAGTACTACAAAAAAAATATAAGTACTACAAAAAAAACCATAAGTACTACAGAAAACAATAAGTACTACAAAAAAAACTTAAAAATAAGTACTACAAAAAACAAAACCATAAGTATTACTAAAAAACAAAACAATAAGTACTACAAACAACCAAAACCATAAGTACTACGAAAAACAAAACAATAAGTTCTACAAAAAAAACTTAAAAATAAGTACTACAAAAAACAAAACCATAAGTATTACTAAAAAACAAAACAATAAGTACTACAAAAAACATAACAATAAGTACTACAAAATAACAAAACAGTAAGTACTACAAACAACCAAAACCATAAGTACTACGAAAAACAAAACAATAAGTTCTACAAAAAAAACAAAAACAATAAGTACAACAAAAAACAAAACAATAAGTACTACAAAAAATCAAAACCATAAGTACTACAAAAAAACAAAACCATAAGTACTAAAAAAAACAAAACCATGAGTACTACAAAATACAAAACAATAAGTACTACGAAAAACAATACCATACGTATTACAAAAAGAAAAGTGCTATAAAAAAACAATAACTACTACCAAAAAACAACACAATAAGTACTACAAAAAACAAAACAATAAGTACTACAACAAACAAAACCATAAGTACTACAAAAAACAAAACAATAAGTTCTACAAAAAACAAAAACATAAGTACATCAAAAAACAATAAGTACTACAAAAAAAAACAATAAGTACTATGAAAAAAAAAACAATAAGTACTGCAAAAACTAAACCTATAAGTACTAAAAATACAAAACCAGTATTATTACAAAAACAAAACAATAAGTACTACAAAAAAGCTAAAAAATAAGTACTACAAAAAACAATAAGTACTACAAAAAAACAAAACCATAAGTACTACCAAAACACAAAACCATAAGTACTACAAAAACAACAATTAGTACTACAAAAAGTAAACAATAAATACTACAAAAATACAAAACAATAAGTACTACAAAAAACAACCCCATGAATACTACTAAATAACAAAACAATAAATACTACAAAAAACAAAAACCTAAGTACTACAAAAAACAAAACAATAAGTAATATATGAACAAAACAATAAGTACTACAAAAAAACAAAACGATAAGTAGTACAAAAACAAAACTATAAGTACTACAAAAAACAAAACCATACGTACTACAAAAAACAAAACAATAAGTACTATGAAAAACAAAACCATTAGTACTACAAAAAAACAAAACAATAGGTACTACAAAAACAAAACCATAAGGACTACAAAAAACAAAACAATAAGTACTACAACCAAACAAAACCACAAGTACTACAAAAAACAACACAATAAGTACTACATAAAACAAAACCATGAGTACGATAAACAACAAAACCATAAGTTCTATAAAAAAACAAAACAATAAGTACTACAAAAAATAAAACAATAAGTACTACAAAAAACAATACAATAAGTACTACAAAAAACAAAACAATAAGTACTACAAAAAACAAAACAATAACTACTACAATAAACAAAACCATAAGTACTACAAAAAAAATAAGTACTACAACAAAAAACCATAAGTACTACAAAAAACAAAACAATAAGTACTACAAAAAATAAAAACCATGAGTACTACAGCAAAACAATAAGTACTACAAAAAAACTAAACAATAAGTACTACAAAAAACAAAACAATAAGTACCACAAAAAATACTACAAAAAAACAATAAGCACTACAAAAAACAAAACCATGAGTACTAAAAATTACAAAACCACAAGTACTACAAACAACTTAACAATAAGTACATAACAAAAACAATAAGTACTACAAAAAACCAAAACAATAAGTACTACAAAAAACAAAAAGTAGAACAAAAAAAACAAATTAAAGTGCTATAAAAAAACAATAACTACTACCAAAAAACAAAACAATAAGTACTACAACAAACAGAACAATAACTACTACAAATAACAAAACCATGAGTACTTCAAAAAACAAAACAATAAGTACTACAAAAAACAAAACCATAAGTACTACAAAACACAATAAGTACTACAAAAAACAAAACAATAAATACTACAAAAAAAAACAATAAGTACAACAAAAAACAAAACCACAAGTACTACAAAAAACTTAACAATAATTACTATAAGAACGAAACCATAAGTACTACAAAAAACAAAACCGTAAGTACTACAAAAACGAAACTATAAGTACTACAAAAAACAAAACCATAAGTACTACAAAAATAAAACAATGAGTACTACAAAAAACAAAACAATAAGTACTACAACCAAACAAAACCACAAGTACTACACAAAACAACACAATAAGTACTACAAAAAACAAAAACATAAGTATTACAAAAAAAAAACTATAAGTACTATAAAAAACAAAACAATAAGTACTACAAAAACAAAACAATAAGTACTACAAAAAACAAAACCATAAGTACTACAAAAAATAAAACAATAAGTACTAAAAAAACAAAACAACAAGTATAACAACAAAACAATAAGTACTATAAAAACAAAACACTAAGTACTACAAAAAACAAAACCATAACTACTACAAAAAACAATAAGTACTACAAAAAAAACCATAAGTACTACAAAAAACAAAACAATAAGTACTACAAAAAAATAAAACTATAAGTACTACAGCAAAACAATAAGTACTACAAAAAAACAAACAATAAGTACTACAAAAAAACAATAAGTACTACAAAAACAAAACAGTAAGTACTACACAAAACAAAACAATAAGTACTACAAAAAACAAAACAATAAGTACTACAAAGAAAAACAATAAGTACTCCAAAAAACACACCCATAAGTACTACAAAAAAACAATAAATACTACAAACAAAACTAAACAATAAGTACTACAAAAACAAAAAAATAAGTACTACAAAAAAACAAAATTAGAAGTACTACAAAAAAAACATAAGTACTACAAAAAAAAAACAATCAGTACTACAAAAAAACAAAACCATAACTACTACAAAAAACAAAACCATAAGTACTACAAAAAAACAAACTATAAGTACTACAAAAAAACAAAACCATAAGTACTACAAAAAAAACAAAACCATAACTACTACAAAAAAACAAAACCATAAGTACTACAAAAAAAAACCATAAGTACTACAAAAAACAAAACCATAACTACTACAAATAAACAAAACCATAACTACTACAAAAAACAAAACCATAACTACTACAAAAAAACAAAACCGTAAGAACTACAAAAGAACAAAACAATAAGTACTACAAAAAACAAAACAATAAGTACTAAAAAAAAAAAACCATAAGTACTACAAAAAAACAAAACCATAACTACTACAAAAAACAAAACAATAAGTACTACAAAAAAACAAAACAAGTACTACAAAAAACAAAACAATAAGTTCTACAAAAAACCAAAACCATAAGTACTACAAAAAAACAAAACCATAACTACTACTGCTGCTCTAAGAATCTTCAATGGCAGCAGTTTAGTAAGTTTCATATTGATATCGCAGCTGATATACATTTGTGAAATTGACTTCATTATTTGAACAAGTAAATGATAAATGTTTCTCTATTTTTGTGGATTTTACTTAAGGTTTATCCATTAAATTATCTGTGATATTCATTAAAATAAAAAACACAGTTCGGAATCGTTTATTGATAAAAATGAGTTTTAAATAATCAATATGTTAAGAAGCCATACCACGATTTTATTTTATATATACATTTCATAACATAGTAAAATGAAAGATAGAGATTAAAAGTGTTAATAATATAAGATATTATTTCTTGATAATTAACAACTTGGTGTTTGTAATCGAAACTTTTACCATACTGCTAGGTCTTTAATATCTTATTCACCTTTATGTTCACCTTTATTTACACCTGCTAAACACCAACATTAATTCATTGTTGACATTTATTCAATTAAAATGTATGATTTTGTATTAAATTAGTATTAAATTTGTATTATATTAAAATATGGGATAAATATGTTATTTATTAAAAACTGAAAATAACAGAATGTTGTATACCTCAGATTTTTGTTATTATTTTTATTTTTAAATTTACTAGACAAAATATGTGATGTGCAAAATCATTTTATTATTATGTACAGTATTTATTAAACTGATATTTAGATATGTCTACTTTATTAATATAGTTTACTATCTGAACAATCTTACGTAACTCCTATGTGCTACGGACTTATGATCATGGTTTTCCTTTCTTTCCGTGTTGAACAGTTTTGATTATAGCGTTATAAGTATTTCTATTTTATTTCCGTTATACCTTATTCATTACTTTTAGCAAAACATGTGCTTCATTCATTTTTTATAGTATTTAAGAAAACATTGGCAGCGATATCATCAAAACATTCAACCTTATTTGTTGTTACATTGGAGTAATCATTTCCATTTCCTTTTCTTATGTGTTCTCCAATTGGCTTCGAAAAGTTACTATACATTGGAACGAATAGAAAATTGAATATTAGGCACACAAAAGTGCCTTCTTTTAGCTATCATCAAATTCCAGATATTGGTCTAGCACCATATATGAACATTTACTTGACTGTCAGCATCAGTAATTGAACTTTTTAAAACCTTATATTTGACATGTCACATAGCAACCTGGTGACTGGTGCGGAAATTCATGGCGTTATATGGAAAATCAACAAAGAAAAGAAATGTGTTTCAATAAGTGGAGGGGAGTTGAGTTTTTCACGCGTTTAACAAAGATCTGACAAATCATTCATACAAAACCTGATCACGTGTCAACAAAAATTTATGAACGGATATTATTATTTGTTATTTTAACTACTAAAATAGCCTTTTCAAATTGTTAAACATTACATATAACTTTTCTTATTATAATTATTTGAGAATGAACGAATGCCAATTTTTATGGCTAAAATATCATTCTTTTAATATGATGAAAATTATTTTATTAGACTTTCAGTGTAGTTTCCATGTCAACAATATATATTCACGCAAACTAAAGATGTCATATATATTTATGTGATGATCCACACTATGTCGGTGAGAGATGGACTCTTCCAAACACTATGTATATAGATTACGACGACATTTTGAAGTAGTCTCGAAGTAGTCTTTTTGTAACATATTATTCTGTAATTCTGTAAATACACACTCTTGTAAATATACGACCGTTTTATTTTATTTATTATCGTTACTTTAAGTTCACAACACTGGCGATGAGGAACTCAGACTTATTTGGACGAAAATAACCTGGACTTATGTCGCACACAACACTGGTGGCGATAATTCCGACGTATGCGGACCACAATAACCCGAATTTATGTTGCACGGTGAACTGGCAACGAAAACTAAGACTCATGTCGGATACAACATAACAATAAGGAAAACTGAGATGTTGGATTTTCGAAAAAAGACAGGTTGTATGCTCGGTGAAATTGTTAATAACAACCATACAGCAGGAGGTTAAAGTCATACAAGGTGTGCAAAATCTGCGAAGAAAAATACACCCAATCGTCAGGAAATAGGATTGGTAGAAAAATACCGTTCATTCTTGAGTAGGACGAAGAAGATTTCAAATTGAAATTTAAATCGTTTGACGACGTGAAAATAAAAGAAAACACAACTAAAAGATATGTCGATTCTTTTCTTTTTTTATTGTTTAATCAGGAACACGAGAATAAGTTTGAAGGAAGTTATTTTTTATCTTGTTAAAAGGTTCCAGTGCGAAAAACTACGACAATATGAAATAGAAAGAGACAAATGTAAAGGAAAACTCGGTAGTAACAGGAATGGAGGAATTTAAAAGCGTTATTGTGGAAATCATCAGGCACCAGCAAAACGAAAAAGGTTCGATTAGAAGTATAATTTCAAGAAAAACAAATAGAACAAATGGAAAAAGAACGGTTTTCCTAATATATTGCAGTGCCTGTGCAATCTCTTAATATTAACTAAAATACGTACACTTATTAAATACACCCTTGATCTATTATTAACTTCTCATGAATGATAAATACACATCATGAAGGAAATAGTACACTGTTATTTGTCTTATACAAAGCAGAAAATAATCTTAATCATCTTTAGCAGAAAACGTTTTAAAAAAAGAATATAAATTTGATACATTTAGTGCCAGTAAGACTTATGCAGAGAATTTGCTCATCACAGATAATTTTTTGTCACCTTGAGAGAAATGCAAGTGCAACTATTTACATACGGAAAAAGATTCAAAATAATATATAATTGAAACTATTCTAAATACTGATAATACATCTTACAAATATTTCTCAATAATTTATGTTGATGACATATTTGCTTATAAAAGGCTTTATTAACTGTGTTTATAATACTAGTAACAACATAACCAGTGTATTCCGTGGATAAAGGAAAACTCCTGTGTATTTCTGAATTCTATATTACAAGTTTCTTTTTTTTATTTCAATTTTAAAGTAATGTATAACATGTTTATAGACGCACGAAGGGAATACAAATCCTAGTACATTATTGTAACTGAACGTAATACAATATAAATACCACCGTTGAATAATTCGTAAAAGGTTGCATTTCATGTTGAAATAGAGCTGTGTTTTGAATAACATCCCACACAGAAAAACAGAGACAGATACCACACATATAGATGTTCACTAGTTAAATTTGGATAATGTTCCACGATATTTTTTTACAAACTCGAATATATATATATATATATATATATATATATATATATATATATATATATATATATATATTCAGGTAAACTCGTCTAGGACTCAATGTGATCAACTTGTGACCCTCCCCCCATTTTTTTATTCTCCTAAACTTGTCACTGGTTTTCATTCTACTTTTTAAAGTTTTTAGTCGTATTTGCTTGAATTATTTCCACGTAGATACTCTGATGAGTGTGGACGAAAGCCGGCTTAGTATATTCATGATTTTTTTTTAATTATTGCCTCTCATTTTTATACTTTTTGAATTTCATTCCACCCCCCCCCCCCCCCCCAAAAAAAAAATGCCACAAACGTCTGTATTTCTTGCTGTTATATATATGGTACACGTATTGTATTAGTTTCTGTAGTGGTAAATCCGTTGAAACTAATATGTTCATAAAAAGTGCTCAATAACAAGTAGAGCTGTTCTTAAGTATACATTTTATTTATACAAACATTATTGGTTACATATGTGCATACGTGTTTCGCTTGTACTCTTAACAGAGAATCAACCTCTTCAGACCAAAGGAGACAGAGAAATAAGATGGATTTTGAAAACTTTCCCTTTAAATGAATCTTTTTTGGGGATGAGATATTTGTTCATAAATTAGTATCGGATTTCATTCTTTACTTGTTTACTCTTTCAATTAGTTTCTATCTTTTTCAACATTTTTATTACCCGCCTTCTTATTCTTTCCTTTTTCTAATTTTTTATAACCTACTTAGCCTGGATTTCTTTCTTCTCTCTTTAACACTTCAAAGTTTAAATCTATTTACAAACATATTCAAGCATAACTATCTGATCTTTATATCAAATACAGACGTGTGCACAAATTAATAGATAAACAAGTACACATATAAACAAATATATATATACATATATATACATATATAAAAAATAAAATATAAAAAATAAAAATAACAGACACAAATATATACACAAATATCCATACACGGGTATACATATATATACTCATATATACATTTTCAAGCATAAATATCTGGTCAATATATAAAATACACACGTACGCACAAATTAATAGATACACAAGTACATAATAAACACATATATATATATATATATATATATATATATATATATATATATATATATATATACGTATATATGTATTTATATACATACATATATGAGGAAAACATATACATGCGCATACATCCATACGCAGATATACACATAGATATCATAGATACATTTTCAAGCATAAATATCTGGTCTTAATATAAAATACATACGTGTACACAAATTAATAGATACAAGTGCACACATAAAGTATATAAACACATATATATATACATATATATTTAACAAACACAAATATATACGCATATATCTATACACGGATATACACATATATACACATATATAGCATATACATATGTTTATATAACATACTTACCCACAGATATACATGAACATGTTCGTACAGTACATATATAAATAGACACAGAGCCATATAAATATGTTCATTAACCTACGAATACGTACACACGAAATAAATATAAAAATATACAACTTTTACACCTGTACAAACATACCCATACCTATAAGATATTAGTTCAAGTATCCATATCTATACGTACGCATATATCTGGATCCAATTATACACATACACGCATGTATACATATATACACATACGTATATACACACACATATATATATACACATACATGTAAAATATAAACACACACATACCAATACATGAATACATACACACATATATACATAGATATACATCACTACATATATATATATATATAAATACCGTTATATATACATATATAACATACATAAACCATACATACATGAATATGTAAATGAACAATTACAGATACATGCATATATACATGCACATATAACATAAATATACATAAAATCATTATATATGCACGCAGATAACATACACGCACATGTGTATACAGACATGTGTATGCATGCACACAAACACGTACACATGTACACAAACATCGATATTTCTATAAGTAAAACTAAAGTTCTTATATCATTCATTATTGCCTTTATGTATCTAAGTTCAATTTGCTCACATTTATTCCTGCTGTAGTATTAATACAAGGAACTTACAAGATACGTACCATAAAGACAAGCAAACTAATTAAATATAGTGTATGTAATTACAATAGTTAATTTTATCTATATAAACAAGTGATAACTATGAGGAAGCGCCAAAATCATATCATTATAAGGTGAGGTATAGTGATTTTGGATAATATAGATTACTTAAGTGCAAAAATATAAAGACATTAGAATTTTAAATTAAAAAATAATAATAATAATAAAAATTTAAAAATAAAACCATAAAAATGAAATAAAATAAAATATAAAAGTACGAAATTAAAGAAAAAGGAAAAAAGGAAAAAATGAATAAAAATTTAGTATGTCTTATCTAACAATGAAGTAACAATCAATAAAGTAATAGGAGTCATTCGTAATCTAAAGTCTGCTTAACGTGTGTTCCTTGAAATGTTTGAAGTTTAAACTCGGCTTGTGTCTGACGTTGAGTAGTTTTCCCCTATCTATAAATTTTACAATTTCAAGTTTCTCACCTAGGTATAAGAAACGGGGTGAGGTGAGTGATCTACATGTTTTTGCTTTTCTTATTATGATCCATCTAATTATTGGGTTTCTTTATCGTCTATCAATTTTCAGAAGTATCGGGACAGCGAAGTGTTACTGTATTTTTTATTTCTAAAAGATAATTTATTCATGTAAGACCCATCCTTAAAACTTATTGACGTCTGAATTTTCAGCAGTGTATATTTTAGCACAATATATTACTGATGCGATGAGGCAATTTTTTGTAGGGAACATTCATCTTATCTCTGACAGTTACAATTATTAGTTGTTGGATTACCTTCAATGTCACTATTTGTATCATTCCTTTTAAGTATTTTATTGGTGTGTGTTTTAATTATTTTTTCTAGGTTATCTGTGCAACTATAACTCAATTTTTATGTAGTCTTATTAAATAACTTATGGAGTGCGTTACCAGATAGGAAGTGTTTGTTTATAAGTTGTAGAAATGTGATACCAATTTTTGTTTTTAACATCATATTAAAGGGGGTGTAAACCAGATTATTTTCCTACCTCGATTGCTAGGATTGTTAGCATTTGTAGTTATATTTTTATATTTTATATCAGCATTTACGTACCCGCTATTCTTTAAGGCAGTGTTGTAAATATTTTAAACCTTGTCTCGTCTGATGAGTTATTAAAAATTCTACTTTCTATTGACTTGGGTATGTGTTTAATTATTGAAGGAGGGTGGTTTGATTGTGGATGTACGTATATGGGCTGGAGTTTTCTTTCTTGAAGGAGTTATATTTGTTATCAGTTAGGTTAAATGTAACATCAAGGAAGTTAACTTGTTTGACATTACCGATAATTTCAACCTTAAGCCATAGTTTATTCATTTCTTTATAAATTATCTTTCTTATCTTGTCGCATTTCGCGCTAATAGATTCCCTGACTATCATTAGAACGTCATTTCTATATAAACCTATATCTTCTACATCTATGTTATTATTCATGGTAATAATTCTAAATATATATAGATTAGATGCCTCTGCGGAGACTAGCGAACCCATAGCAACATCGAAAGATCCGTTTTCTCTGTTTTTAGTCCATTGCTCACCGTCGGCAATGAGAACTGTTGTACGGCACTTTGTATAATATTAATATCCTTTTCCGAGATACTGTGGAATTCTTTGCAAACTCAATTGCATGTTCGAAAAGGATTTTAGTAATGGACCGATAATATTGCCATTAATCTCTGAAAACCAATTTATAGTATCCATGGTGTTAAGCCATTGATTAAGTTTGTATTTATCTTTGATTTTTAGATTGATTCCTTCTAGAATTTTTTTACTAACCCTTCTAATTTCTGGTCGGGTTGGGTTGATCAGTTTAGTTGATGGTTTCGTGTGGAAATCAGATTTGTGATCCTTAAGCAAAATGTATGCTTCGTTTTCTTTTAGTTTTCCTACTCTCTCACTAATTCTTAACTCCTCGGTAATCGTTTTACCTTCTGTATTAATGATTTCTACTAGGTTGTTATTGTCTGCCTTCCGGTAGTTCTTGGATAAGTTCTTGTTTATTAGGCTTCTGTATTCCTGTTTCTTGACTTTATAGAAGTTCCTTGTTTTATCAGCTTTAACTAAGATGTTCTTGGATGTATTTATTTCTTTGACTATACCGTCTAGTTTTCTCTGAAATTGCTTTTTGTGTTTGCGGAATGTTAAATTATTTGCTAGGTCTTGCATATCACTCTCGAACTGCTCTAGTTGCTTAATTGGAGGAGCTGGTTTCATACTTTTGAAACCATAGTTTTCCTTAGTGTCAGTATTTTCATTATTTTGCAGGAAGTAGTTCGTGTTCAATCTCTTTCGTCTGATTAGTTCCTCTGTTTTCATTATAAACCTCAGAAGATAGTCCTTTTTGTTTGTTGTAAGTATGTTCTTGAGGGATGTTTCGAAGTTAATCTTTTCATTGTTTGTGTTTAATAATCCACTTTGTAGAGTGCTCGACAGTAATGGAGCTTTATATTGTACACGTATTGTATTAGTTTCTGTAGATGTAAATCCGTTGAAACTCTGCTGTTTTGCTTTAAAATAAATATATGTGTATAGATGTTATACCCGAGTATGGATATTTGTGTATATATTTGTGTCTGTTATTTTATATTTTATCTTATATATATATATATATATATATATATATATATATATATATATATATATATATATATATATATATATATATATATATATATATATGTTTGTTTATCTATTAATTTGTGCACACGTCTGTATTTTATATAAAGATAATATACTTATGCTTGAATATTTTTGTAAATATATTAAAACTCTGAAGTGTTAAATAGAAAAGAAAGGAATCCGGGCTAAGTAGATAGTAAAACAATAGAAACAGGAAAGAATTAGAAGGCATGTAATTAAAATGATAAAAAAGATAGAAACTAATTGAAAGAGTTAACAAGTAAAGAATGAAATCCGATACTAATTTATAAAAAATATCTCATCCCCCAAAAAGATTTATTTAAAGGGAAAGTTTTCCAAATCCATCTCATTTCTCTGTCTTCTTTGGTCTGAAGAGGTTGACTCTCTGTTAAGAGTACAACCGAAACATGTATGCACATATGTAACCAATAATGTTTGTATAAATAAAAATGTATACTATATACCGGGAGGCGCGAGAGTGCTCTATCCCTTAATAGACTCTACAAATGGCCTATCCTGGAAATCTTATTTCTTTGATCAATCATAACTCAAAAACCAATAAACCAAATTAGTTCAAACTTTGCACAAAATTCTTATTTGATAGGTTCTATAAGTGTGTAGAATTTCAGCATCATTAGTCAAAGCAACCCAGAGATCCAAAAAGTTTAATCATGAAATCATGTTATCTGTGTGTCCGTACGTACGTATGTGCCACCCTGTATCTCATCAACTATTTGATGGATATAGCTGATTTTTGGCAGAGATAAAGTTACCAGTGTCTAGTTGATGGCATTTTAATTTCAGTTTACCATATACCTTAGTTTTCCAGAAAATTCTAAAAAACCTTATGAGAAGGCATTGTATTGAGGCATAGCCTTTACAAAAGTAGTGACATTCCATAGAAAATGCCAGTATACTTAAATCATATGCCCGTAATAGGGTTAAGATGAAAATTCATATACACTAAATGTAAAAAAGCAAGGAAATTCCCAAATTTTTACACTTTTATTGTCATTAAGGATATGACTACATATCAAGCAAACCATTTCATTATCACATCACTACAGTATAAATCTCTATGCATGAGTGGATGAAGTGTGTGAGGTGCGCTGAAGAAAAATACCTACCAGTAAAATACATAGCCCTGTTCTGCTCGCATACCCTTAATGACAATAAAAGTGTAAACATTTGGGAATTTTCTTGCTTTTGTACATTTAGGGTATATGAATTTTCATCTTAACCCTATTAAGGGCATATGATTTCAGTATACTGGCATTTTTCATGGAACATATATGTATATATACATTTATTTATATACACTTATAATAGTATACAATTATGCGCTGATTAGCACTCCTTACCTATGATGTCCTGAGCAGAGAGCTATTTAGATGCTACCTTTTCATCGTTGAAAATAAACTAACCCAGAAATTAGCCCATTTGGACCAACGAAGTGATAGCATTTAAAAGGCTGCTTGGCCAGAAACCGCCGGTATGGATTACGAATCAGAGGATAATTTCATGATATTATAAGTATAAAATATATTATGCTTATATTAAAGTAATTGAGCACAGTAATTATTTTTTCATACGTATTATAACAAAAATATGTAATGATATGTATGAAGAAATAATTAGTGGTTAATTCCATTAATAAGAGTTTAATACACGTTCAATTCGACTTTATTTTACCCACACCTTCTTTGCCAATGCTTCCTCTCCAAATGTGAGAATCCTTACTAAGCTTCGCATTAAAATCACAAAGAAAGATGATTGTATCTGATATCGGTTTGGCGGAAAGCAATATGATATGGTCATCATAGAAGCCGTCATTGATTTTTCCATCGGCATCGAGTGTGGGGGGGGGCACATGCGCTGATTACTATGGCACAATAATTTTCCCCAGTTTTAACTCTAAAAGAAATAAGGTGTTCGTTTATGCCGACTTGTCATACACATCAACATCAATGTGTTCTTTTTAGCGAAACTAACCCCATGTAGTCGCCGGTTGTAAGGCTCGTAGCCCTTTCCAGAAAATTGTGTAGCCACCCCCTTCTTTACGCAGATGCCCTTCCACTAAATGGCGGGTCTCTGAAAGTGCTGCAATATCGATGTTGAGTCTCTGGAGTTCCTGTGCGACAAGAGCGGTTCTTCTATCGGGTCTTGAAGAGTTTAAGTCCAGTATAGTACGGGAATTCCATGATGCCATTTTTAATTTTACTTCATTATTTTGAATGCAATTAAAGTGAAACCCCCTGAAAGCAGTTTCCAGGCAGGTTAAGGTGAAAAAAACTATTGTAGGGCAGCTGTTCTAGCCCCCCTTTCCCATTCGGGGGGAACAGAGTGGATCCTTGAAAAGGGCTGCTCAGTCACGAATGTCACTGCTGTATCACTCTCTTGCTCCGGGTCAAATAGCGAAGCGACTGATCTAAACACCCGCTGCTGCATGTGTCGGTTGAACACTAAATACTTCCAGATATCAGAATCCTGTCACTACCGCATTTTTCAGATTGACGCCAAACATCCTTCTATACTTCTCTTTGATCTTTTGTCCCACTACTAGTGTCGCTGGAGACGCCTGTGTGTGGATTCGTTTTACATAGATAAATTGATGCACAATAAAACAGACCGATCATCTTGGCAAAGTAAGTTTATGTTCTGTGTCACAAAAATCGAAACAACTAAACCCCCTGACTGGTTGCAACTCTTCATCTGCCTTTGCAACCTTACATAATGACTAGTCTGCCGTTGAGAGATTGTTCGCAGTGTCCGCTCACTGGACTGTTCGCTCCCACCCAGTATGGCTCACCTATGCCAAAGCCATCCACGTGCCGGCTCATTTCTAAGCCATTGCTTTGTTTAAGTTTGTCTGCCTGCGAAACACCCGCTTTCCTGCTGCTGAGAGCTTTGACCTGCCTAGGCAGAGAGTAGTCATTCCCTTACTAGCCGCTTGACAAGCGACCACGCCTGTATGGTAACCCTCTGAAATATCAGAGGGAGGCTAACAGGTGCTACACCTTGCCAAAGGGTGACCTGGAACTGTACAAGGCAGAGGCGTTCAGCTCCCTGGAGTAGTTTACATACCCCGCATACAATCATGATAGGTTATCATATGATATATATTGCAAGTTAATAACATATTGGTGTGAATGACATGCGTTCTTTTAATGGGAATCGAACCCAGCATGACGTAGAAAAAGCTAACAGTATTTATGTAGTAATACAATCATTTTCAATATTTGAAATTTATTAAAAATATGGTAGCTAAATTTTGCTTACAGAAATATAAACAACAATCTCAATTATAGATGCAGATATCTCACTTTTTAACTATGATATTTTTAGGATTTTATCCAAATCCTTAAATTCTAATTTGATGATCCAATTTGTTATTACCATTGTGATTTTGGTTTGACTTGGGTTTTTTGTAATCACACACTCAAACAGAATGCTGGCATTTAAAATGCACTAGAAATATAAATATGGTTACAACATATATAATATATTTTTATTATTAAAATGTGATTCATGACGAAAGATGTAATTCATTGTTTTGTAATACTACTTTTTATTTCTGTATTTTAGCGGATAACGTAAAAGAACTGAATTATATATTATTGTGAAAATAAACTCTGTAATAGTTTTCATCCGCAGAAATTCAGGAAGAAATGTTCTCAATATAATCATTTCTATTTAGGGATATTTTTCCCCATGAGGTGTTATTGCTATTTATAATATTCACATGTTTTAAATTATTGTCATCATCTTCTTCGGATGGCGTTTGACGGCTATCTAGATAAAGGCGTAAAGCGATATTCTAGAATAAATTATATCTCAGAAATATTAGTCGATATGTAAAATAAATGGAACGCTAAATAAGAGCGTTTTTTTCAAGTAGATGAAATAAAGAATTCGGTATTAAAATCCCACAAGGTTATCGACTATGGGACAAATTGTGTGATGAAGGCCATAGAGGACAACGACCGAAACGTTGTAAACATGACAACAGGCGAAACAAGTATAGCAGTTCGAAACATGTAGAGAATGTGAATTCGAGCGTCAATTCGATAATGTGAATATGATTGTGCACAACGATGGTTTACTCAATTTGGATGTTGTTCAAGAATGCTTTACATATGCAGAACTTGTTTATTTGCCTTATTAAATACCAATTCTCAGTAATATTTTGTTCCAAACATGATTTTGCGTTTAATAATTCAAAGAAAATGTCAGAATTTGATTAAAACAAAAACAATAAACGCGTGACTGTAATCAAGTTTTTAAAATGAAAGCTGTGAACTATAAGCTGCGTTTAACCTCATGCAACATAAAGTGTCCTCAATGAAACATCACGACGTCAAAATAGCAATTATGACTGCTGACCTACATTTTCCTTGACATGTTATAATTTACAGATTTTATGAAGTGAAACCCACGCTTTCTCTCTTCTCAAACCCAGAATTATTCATTTGAAAATAAATAATTAACAGAACCTTTAAAAGGCGGATTTGCTTTTGCTACAAAAATGTCTTTTCAAAAGTGAAAAGAAATGTTTTTAAATCAATGACCTATCTTTCTAAATTACCGGCGTGCCAATGGGTCTTCGTTCAACAACCAGAATTCAAATTCATAACTGCCATAATACCCATTATAAGGACATTATACAAAAAACAAAACAAGTTTGTTTATTTTGTTTTTTGATAAAATGACACAATACTGGTCAACTCTGATGATGAAATATTATTCCGAAATTACTAAGATTAAAGTAAAAAATAAAAAAATAAATTAATCTTGCATTGATAAAAGCTTCTATTTTCAATTTTAATTATTCTGACCCAACAATGCTTTTAAATAAACGACCTATCTTTCTAACCAACCAGCATGTCAATGCGCCTTCGTTCGACAACCAGAATTTGAATCCATAACCGCCAAGAACATCACCGTTGATAACACCCATTACAAGGACATTATATCAAACATCAATAAAAAAGTTTGTTTAATTTTTGGTTTTGAAAAAATGACACAATACTGGTCAACTTTGATGATGGAATATTATTCCTAAATTAATAAGATTAAAGTAAAAATATAAATTAATCTTGCATTGATAAAGGCTTCTATTTTCAATGTTACATACAAAGATGTTTCTTTGAATAATGAATTGAACGGCACTTCCTGCTTTATTTTTTGTTCCTATGTCCGTAATTAAGGATAAATGAAACATTAGGTTTCGTGTATGTGTTCTAAAACAGGTCAACATTTTAGGGGTTGTTTAATGCTGAAATATAACTCGTAATCTAGATGTGTCATTCTATAGATGAACTTAATACAAGTTGATGTTTCATTAACAACATGTTACTAATAATAATAATAATAATAATAATAATAATGTTGCATGGGAATGACTTAAAATTATTAGCGAAATACAAAAAACTAGTTTAAAAAATGATAAACACAATTGGACTATTTAGAGTGTAGGAATGCAATTCGGAAGAGAAACAGGTGTATGACTTTTGTTTAAGTAAGAACCACACGAAATAACAGAAAGTCTTACTACTTCATAAAGATTTAATGAAAACACTTAACGAACGTGAAACTACAAATGACTGATATCGTCGAAACTGACACAGATCACAAAAAGGACAAGAACACTTCTATAAAATAAATTATATAGGAGAAACCTAATAAAATAAATAAACACCTGGGTATTACCCCGGGAAGATACTCAGACGTCTTCATAAACTGAACAGAAGAAGAACAGATTTAAGTAATAACTATGAACAAAGCATTACACACGAAGGAAGATGTTGACCAACTCTATGTAAAATAGAATAAGAAAAGGACTCGTAATTATTGAAGATGGCACTGTTAACGTAATTAAAAGATTAAACAAATATAAAACACAAATGAAGAGAGGCTACATACTTCCGCCAAAATTAATGTGATAGTGACGAATACATGAAAAATTGAGACGGAAAACAAAAAGACAAGACAAATAGGAAGAGAAGAAACTACATGGATTATTTATAATGCAAGACTGAAGAGATTGTGCATGAGAACACCTTGACATGACATGGCAATGAAAAGGGCACTGGAAAATATAAAACGGAATCGCTACTGAGAGTTGCACAAAGTAATGCAATCAGAACAAACATCATAAATACCCAAAATATGAAAGAAAATAAATAATCTCAAGTCTCCAGATACTAGACAAAACGGAAAAGAGACGCATAATCATATAATGCCGCAGTTAGCCTCAAAAGAAGACAGCCCACTTGAAACTCTGGAAATGCCTACAATTTGAACACAGAAAGACAGACCGGGGCCAGTATTGGAAAATAAAGGACATACAATTGTCTGTGACGTTTAAATACAAGCAAAGAAACTCAACCAGATTGCCTCGGTTAACTCACCAGATTGACTATAATCATAGTCAACAAGAAATAAAAAACTGATAAATAGTAGATTTCACCATCTCAGCCGATCATAGGGTAAAGCTGAAAGAGGCAGAAACACTAAGTAAACAAATGAAACTGTGTTGAAAATGAAGGTTCCATGCGACGTGAGAACTACAGTAATAGCAATAATTGTAGGTCCGCTATGGACAGTTCCTTAAAACTTAAAAATAAAAATTGAATTCAGAGGAAGGATTAACAAACCACATCACTGATGAACACAGATGACAGATTAAGAAATATTCTAGAGTGCGAAAACAATCCTTATATGAACGAACCGACTGACCAACAACGGGTACTTTTAAATAAAATGACAAAAGCACAACTATACGTAGACATGGGGTATATTAAGATCAAGCTGAGGTAACTCAGATTAATATATGAGAAAACGGCTATACTTTGTCAAATAAGGAAGAGGTGAATTCTAACCTTTCTTTATATAATAGATAGCAAATCGAAATATATAAAAGCCAAATATAGCAAACATCAACCTAAATCTTATATATATATATAAATATATATATAAAAATCATACAACAATAATAAAAGAATAACAACAATAACGTAGACATATTTACTTCATTATGTGTAATATACAACAAGAATAAATACAAAAAACTACAGACATTTGGTATAAATAATACATAATAATATAAAAATGATAGAAACTCATAATAAAAGAAAGTCCTTCAAATGATGTTAGGAACACACGCGTAATTTGTTGCATATGTAATTCATATTAAAATTTTAAACTCAAAATACATGATTTAACTGATTCTGAATCGATCCGTGCATTTGTTGCTACAAACTGGGCACTTGTAATTCTCTGTTGTTGGATGAAGAAAAACATGATTTGGTAAAACTAATCTTCCACTTGATGATGGTAAGTCGAAAATAAACGTTCAGAATGCACGTCTTAGTCTGTTCACTCGAGACCCTACCATGGGGTCTAACGTTTGTAGTTTAATTTGTGTCTGTTTTTTAACACACCATAGGGTCAGACGTTTGTAGTTTAATTTGTGTCTGTTTTTTTAACACACCATAACCTACCATGGTGTCAGACGTTTGTAGTTTAATTTGTGTCTTTTTTTTAACACACCGTAACCTACAATGGGGTCAGACGTTTGTAGTTTAATTTGTGTTTGTTTTTTAACAGACCATAACCTACCATGGTGTCAGACGTTTGTAGTTTAAGTTGTGTCTTTTTTTTAACACACCGTAACCTACCATGGGCTCAGACGTTTGTAGTTTAATTTGTGTCTGTTTTTTACACACCATAACCTACCATGGGGTCAGACGTTTGTAGTTTAATTTGTGTCTGTTTTTCAACACACCATAACCTACCATGGGGTGAGACGTTTGTAGTTTAATTTGTGTCTGTTTTTTTAACACACCATAACCTACCATGGGGTGAGACGTTTGTAGTTTAATTTGTGTCTGTTTTTTTAACACACCATAACCTACCATGGGGTGAGACGTTTGTAGTTTAATTTGTGTCTGTTTTTTAACACACCATAACCTACCATGGGGTCAGACGTTTGTAGTTTAAGTTGTGTCTGTTTTTTAACACACCATAACCTACCATGGGCTCAGACGTTTGTAGTTTAAGTTGTGTCTGTTTTTTAACACACCATAACCTACCATGGGCTCAGACGTTTGTAGTTTAATTTGTTTTGTTTTTCAACACACCATAAACTACCATGGGGTCAGAGGTTTGTAGTTTAATTTGTGTCTGTTTTTTTAACACACCATAACCTACCATGGGGTTAGACGTTTGTAGTTTAATTTGTGTCTGTTTTTTTAACACACCATAACCTACCAAGGGATCAGACGTTTGTAGTTTGATTTGTGTCTGTTTTTTAACACACCATAACCTACCATGGGGTCAGACGTTTGTAGTTTACGTTGTGTCTGTTTTTTTAACACACCATAACCTACCATGGGATCAGACGTTTGTAGTTTAATTTGTGTCTGTATTTTAACACACCATAACCTACCATGGGGTCAGACGTTTGTAGTTTAAGTTGTGTCTGTTTTTTAACACACCATAACCTACCATGGGGTCAGACGTTTGTAGTTTAATTCGTGTCTGTTTTTTTAACACACCATAACCTACCATGGGGTCAGACGTTTGTAGTTTAATTTGTGTCTGTTTTTTTAACACACTATAACCTTTACCGGCGTTATTCAATTACAACCAAAATGTATGTGTAAGTGTATGTTTCATATCAGCAGCTACACAGCTTTATGGAGGTAATTCAAACTCTCCCTTCATGAGCTTCATGAGACTGTGTTGCTGATGTTCTCAAATAATGCGTTCCATACATACATTAACTATCGTTCGTACTTTTATATAATTTTTCAATCTTTTAGAATATTTGTTTATCATGAAGACATTAATACTGGCAATAGCCTACGGTGACTTGATTAAGAATAACCTGCATACGTATATATCTACTTTATACTTACATCTATGTTTTATATTCCTTCTTTGTGATGTTTTTATTGGACTCTCCACACGTGGGCAATATTGCCGATCGTAAAGTTCTTATGTTATTCTTCATGGTTGGAATCCACATTTGAATAAAATTGATAACTACAGATTACAAATAATATTTGCAATATTAATTTATTAATGAAATTCACCAAAAATCACTGTCCGATTCATTTGGTCATACGTTCCTAGACTTGTAATTATCATTTGTTTTTCTGGGTTTCCGTTAGGAAAGGTGTCCTAAAATGTCAACCTGTTTCGTGTCTCTTGCTGATTGACCTACGTTAAATGACAACGTTAATTACATATTTATTGATTATCCCGTGTAACAGCGCAACCAATCGCGACCCGTTCCTCTTGTGCTTCTCGCTTGTATCGTTAACATATGCTTTCATGCAGCCCATGTAAAGTTATTCCACAAAGCACATTAATTTCAATAACTGAAACAGTTAAAAATAAATTAAGCTTGTCAATTTCTCCACTTATTAAAACCTCTAAGTTTACAAGCATTTTAACAACTATTATTTGAGATATTTTTCTGCCCAAAATGGACAGTCTAAAATTATTATTCAAGTCAAAATAATATTTGCAAATTTAAATAAGTTAAAAAATACATAATAAATAAATAATTAAGTATTTTTAAAAGTTATAAATAGAATAACTGACTTAGTATATGGATTACAATTAACACCCCACTCCCCAAAATTAACAGAATATAAAATGATTTACAAGTAATATATAGATTTACAATCAACCCTAACCCCCAGAAAATTAATAGATAAATAATAATAAAATAATAACAACCATAATATTGATAGAATACCACACTGCGTTACTGGTCAAATAAAGAAAATTATGAAAAATAAAAATAAAAATAAGAAAAATAATTAAAATAAAATAATTATCATAATATAAATAAAATAACTAACTTTGTATCTGATTTACGATTACTCTCCACTAATAATAATACTAATAATACTACTAAATATAACCATAATCATAATGATAATTAAATTATGAATTATGAAAATTACCTCCAATCGTACAAAATATCAATAAAATAAATTAAAAAATTTATATAATGATAATAATAATGATATAATAAAATAACTGAATCAGTATATAGATTCACAATTATCTCCCAACAAACAAATATATGTATATATATGTATATATATATATGTATATATATATATATATATATATATATATGTGTGTGTGTGTGTGTGTGTGTGTGTGTGTGTGCGTGTGTGTGTGTACATATATGTGTATATATGCATACATATGTTTATATATATGTGTGTTAATAGAATTACACATTTATGCAAAGGAAATAACTCACTACAAAACAAAATTCAAGTAGTTATCTACCAATATTAAAATTCAATATTTGATTAAAAATCGCTTTCGAATTTATATAATAACAATTTACTAAAATCAAATTAACACACTAAATAATTGAAAAGTAAGTAAATAAATATAAGAGTTTGAAATAAATGCAACAAGAACCATTTCATTTAAAATTATTTCATTTCATTTGCTGCGGGTCACGTCAACATTTGCGACGATATGCAACTGAACAACATTACCGGACAAATCATAATAAAACATGAGTAAATTAAAAATATATATTAACAAATAATAACAATTATAAATAAATGAAATAATAATAATAATAATAATAATAATAATAATAATAATAATAATAATAATAATAATAATAATAGAATAACAGACTTAGTATATGATTCACGATTAAACTTTAAAATTACTTTAAAAGTAAATAGATGAATATGACAGTTTGAAATAGATGTAACAAGAACTATTTCATCATTTAAAATAATTTTATTTTGTTTCATTTACTGCAAGTCACGTTTACATTTGCCGATGTATGAAACAAATACCAGTCAATTAGAAAAAAATAATAATAAATAGATACTATAAAAACATTAGTATAACATCTGTAGTAAATTAGCAGAATAACACACTTAGTATATTGATTTAAAGTCCACCCCCGGGAAAAATAATTAATAGTTTAAATAATGTTACAATAAGCATTTCATAACTTGAATTAAATAAAGAAATTGTAATTTAATTTTACTCCATTTGCTGCGGGATTAATCTGAAACAACATTACCTGTCCACATCGATTTGAAACATTTACCATTTGATAGAGACGACTTTTCTTCCAAAATATATTACGGAAAACAGCCACACTCACTAGAGTCCTGTGTACAAGTTTTGACTAATCAAGTAGGATCTACTATAAAAACTATAGTTAAACAATATCACCTGTGTTTTCCTCTTTCTCAACACCGACATATTTAATTTCTTGCAGTGTGATAGACTTCTAATACTACTCTATATTAAAATAATATTAATTTAAAGGGTCTAAAACTGATGAATGTCCTCTTTCCAATATTTTCAAAGATGGTTAATAGAAATAATCAAATACATGGAAAAATAGTAAATAACAAGCTTATGTAATGACGGTATGTTTACTTTGGAAATATAATAATAGTTGTTTTAAATGTAGATAATTTAAGATTGAGAAGCACAGATAGAAAGCTTTCATCCCTTTAAACTAGTGAGCAGATGTTTGAACGAGTTAAATGTGTACGAGTCAATACAGTAAAAATGTGTCAAATACTTTTCAAATAAGAATCGGATATGATTCGAACATGAAAAGTGAGTTGTCTGAGGTAGCTCCCATAGAATAATCTGGGATTAGATTTGATTCACAAGATCGATAGCTCAACGGATAGATTTTATATTATGCGACTGGGATTGTAGCTACGATACAAATGAAAGAATGTGGAAGTGTTTTGATGAAGGCTGAAAATTTTGACTTAACCATTATTTAATGACGAAGTTGAAAATAAAAGTGTGTAGTGTAAGTCCTCCAGTTTCAAAGTAAAGTGTGTATATACGCTAATGCACTTTTCCCTCAATCTAAGGTTGCCCGTACATTCGTACTATAGGAGGTTTTCACGGGTCTGAAGAAGACATTGAAATTCAGTGAATCTTGCTTAATTAGTGTCTAATGTCTATAGATTGAATTTAATGCAAATTTAAAACATTTGAATTTTCAAATAGGGGGTTATGCCCATATAATGTTCACAAAAATACGCCAAAGTAACTGACATTTGATGGATATTTATAACTTGATGTCTACTACCTATTTTTATATTTTCACACGCAAAGATAGGAGGCATCTGAATGTTCACAAAAAGCTTTGCATAAAACTAAATTGAACTAAACATAGCCCACATTATAATCCCTTACGCCAGATTTGTCCCATAATCCAGAATTAGTTTAGAAGTAAATCCTCTACGATATCTTTTTTAATACTGATGTATTTGTATGATTAATCTGTTGCAAAACATTTCTGCAAATCTTTTATCGTTTTACGTTCTGTTTGTGTGTAGAAACTGTTTTCATTTTTCTTTCTAGGTCTTTGAATGTGCTTGCCTGCAAACTCAATCGTTATAAGATTACATTTAACAGAAAATATCTTGAAAGCGATAAGCTAAATAACGTAGTGAGCAGAAACCGAATAAACACTTGATATCATTGAACTATCTTATAATGTTGTATTGTGTGGTATTGTATTCGACATACATC
Source organism: Sepiola atlantica (assembly GCA_963556195.1). Lineage (NCBI taxonomy): Eukaryota > Metazoa > Mollusca > Cephalopoda > Sepiida > Sepiolidae > Sepiola > Sepiola atlantica. The sequence continues at coordinate 55,799,871 of OY744529.1, read as the reverse complement.
TATTTATAAGTGTATATTAGTTAAAAACACATTTTCGGATCATGATTTATTCGTGAAAGATTGTGAAGCACTATTATATTCAAATAATTATAATTATGATTATAATTATAATATTATATTCAGTATGAAAAAATACCGATCACAATTATGATGATGAATACAATAAATGTCATCGATTAGAAACATGTTACTTGCTGATATTCCTATTTAGGTGTTTAGCAGTGTAACATCTTTTACTTTAATTTGGTTTATCTTTATAAAATTGTTCAACTTTTTAAAATAGATGATAAATCTTAAAAATATAATCATTCCTTCAAGTAAACCGTTTTAATAAAAAGATGCCAGTTTGATGGGTAAGTACTTGACAGTCGTCACAGGCTAACATTTATTGTTGGACATATATGTGTATATAAATATGTGTATAATATATGTGTATAAATGTATACGCATCAGTGCGTATGCATGTACATAAGTATCCTTTTCTTGAGATCTACTAAAATAACTAAAATACCATGATAGACATAATAAACAAAAGAATAAGAAACCCAAACGCTGGCAGGTGAATGCATTTTGTTAGAACCAACTTCTATTGCGCTTTTTGTCAGGCTACAAAGGCGTGTGTCAAGTATTCAGGACGGCACAGTCGTTGCCTCATTATAACCCACTCAATCAATTCTCACCTCTTTTTAACTGTCGAAAATACCCACACACCCACTACCACTACCACTATTCTTCCATCCCCCGTTTTCAATGTCCTCCATCATTTCTGCTATTTTCTTTTGAATAATATCTTCTCTCTCTCCCTCTCTTTATTTCTCTCTTTCTCTACACTTTCTCTGGAAAATGTATCTTTTTCTTCATCACATTCTCTGAAAAATGTATCTCTTTCTTCATCCCAAGGGTTCATAATTGCCTGAATAGCAGATCATCACAGATTACGGAATCGGTAATGTCAAATTAAAATCCATTCTCATCTAGGAAGGCCATGTACACGCTACTACTGGTGGAAACATTATTAATTTGACATTTGCCGAACTATAGGTAAAATAACAACTTATATTGAATTAATTGAATTCGACAGGTACTGTGATTCGGGATAGAATCTACAATAGCTGTTCTTCTTTTTTTTTGGGGGGGGGGGCATTGAATCGCCCCAAAAGAGTCTATATGCTGAAAGACAGAATAATTAAAAGAAACCTTTCTTCATTTTTTTAATTTTCATTTTGGACAATTGTTCTTCGCATTTTGATGCTCACATGTATTTCTGAACATTATTTTGCTCTTTTTCTGTCTTTATGCTATAAGCTGATTATCTTCTGGTAAAAGTATGAACTTCTGCGTAATTATTCGTGAATGATAAATGTGTCAAACTTCTGAAAATTAAGAATTTTATTTAACGATATTATGTTCTTATTCCTACATTTACATGTGTTTGGCTTTTGATATCATCTTGCTTGCTGCCATTTTCATAAAATTATTGTTAAGTGTGAAAGTCCCACGGCGGAAACGACAAACAACTCCTTAAAGAAGGTTGGAGTGTACTACAACCGATAACTTTTGAAACTGGCAGCAGTCTGAGACAGAGAAAAGGTCAACGTTACTCATTTAAGACACAAAGGGCGAACAGAATAACGTGCTATCAAAAATATATCCCTTTGAGGAAGGGTGTCGGAACAGAGGTAAGATGGCCTGAACACTTCGTCATAAGATATATATATATATATATATATATATATATATATATATATATATATATGTATATATATATATGTATATATATATGTATATATATATATGTATATATATATGTATATATATATATATGTATATATATATGTATATATATATATGTATATATATATGTATATATATATGTATATATATATATGTATATATATATGTATGTATATATATGTATATATATATGTATATATATGTATATATATATGTATATATATGTATATATATATATATATGTATATATATATGTATATATATATGTATATATATATATGTATACATATATATATGTATATATATATGTATATATATATGTATACATATATATATGTATATATATATGTATATATATATGTATATATATATATATGTATATATATATGTATATATATATATGTATATATATGTATATATATATATGTATATATATATATATATATATATATATATATATATATATATATATATATGTATATATATATATATAGTTAGAGAGAGAGAGAGAGGGGGAGAGCGAGGGGATCCCCTCCCTGTAATATGTAAAGGCGACCAATGATCAGTTTATCCAAATCTCTAAATATCACGACTCTCGGTTTCACTTACTATTTTTAATCTAGAGAATTAATGAATGCCAGTAAAAAACATTTATAAACTTGAGTAAATATTATGGGATGCTCTGCAACAGAATAACAGAGTTATAAAAAGTATATTTCTTAAATTTTCCTATCATCTTTTCTATTTGATTTGTATAGTTTTTCTTTTTTACCTCTTTAATTTCTTAAACAAAGAGACCACCATAGTGACAGATGTGCTGTAGATGCAAGTAGTAGGTTAGAGTTCAAGTAAAGGGGCTATCGTAAAAGTCAGAATGGTCACGGGGAATCTTTATGGTCAAATAGATTTCTATTCTAAGAAGACAGTAATAACCAGACGAGAAGAGGTGTCAGAGGAGAAGAGCAAATGATCTGCCACTGAAATACGAAGGGAATGAAGATGGAAAAACACAAATACCGATTGAAGTGGGCCGCGAAAATCGAGGCAACGAGAAAATAAGACCAGAAATAGCAGAGTTGACGAAGAAATTCGTGAGAGATGATCTGCCGAACTGGTAATGCACCCTCACACACGTCTGATGAGCACAGTAGTTGTTGACGTCATTGCTGAAATACAAATGAAACGAAAGAGTTTCTGAAAAGAAAAAAAAGAATCAAGGAATAGAAATAGATCCGAGAAATAATAGATAATGTTTACTTCTTTTAGGTTTGTGTAGATATTACTAGATCTTCGTTAAAATGAGAGATTCTGCCTGAATCTGAAGTTATATTTATGGAGAACACATTAACAATGGCCCGTGAAGAAACGTGGGCAATATACTCAAATAGACGTGTCGCTTTTGCTATCCAATTCTTTGTACGGTTTAGCGCTAATGTAAAATGCATTTGTCTCTACTATTACTATTATTAAATGAAGAATTAAAACACTGGTTTTTAAACTCAGTACTCTCGTATCTGGCAACACAACTATTATTACAGTATGAACACACACATACACACACATTCCACTTCATCGGTGCACATATATATGTCATACTTATTTGGAGGTAATAAAGTTGGCCAAAACGTACGTGTACATACGCATAAGCTATAATAATCCAATTCATGAAAATCAAGCATCATAAAAAGATTAACATTTTTGTTTAAATATAATTATGAAATTGATTTGAAAGTAATTTCTATTACATTTTGCAATATAATGTTAACATCAATATTTAATTGATGAATAAATTAAGCTCATGATAAGCTAAGTAATATACATCTAAACCGATAAAATTTAATTATGAGCTCAGTAACATAAATCTAAAACGATCAAATTTAATAATTAGCAAAGTAACATGAATCTAAAACGATCAAATCAAATTATGAGCTCAGTAACATAAGTCTACAACGATCAAATTTAATAATAATTAGCTAAGTAACATATAAACATATCGAATCAAATTATCAGCTCAGTAACATAAATCTTAACAGATCAAATTTAATTATGAGGTCAGTAACATAAATCTAAACCGACCAAATTTAATTATGAGCTACGTAACATGAATCTAAAACGATCAAATGTTATAATTAGCTAAGTAACATGAATCTCAAACGATCAAATTAAATTATTAGCTAAGTAACATAAATCTACAGCGATCAAATTAAATTATGAGCTCAGTAACATAAATCTAAAACATCAAATTAAATTATGAGCTCAGTAACATAAATCTAAAACGATCAAATTAAATTATGAGCTCAGTAACATAAATCTTTACAGATCAAATTTAATTATGAGCTCAGTAACATAAATCTAAACCGACCAAATTTAATTATGAGCTACGTAACATGAATCTAAAACGATCAAATTTTATAATTAGCTAAGTAACATGAATCTCAAACGATCAAATTAAATTATTAGCTAAGTAACATAAATCTAAAACATCAAATTAAATTATGAGCTCAGTAACATAAATCTAAAACGATCAAATTAAATTATGAGCTCAGTAACATAAATCTAAAACGATCAAATTAAATTATGAGCTCAGTAATATAAATCTAAAACGTCAAATTAAAGTATGAGCTCAGTAACATAAATCTAAAACGTCAAATTAAATTATGAGCTCAGTAACATAAATCTAAAACGATCAAATTAAATTATGAGCTCAGTAATATAAATCTAAAACGTCAAATTAAATTATGAGCTCAGTAACATAAATCTAAAACGATCAAATTTAATTATGAGCTCAGTAACATAAATCTAAAACGATCAAATTAAATTATGAGCTCAGTAATATAAATCTAAAACGTCAAATTAAAATGAGCTCAGTAACATAAATTTAAAACGATCAAATTAAATTATGAGCTCAGTAACATAAATCTAAAACGATCAAATTAAATTATGAGCTCAGTAACATAAATCTAAGGCAATCAAATTTAATTATCAGCTAAGTAACAGGAATCTAAACCGATACAGTTTTTTATTAGCTAAGTAACATAAATCTAAAGCGATCCAATTAGATTATTAGATAAATAACATAAATCTAAAGCGATCAATGTTTTTTAGTAGCTAAGTAACATGAATCTATAGCGATCCAATTAAATTATTAGCTAAGTAACATAAATCTAAAACAATATTTTTTTTTATTATCTAAGTAACATAAATATAAAACAATCACATTTTTATTAGCTAAGTAACATAAATCTAAAACGATCAAATCTAGTTATTAGCTAAGTTACACAAATCTAAGACAATCAAGTTTCTTTTATTAGCTAAGTTTCATAAATCTAAAGCGATCCAATTAAATTATCAGCTAAGTAACATAAATTTAATTCGATCAAATTGTTTTATTAGCTAAGTAACATGAATCTACATTGATCAATTTTTTTTATTAGCTAAAGAACATAAATCTAAAGCGATCCAATTAACTTATTAGCTAAGTAACATAAATCTAAGCGGATCAAATTTTTCTATTAGCTAAATTACATAAATCTGAAGCGATCAAAACTTTTAATTAGCTTAGTAACATACATCTAAAGCGTACAAACTTTTTATTAGCTAAGTAACGTAAATCTAAAGAGATCAAATTTTCTTATTAGCTAAGTAGCATAAATCTAAAGCGATCATTTTTTTTTATAAGCTCAGTAACATCAATCTAAAGAGATCACATTTTTTCATTAGCTAAGTAACATACATCTAAAGCGATCAATTTTTTTATTAGCTAAGTAACACGAATCTAAAGCAATCAAATTGTTTTATTAGCTAAGTAACATGAATCTAAAACGATCAAATTTACTTATTAGCTCAGTAACATGAATCTAAAGCGAGGAAATTTAATTATCAGCTAAGTAACATAAATCTAAAACGATCAAATTTAATTATTAGCAAAGTAACATAAATCTAAAGCGATGAAATTTAATTATCAGCTAAGTAACATGAATTTAACACGATCACATTTAATTATTAGCGAAGTAACATAAATCTAAAACAATCAAATTTAATTATTAGCGAAGTAACATTTAAAACGATCAAATTATTGTTAGGTAAGTAACATAAATCTAAAACGATTAAATTTAATTATTGGCGAAGAAACATACATCTCAAACGATCAAATGTAAGTATTAGCTAAGTAACATAAATCTAAAACGATACTAATTTAAATATTAACTTAGAAAAATAATTCTTTAACGATCAAATCTAATTATTTGCTAAGTAACATGAATCTAAAACGATCAGATTAAATTATTTTCTTAGTAACATAAATCTTAAGCGACCAACTTCAATTATTAGCTAACTAATATTAATCTAAAGCAATCAAATCTAATTACTACTTAAGTAACATATATCTAAAACGATCAAATTTAATTATTTGCTAAGTAACATAAATCTAAAGCGATAAAATTTAATTATTAGCTGAATAACAATAATCTAGAGCGATAAAATCTACCTAGTAACTTTAATCTTAAACGATCAAATTTAATTATAAGCTAAGTGACATAAATCTAAAACGATCAAATTTAATTATTAGCAGAGTATTGATTTACTCCTCTCCAGGAGTTAGGCACAAGGCCAGTTTTTATCTTACTCCCACAAGTAAGATGTGACCCAAGGTCGGGTTGGGAAAGTGGGGTTTAAAAATTGCCTGGGTTACCCCGTCGACATTACCCGGTAGGGACGCCTTAGGCAGTAAGCAATAAAATTACCTCTCCCCAAAGAGGGGAGGTGCAGCCTAGGAGGGTGGACCTCCTAGAACTGCACAGGACAGACCCATAGACCGACGTAAATCAAGCCCCGAAGGCCAAGATCTTACCAGTCTATTTGGTGCAGTATCCATCGGAACAGATACTACACTTTGATCTTAGCCAAAAGGCCAAGAAAGGCTAACTTTTAGCAGAGTCACTTTAATCTAAAACGACCAAATTAATTATTAGCTAAGTAACATTAAACAAATACGATCAAATTTAATTATTAGCTAAGTAACGTTAAACAAATACGATCAAATTTAATTATTAGCTAAGTAACGTTAAACAAATACGATCAAATTTAATTATTAGCTAAGTAACGTTAAACAAATACGATCAAATTTAATTATTAGCTAAGTAACATTAATGTAAAACTATCCAATTTAATTATTAGCTAAGTAACATTAAACAAATACGATCAAATTTAATTATTAGCTAAGTAACATTAAACAAATACGATCAAATTTAATTATTAGCTAAGTAACATGAAACGAATACGATCAAATGTTTTATTAGCTAACACAAATCTAAAGCGATCAAATTTTATTATTAGCTTTGTAACATAAATCTAAAACGATAAAAAATGTTATTAGCTAAGTAACATAAATCTACAGCGATTAATTTTTTTATTATCTAAGTAACATCAATCTAAAGCGATCAAATTTTTTATTAGCTAAGTAACATAAATCTAAAGCGATCCAATTAAATTATTAGCTAAGTAACATAAATCTAAAGCTATCAAAGGTTTTTATTAGCTAAGTAACATAAATCTATAGCGATCAATTTTTTTTAATTAATTAAGCAACATAAATCTAAAGCGATGAAATTTTATTATTAGCTAAGTAACATAAATCTACAGCGATCAATTTTTTTTATTAAGTAAGTAACATGAATCTAAAACGATGAAATTGCTTTTATTAGCTAAGTAACAATAATATAAAGCGATCAATATTTTTCATAGCAAAGTTACATACATCTAAAGCGATCAAATTTTATTATTAGCTAAGTAACATAAATCTGATCCATCCAATTAAATCATTAGCTAAGTAACATAAATCTAAAGCGATCAAATTTTTTTTATTAGCTACGGAACATAAATCTAAAGCGATCACATTGTTTTATTAGCTAAGTAACATAAATCTAAAACGATCAAATCTAATTATTAGCTTAGTAACATAAATCTAAAACGATCACATTTAATTATTAGCTAAGTAAAATTAATCTACAACAATCCAATTAATTATTAGCGAAGTAACAGAAATTTAAAACGATGAAATTATTGTTAAGTAAGTAACATAAATCTAAAACGATTAAATTAAATTATTAGCGAAGAAACATACATCTCAAACGATCAAATTTAAGTATTAGCTAAGTAACATGAATCTAAAACGATCAAATTTAAATATTAACTTAGAAACATAAATCTTTAACGATCAAATCTAATTGTTAGCTAAGTAACATGAATCTAAAACGATCAAATTTAAATATTAACTTAGCAACATAAATCTTTAACGATCAAATCTAATTGTTAGCTAAGTAACATGAATCTAAAACGATCGGATTGAATTATTTTTTAGTAACATAAATCTAAAGCGATCAACTTTAATTATTAGCTTACTAATATTAATCAAAAGCAATCACATCTAATTACTAGCTAAGTAACATATATCTAAAATGATAAAATTTAATTATTAGCTCAATAACATGAATCTAAAGCGATTAAATCTACCTATTAGCGAAGTAACTTTAATCTAAAACGATCAAATTTAATTATTAGCGAAGAAACATAAATCTAAAACGATCTAATTAAATTATTAGCTAAGTAACATAAAACAAATACGATCAAATTTAATTATTAGCAAAGTAACGTAAATCTAAAACGATTAACTTTAATTATTTGCTAAATAACATGAAACAAATACGATCAAATTTAATTATTAGCTAAGAAACATGAAACGAATACGACCAAATTTAATTATTAGCTAAGTTACGTAAATCTAAAACGATCAAATTTAATTATTATCTAAGCAACATAAATCTAAAACGATCAAATCTAATTCTTAGCTAAGTAACATAAATCTAAAATGATCAAACTGAATTATTAGCTAAGTAACATAAATCTAAAACGATCTAATTAAATTATTAGCTAAGTAACATGAAACAAATACGATCAAATTTAATTATTAGCTAAGTAACATAAATCTAAAACGATCAAACTGAATTATTAGCTTAGTAACATGAATCTTCAATGATCGAATTTTATTATTAGCTAAGTTACATAAATCTAAATTGATCAAACCTAATTATTAGCTAAGTAACATAAATCTAAAACGATCTAATTAAATTATTAGCTTAGTAACATGAAACAAATACGATCAAATTTAATTATTAGCTTAGTAACATAAATCTAAAACGATCAAACTGAATTATTAGCTTAGTAACATGAATCTAAAACGATCAAATTTTATTATTAGCTAAGTAACATAAATCTAAATTGATCAAACCTAATTATTAGCTAAGTAACATAAATCTAAATTGATCAAACCTAATTATTAGCTAAGTAACATAAATCTAAATTGATCAAACCTAATTATTAGCTAAGTAACATAAATCTAAAACGATCAAATTTAATTATTAGCTAAGTAACATAAATCTAAAACGATCAAACTGAATTATTAGCTTAGTAACATGAATCTAAAACGATCAAATTTTATTATTAGCTAAGTAACATAAATCTAAATTGATCAAACCTAATTATTAGCTAAGTAACATAAATCTAAATTGATCAAACCTAATTATTAGCTAAGTAACATAAATCTAAATTGATCAAACCTAATTATTAGCTAAGTAACATAAATCTAAAACGATCAAATTTAATTATTAGCTAAGTAACATAAATCTAAAACGATCAAACTGAATTATTAGCTTAGTAACATGAATCTAAAACGATCAAATTTTATTATTAGCTAAGTAACATAAATCTAAATTGATCAAACCTAATTATTAGCTAAGTAACATAAATCTAAATTGATCAAACCTAATTATTAGCTAAGTAACATAAATCTAAATTGATCAAACCTAATTATTAGCTAAGTAACATAAATCTAAAACGATCAAATTTAATTATTAGCTAAGTAACATAAATCTAAAACGATCAAACTGAATTATTAGCTTAGTAACATGAATCTAAAACGATCAAATTTTATTATTAGCTAAGTAACATAAATCTAAATTGATCAAACCTAATTATTAGCTAAGTAACATAAATCTAAATTGATCAAACCTAATTATTAGCTAAGTAACATAAATCTAAATTGATCAAACCTAATTATTAGCTAAGTAACATAAATCTAAAACGATCAAATTTAATTATTAGCTAAGTAACATAAATCTAAAACGATCAAACTGAATTATTAGCTTAGTAACATGAATCTAAAACGATCAAATTTTATTATTAGCTAAGTAACATAAATCTAAATTGATCAAACCTAATTATTAGCTAAGTAACATAAATCTAAATTGATCAAACCTAATTATTAGCTAAGTAACATAAATCTAAATTGATCAAACCTAATTATTAGCTAAGTAACATAAATCTAAAACGATCAAATTTAATTATTAGCTAAGTAACATAAATCTAAAACGATCACATTTAAGAGATTCGATATTTCATTGATTTTGTCAACATTTTATGCTACGTAAAACTAAGAAATCCTGGAATGAATTAAATTTGTACACTTTTAATTTTGAAGTAATAATATAAAATATGCAAAAGGGCACTTGTTTTCTTGCTAGAAGCGTCTTAATGTAATGTTCACATATTATCATGTTTTTCCCTCTTTCTGAAGGATTGATTGCAACAAAAATCACAAATATTCGTTAAGAGAATATATTAAAAAACGTAAATGAAGTAATTCTATTTTTATAGAATTATTGAATAATCCAAGATATATGTCAACGTGCCAGTAAAATAATTGATGTGTGACTGGATCGCTTACGTTGTTTCTTTTATATTTAACTAGGGGGAAAGTATATTGACTCAGGAAATCCTCGGTCCCAACGTTGAACTAATACATTATTTGCTACTAATCGTTGTCAGGCCACAGTGCAGACCAACAAAGCTAATGTAAAACATTTTGTGGGAGAAGAAAGGACGGGATCGCAATTAAACTTAAGTTTAGTGTTTGGCTCAACAAAGGGCATCTTTTGCTTGAAAAATACGTGAGACCGTTAAAAGTCGATTTCATCAAATTAAAACAAAAAGGAAAGAATAAATCGATAAAAAATTACTTATTTTTTGGTGTTCTTTCTAGTTGTCCGGCGCGAACTAAGACCCATGATGTAAATATAAAACCATTTTGTCGGGGTAGAGGGAAACCGGATTTATGGTGGAAATTTTATTGGCAACCCGTTTTGTTTTTCCTTGCTAAAAAAGAGTGGTCCCTTTAGAAACAATGCCAGCAATTTAAAAAAAATAAATGAATAAAGAGCATGCCTAAAAAAGCTAAAAGCTAAGAAAAAGAAGAAAACAATGAAAAGTCCGAATTAGAGACGGGAGTGATTCTATAAAAATACTGTTGATGAAACGGTGAACGTTAAAAAAGAAGAAATAAATGAAGGAATGCTTCATACAGGGATTTGTAAACAAATACGTGCACTTGCTGTTTGCTGACAAAATGATAAATCTGATAGTGTATCCCCAAAGAGAAGTTATGACATAGATATTTTAAAGAACAAGACAAAATAGCAAAAAGTACAAATTCGGAAGCGAAACAAAACAAAATTACTGGACATCTGGTATAGACGTGTTTTATTTTGTAATATGTTTGGAAATTATAAACAACTTACGACAACAGTGTTAGTTCCTATTTTTCTAACCTAGAATCATAGTCAGAACTAGCTGTGCTGGTGTTGTCCGGGAAAGTAGATTCACTCAATTAATTCCATGTCCCATTTTGAACTATTAAATTATTTGCTGCTATTATTATCAGTCGCGAATATAACCTCCCCGCAATGTTAATGCAAAACGGCAATCAGAAAAGTATAGCTTTTAAGCATCACGATTTCACAGTAACATAATAAGGAATCCAGCTATCAGCTTTAATTTCATCAAGCATGTGTTTATTTATGACGTGTACCGTGTCATTTTTAGGATAGAGAATTTCTCTCTCAATTTACTACTAAGTTCTGTGAGTGATGAAACAATGCAATAGCTAGAGTAGTAACAATCTTGTCATAGTTGATTGTTGCAATCTTGCAATCAACTTTTTGTTATAAGTAGGGAGACAAGCACACTAGCCATTAGGCTACTATTGAGATACAGAGGCATGTTTGTAGATGATGTTACAGTCTTTATGTAGATCCACAAATACGACAATTTAATACAAGTATTCAGCTCATCAACGGAACTTCCACGTGGAACAATAGGAAGTGTTTATTTGAAGTCACCTGATAATAAAAGTGTTATGCCACCCATTACAACATAACGTCTCTTGAGATCACGCAATGTTTAATCTAGAACTTTGAATGCTCTTTTATGTGCCATTGTACATTTATCGCATACGATCAAGGAACAATTTTGAAAAACTTTAAATGAATCTGTTTCTGTTTATTTTACCAAATTGGACCCGCATAAAGATGCGGATTCAATTTGTCAAATAGAAGAATAATGCCAATTAAAATGTCGAGTGGCCTGTCCTACCATCATTAAGAAGAGTACCTCCGGGTGCATAAGCCCACTTTTCTGGTTTTCTACAGTATAACCTCCAGTACGAAACGTACGAATCTGTTAATTGTTTAATGTATTATATATTTGATACTTGCTTATGCGGTTGATGACTAATTTCCCGCGACCTACAGTTATGACAGGACGTGCATTAGATAGATCAAGTGAGGTAACACCCAATTTGCAAATGTTTTAGCATTCATTTTATAAGTCATATCTTCTATATGAACAAGCGCTATGTTGAAGATGTTGTCTGAAAAAATGTTACATCAACCTCAGGAAGTTGATTGTCTTCCTTAAGAAGGACATTTTCCTTATTTTCATTTTATTTCAATGTTTGTTCTCAGAAATCAAGGGCTCCATTCATGGGGCAAACATTTGATCTATATATGAGATATATAGATATCCAATATAGATATTAAAGTGTTTACCTTTCAAACGTTGAGTTAGTAAATGAGTAAATAACATTAATTTTCCTCTCCTTAATTGATCAGTTAACTATATTATAGTATATCTGGCGTGTGTCCGAATTCCATGACAAGAATTCATCGTCTGGTGGAGTATCCAGCTAAGTGTTGTTACTAGAGGCAACATCACTTGGTTAAGGGGCACCATTCACCTATAAGCCAGTGTTCGGTACTCATACCGAGGGGATCACATTTGGGATTCAAATACTTTGTTATTTTGAATATTTGGCCAGGGTTTACTTGTAGGGTTACGTATCCTCATATCAGGCTGTTCTAACAAACCCATGTGCAGAGAAACTTTAGACACCCGAGGATAGTGTTTAGTAAACCTTCAATATTTCCTCACTCAAATTCTCTCCCCTCCTTTTATTTTCATTTTACCTCAGTAAGTGTTCAGTAATCAAGAAGCCCGTTTCTGGGTCATAATTTCTGTATGAGATAGATAGATATCCGAGTGATCAACTGAAGTTCTCTTTTCCCTCTAAAACGGTGAGTTAGTAAAGCAGTGAACACCATTAATTTTCTTCTCCCCAAATGACCATTTAACTATTTTATACTTTAACTTTGTTGTTCTCTTTTGGTCCTACAGAATTCCAGGACATGAATACATATAATCTGTAGCAATATTTAGCTAAGTGCTATTACTTAAGGCAACATCAGTAGAAGAAAGTGCACCATTATTCCTATGAGCTAATGTATATCCGTGTCGAGGGGATCTCTTTGGAGCTTACAATATTATGTTATTTTGAATATTTGGTCAGCGTTTACTTGTAGGGTGAAGTATCTTCATGTCAGGTTATCCCGACAAACCCATGTACAGAGAGGCTGAAGACACTGGAACAATTGTGTCTAGTAGGTAATTCAAACTCTCTCCTCTACATTCTTTGTTAGATTTGACTTCAGTCGAAGTTCTCAGAAATCAAGAAGCACGATTTCTGGGGCTAACCCTTGACCTCTATGTGAGATACATAGATATTATAATATTTCATTAAAGTTTTCCTTTACCGGTCAAACGTTGAGTTAGTAAAGAAGTTAAGAACATTCCTTTCATCTGTCCCCAATTGACCAGTTAACTATGTTATAGTATATCTTTCTTGTGGTCTCTTGGTCTTACCGTATTCTAGGACAATAATTCATCTAGTCTGGTGGAGTATCCACCTGTGTTGTTACTTGAGGTAACATTACTTGGAGTAGGTGCGCCATTCCTCGTATGAGCCAGTGTATAGCCATGTCGACGGGATTTTATTTGGGCTTTGAATACTATGATATTTTGAATATTTTGTCAGTGTTTACTTATAGGGGAAAGTATATTCATGTCATGTTGTCCCGGAAAACCTTGATTGTGTCTAGGAGGAATTCAAACTCACCTAAATGCATCCGAAAGTCATTTGTGATGCGGCACTACACATGTAGTCAACATGATGGCAAACAAATGTCTCAAATTACCTGAAGTTTCCGATATACAGATTACCTGTAGAGTAGAGTTCCAGTGGTTAGAATCCTCAAGTAGTCTATGTGCACTACATGCATTTCTAAATGTATTAATAACTTGACCATTTATAGTTTTAGGGTCTTTAAAGCTCTTTAGACCTCTAACATATTGTAGAAGCAGCTTAAAACAAAGAAAGAAAAGTATCAGCATTTTATACTATCACACCCATCGTAGTTTACCCTCTCCCCAAATAAAAATCAGATTCTACTTTTTTTGGAGGGGGGGACGATTACATGAAAACAACCTGAAAAGAATATCCACAAAAAAGGAATATAAAAAAGTAAATATTTAAGATTTTAAAGTGGGAATAACTTTCCAACATAAATTCAACGTAAAATGAGCACCAACGTCTTGGCCAGTTAGCGGTAAATTGAGACGTGTAACCAAGGTATTCGTTTTTAATTTTGTCTTCCGAAATTTCTTTTTTTAAATTGCTGAATTGTACACAGTTTCAGAAAACAAAGTCTTCACTTTTGGTTTCATATTAGTTTTAGTTTAGTGCTAGGGTTAGTGTTAGGGTTAGGTTAGATGTACCTACAGTATATTTATGACCCCTCCCCCTGAAAAAAATCTAAAAGAAAATGTAAGTTTTTTCATTGCTTAAGAGAAAGCTCTCCCTCTATGTGTATTTATTTACATGGTTTGATCAATTTTTAAGGCATTCCCCCCTCAATACTGTTTTTGAACGGGAACACCTAGATTAATTTCAGCGCGTATATTTATTGTAAAAAAAACAATGCCCCCCCCCCTCCGAAAAAAAGGGAAAAATGTAACATATCCCATACAGAATAATCACGAAGAATTTGTTTTTATTTCGCGTACGAAGAAATCCTTCTAGAATGAAGCAATTTTTATTTTGTTTGGGGAGCGGGATTTTCCACAGATAATATTTAAAATAGTTTTTTTAAAGTGTACTTTTAAACCAATGTTTTTTTTGTGTAAACAATATTTTCGTGTTTGTTCGAATATACATTTTAAGTGAAAATAGTGTTTTAATAACATATCGAATGCAGATTTTTACCGAATAAATTATTTTTATTCTGCTTAATTAGAAATACTTCTAGACTGAGACAACATTTATTTTGTTTGGACTAATTTTTATGTGTGTGTGAAAGTACATATGAAATAGTTTATATTGAAGGTATTGTTTTAATAACGTATCGAATGCAGAATTTTACCTAAGAAATAATTTTGATTCCGCTCAAGCAAAAACTCATCTAGACTGATGCAATGTTGATTTTTTTGAGAGCGGGATTTTCCACAATTATTATCAAATAGTTTATTTTGTAATAATTTTGCCTGTGTAATCCATGTTTTCGTGTTTATTCGAAAATACATTTTAAATAGTTTATATTGAGAATACTGTTTACCTAACGTATCCAATACAGAATATTCCCGAGAAAAGAGTTTGCCTAAGAAGAGATCCTTTTAAACTGAGCAATGCTTATTTTGTTTGGATAAATGGTTTCTCGTTTATTAGAAAATACATTCTAAATAGTTTATAGTGAAAGTATTGTTTTAATAACGTATCCAATACAGAATAAAACCGAATAAAGTAGTTTTTACGCCTTTGAAGACAACTTTGTAGACTGAGGCAATGTTTATTTTGTTTGGAGAACCGGATTTTCCACACACAAAAACCAACCCTGTGCGTAACTGTGAAGTTGCATCTTTCGGGACGAAGAAGTGTTTATATTCGCTTAATAGTACTTATAAATTAACCTGAAGAAAATTAAAACACTAAAAAAATGTGATATTTCAAGTCAAAATAAAAAATGTACTTACATGTGAAAGCAAATGTGGTCATTTCTGAATGTCTGAGGCGATTTGTTTGTTAAAACGTAATCCGTTAACCCAGAATTTAAAAGCGCCAGGCTATATGAATGGCTGAATAATCTGCCCTTAATCTGAATTATTTAGCTGATTTAACCGGAATTCATTTCTATTAAAAATGACCCGTTTGTGGGAGTAGAGATTAAAGTGGATATTTAAAAGTGCGTAAAAATCGAAACCACTTCCTCTTTTGAAGTTTTTTTATGAGAGTAAGATAATCCGGAAAAAGATAGGAAATGTTGAAAAAAGAAATAAATGAATAATTTCTGGAAACAGTCTTGAGTGGTTATGCTAATTGGATTGCGAAAAAGATTAGCATATGCAGGTTTTGCTTATTTTCTTTTTATTTCTTAATAGGGACGAAAGAAAAAACGATTTACTTTATTATAGCAACTAATGTTTGAATACGGCTGAAATAACGATATTTATTTCTAGTGTTCTGCTTTCATTCATAATATTTATTTATTTATGAAAAGTTACCCGCTTTTTGAAAAAAATAATTTTAAACACATTTAAAATGACTTCTTAAAAGATTCATCCTGTTGTGTATGGAAATTTCTTTCTTTTAACGTGTATAATGGAACAATTAGAATGGATTGATGTGAAAACCTGCGATGTAAATTGTGTGAGTTATGAGACATCGGTTCGAATATTGTTGAAAGTAAAAACTCGAAACTATTTAGTCCCGTTATGAGAAAATATTTCAGGTGAAGTGAATAAATGCTCGTGTTCGTTGGTGATACGCTGAGTTTAAAGAGGAAACGAGTTTAGAGATTACTGAAAATATATTAATAACTGAAGAATAAGAAGCGTATCAGTTACATGATCGGAATTGATCGTATGAAATGAAGTCTAACCCATTTCTTTTATTTAATTATTTAATTTCTTAAGTGAAAAGTAATTTTAAAACTAATAAAAAATGTTCAAGCTAGAATTAATTCGAGACGAAACATCAACACTTATTTAATCAACAAGATTTTCATAATTTTGTTTAAGAGAACCATCACATTAATCATTAATGTTGTTGATATGATTGTAGAAAAAGAAAAGTCATATAGGAAAAAGTTCATCTTTTGATTAGAACGAAATGTCTAGTTGCTTGGTTTACTATTTAGAATTTGATAAGATCTTAAAAACATTTAACAAATTATTTTTCTAAAATTTTTATTCAATGTAATAGTATCGTGGTAATAATGTTGTGACAAAAGTTACACAGTAAATTACCGATGAGAATTTCATTGTCAATTGAAATGAAACGTTAAATAACACTTTATCCCCCTCTTTCTCCCTTCCCCTCATCTCTCTCTCTCTCTCCCTCTCTCTCTCTCTCTCTCTCTCTCTCTCTCTCTCTATATATATATATATATATATATATATATATATATATATATAGTAGTTAGCGCGTTTCCCGGCGTTGACCGGAAGAAATATAAAATAATGAATTAAAATTTGTCAACATCAGACATGACGCAAATAGGTCACATCAGACAATTTTAATGTTTAGAATAGTTGTCGGTTTCGAATTGTTAAAGGGTGAAAGGAGGAAGAAAGGAATGAAGGAAGGTAGGAAGGAAGGGAGGAAGGAAGGAGACGCGGTTGTAGGAGTTTTCCTGCACATCCCATTGTACCCGTATTTCCCAAACACCCGCTCAATCTATGATAATGGGCACTTTTAAAATCAAAGTGACCTACAGAGCCCTATTAAATCCAATTAACCTCTGTTATTTTTGTATAGGAATTCCATTTTTTGTGAGGAAAGAAAAAAGGAAAAAGAAAAATGAGTATGTCTTCTGAGAACTAATAAAACACACAACTATAATTAAGACGCCTGCAGAGCACTAATAAACAATGTGTATACGAAGAGAAATGGTGATATTCACAATAGTTAAAGTACTACCTATTACATTGATTTCTATTCAAATTACTAAATAATAACGTTTAAATTTAAAAATTCGGCCCATAGTTCTCCCTCCCTCGTAGGTAAAAGTTTAACAATGTTAAAAACAAATTGTGTGAGTCGACTAGAATCGAACACTAAACCTTTTAGTCTTGTATCTACGGCGATAACCACTCAGCCACGTAAGCAAAGATTCGCCAGAAGGCGACCAAATGTAGTGTCTACCAGTCACACGTTTGGGGGCATTTCTATACGAATAAATCGATGTTTTTTCCATCTTTGGATATTATGCGTGTAAAAGGTGTAGGATTCAGAACTTGTACACTTTATGTGTTTCTGTTGAGTAGTTTGACGTATATGGACTTAATTCGGAAGTCGAGTCGCTGAAGAAATTGTAGCCGCCATGTTTATTGAGGAAACACTGCATTAATTGCATTCTCTAAGAACCGGAATGAGTAAAAAATAGGTAGAAATAATGTAGTTTCATATTCTCGAAAATCAGATAAATTAACGGGAGCGTCCATTAATGTTGTATATAGTAAATTAATAGCAGCGGTCGTATATTTTAGCTTGGCTGCTGCGTCTCTTCCTCTTGTGACTGAAGAGTTCCACTGTTAACCGAGCGGGTTCAGTTAATTGTTTAAGTGAGTTAATTTGAAAGACTTCCATAAGTTAGGCAGTTAGCTCAGTCAGTAACGACTAACACTGCAGTTAATTATTTGTTACAAATTGTGTACATTGATCCATTGGTCCTTCCATAAACCTTAGCTTTTTGGCTAAGATCAGAGTGCAGTATCTGTTCCTATGGATGCTACACTCTATAGACCGGTGCCGTATTGGCCTTTGGGCCTTGATTCCGTGATCTGTTGTGGTTTTCTTTCACACCCTTTGAGAAGGGGTTAGTTTAGTGCTAATCACATGAGGCGCCCCTACCGGGAAATACAGGCGGGGTTGTCCAGGCATTTTTTGTAAGCCAAAGCTTCATTTTGTTAGTTTTCAAAATAAAATTAACGTTGATTTGTTTTTACTTTTCGATGTTTTATTAAGTGTATTAACTTTTATGTTATACTTAACCTTTTCTCGGTACTTTTTCAGTTTAAGAACCGCGCTGAAATAACGTTATTATTTAGAAACCACTAATAAATGAAAGAACACACAATATTTAACACTAAGTTTATGATTTGTGTCTTACAAAACTAATTATAACCTCCTTTTGGAAGCTAACCTCTCTAATATAACCAAAATAGAAAACATAGAATTTGTATATCGAGTACGAAATTAAAATCTAGTGGGGTTTTTTTTTCGGAGGGGGGGGGGCGGAGATTATTTTTTCTATCTAGCGAATTACTAACGTCGATTACTTCACTAAAAAAGTAAAATAAAGAAAAATCGACGTTAATTCTATTTCGTAAAGTATCCAAATAAAAATAAACCGAAAAAAAGTGTATTAGTGGGTGAATAAAATGTCAATTCAATGCTTATTTTTAATATTGAAGACGATCATGTAATTTTAAATGATTGCGATTGATTGGTTCATGAGTTACATGAGACAAAGCTGGCGGTCAGTGGTGTCTTATGGCGGTATGTGGCGACAACAAAAAGTGCTGCCGCGCACTTTTTCTGTAACTAAGTCTGGATGGTAAAACAAAGAATGCATTAAAAAAAATTATGTGTGCTATTACTCATCTATCGCGGAAAGAAAAAACAACAATTATTTTAGAATGCAGATTGGGGAATCAATTTTGCATTTTGGTTTCTTCGGAAACAAGTCAGTCATTTACATTTCTTTAATAGTTCAAAAAATTGGATGAATTACTTTGTGATCTTTAGAAATCTGAAAGGAATTTAGAAACATTTAAAATTATCGAATAGAAAGGAATTTAAACTGGCATGAGGGTTTGCTAAGAATTTAGATTCTAGCAAATCGATGTTCAACAGAAAGAAAGAGAAGAAGGAGAGGGAGACCGAAGCCTTGCTCCCAATGTTTCACTAAGCAAAAGAAGTGAGCACAGTTATTTGTAACAATTTTACAAGTTCAGTTTATAGGAAGGGTAGGCTGGAGACCTCAAGTTTCCAGTTTCGATTCACAGTCTCGGCTCTCAGCTCAAATTTATTTATTGTTTATTTATGTATTATTTAGTGGTTTAGATGTGCCTTTATTTTTTTTAACGAATAATTAAATAAAATGTTTGTTGTTTTACACTTACAAATATATTTTAATAAAATGTTTTTAGCTGCCTACAAACACATTGGATGTATTACTCTGTGACCTTTATAAATCTGAAAGGAATTTAGAATCATTTAAACTGTTGAAGATAAATAACTTTAAACTGGCATGTAGGTCTCCAAAGAATTAGTAATAAACACAAGTATAACCATTCATAACAAACCAACATTTGTTAATTTAAATATATTACTGTTACCTAATTGTGCCAGAAAAATAAAACAAAGACATTTTGACGGTAATTCAACTTACCCGATATTCAATACCGCCACTTTTTCTCTGCCTTTCTCTCTGCAATCCAAATCGCTTCTGTTGCTTCCCAGCTGTCTTCTTCATTCATATCAGCTGATCTCCACATATGCAAATCAGACTTGACTATGAAAATTGCATTCATGAAGAGAAGCCCTACTTTACTTTGCAGACATGACATGTGAAGCACCTCATCCTCTTTCCTGCTGGCAATTGTCACTCTTCATTGTCACAATTACAAATTCACATTATTAACAAGTTAAACATAGTAATGACGTATCAAGTACAGAATATTGTCGACAAAAATTAGGTGCATCTACAGAATTTGAACCGAACCAAACTGACTCAGAGTCGAATGTTTTTTTCTGGAGGGCTATATAGTTAGATGAGATGAGTACCTGTCTCAGGAGTGTAGCATTCATCGAAACAGGTACTACGCTTTGAATTATTTATTTGTATAAAATATAAAAGATTTACATTCAAAACCAATTAGGCACAAATACTACACTTTGATCTCAGTCAAAAGGACGAGAAAGAAATTAAAAATATATTTCCCGACTAATTTTGTAACGAAAAAACAGGGATATTTTTTCTTATTAATTTTTGTTTATTTGTTATCTCATATAAAATTGTTTTAATGGCAATCTGTAGTTCAAGATAAATATTTTTTTAAATAAGTTTGAAATAAAAAATAAACGCCATCTGCGTGTGTTTTCTCAACAGACAAAGAGAGAGAGAAAGAGAGAGAGAGTGAGATCAAATTTGACTCGAGACGTCAAGGTTGCGAGTTCGAATCCACTCTCAGCGTCAAATGTATTTATTGTTTATTTATGTATTATTTAGGTGTTAAGATGTGCCCTAATATACTTCTTACGTCTACAAAAATTCTCGAACTCAGACAGGCAGAAATCCTGACATCCTGACATCGTGACAGAGAACCTCTTCATTATATTATAAGTAGACAAACTGGAATGTGTATCTTAAATAGAAGTGTTTGACATGTAAAAGTTTCCTATAAACATGAGATCAATAGTCCTGTGTCTTTACTCGACTTCTTTAAAGAAATAAAGGCTCTTTTCCCATATGTTGCACATTGAAAGTCATCTATGTATAAGTATTATTTTAAGAGTAATACGATATATCTGAATAGTAACATGGTTAAGATATCAGGCTGAAAACATCAATGTTGCTGTGCAAGAAAACTCTCCTTAATACTGTGATATCGTATATTCGAACCGGGAAACGCAGGATAAACCTGCTATTATATATATATATATATATATATATATATATATATATATATATATATATATATATGCATTTACAATATGTATACATTTTTATTTATGCAAACACGATTATAACTAAATATGTGCATACAATCTCATTGTCACTAACACGCTTCTTAGACAAATACACAAATGCGGCACCACTTGACAACACGTGCAATCAAGACATTACTATCTTATAGACTATATTCGGTTTCACACACGTGATAGGAGATATGTTCTAATTACAAAAGCTGCTCCACTCACCGAGGACTCCTGTACAGACCATCTGTTAGTTATCTCAATAATGAAAATCAAGCTGCAGCGTAGGAAGAAAAACTGAAATACACATAAGAGTTCGTCGTCGAATTGCTGCAGGATCCGACAAAACAACCACCTCATCAGCATCCCGCCAGTGCTGAAGAACATTGGCAAAGGCTGAAGTCAGCTATGTTGGACGCATGCGGGCAGTCGATTGGTGTAAAGAAATATAAGAATCAAGTCTGGTTTGACGAAAATGACAAAGAAATATAAGATCTAATCGAGCAAACAAGAAAAGCGCTCGCGTCACATCTCATTCGGAAGCCAAAAAGAGGAAACATTGAATAATTAAAAGACCAAGTAAAAACATCTACAAAAGCCATTAAAAACAACTGGTGGACGAATACATCTAAGGAAATACAACTTTATGTTGATAAAAACGACATGAATAATTTCTTTAGTGCAACTATAATTCTCTATGGTTCCAGCACACATAATAGTGATGGCTCTCGAATTCTCAAAAGTAGTGGAGAAATAATAGCCTTGTAGGAAGAACACTTTGAAGATCTGTTAAACTGACATCGTCGTCGACAAAAATGCGACAATGCAATACATCAAATCCCGCAACGATCTGTGGACGATTCATTGAGCAAAATTCCCTCTCATGAAAAGGTAAAGACTACCGCCCTTGCTTTGAAAAATAATAAGGCTGTCGGTGTGTACAACATCCCTGCTGAAATCTATGTCGGTTGGGCCACTCTTGTATTTACAACTGCATCAAAATATGCGTACAGGAGCAAATACCAACTTATCTTAGCAGAGAGACTAACACCTCTCGCTGAGCCTGTTTTACCCGAGTCACAATGTGGCTTTCGACCGGTTCGTGGCACAAACGACATGATAGTCAGTTTCAGGGAAAATAGCGAGAGAAACAGCAACCTCTATATATGGCTTTCATTGATTTAACAAAAGCCGAGAAAATCTTATCAAAAGCTGGTTGTCCAGAGAAGTTCTATCAAAATAATGAAACTTCTTCACAACGATATGACTGTAACGGTAATCACAAATAGCAGCTCTACAGATCCGTTTAAAAAAAGCTGGGGTCAAACAGGGATGGATAGCCGCACCGACCTTGTTTTCAATCTTTATTGTGGCTGTACTGCACCTAATGGATGGTCAATTTCTATCTGTTATATCCATAAACTACAGACTGGATGGTGGAGTTTACAATGTGAGATGTTTGAAGGCCAGAACTAGAACAAATTTTGATTCTCTTATTGAATTTCAATATGCAGATGATAATGCAGTTCTGCTCTGACTGAAGAGGACTTACAAGCCTCGATTAATGCATTTGCGGATGCATACTCCAAACTAGGACTAAAACTCAACGTTTAAAAAACTGATGTGTTATTCCAGCCATCACCTAAAGTTAACAACAGAAACCCTCCTAATATCTAACTAGGCGGAGAATTGCAAGAAAACGTGGATAGCTTCGAGTACCTGGGTAGCCACCTCGCTTCCAATGTCACCATTGACGACGAAATCCAATATCGTATTAGGTGCGAAAGTGCTGCTTTCGGTAAACTTCGTTCCAGAGTCTTTGATGATGAAAATGTATAGCTTCATACCAAAATAGTAGTGTATCGAGCAATTGTACTTCAAACACTCTTGTATTCATTGGAAACATGTACGACATCTTATAGCACTTGAGCTAAATGTTGGAGCTAGGAAGGTTAGAAGACAGAAGAAGCGGTACAAGGATTGTTTTAAGGAAGATATGAAAGGGTGTGAAATTCATCACACAACATAGGAAGCGAGTGCACTTGAGAGAATAGAGTGGAGAAATGGAATAAAGTATGGTGTGGAAAGATTTGAAAGTGAACGGCGTCATAACGTTGAAAAACTGAAAGCAGCAAGAATATTGCGCCGAGAAAATCAATTGGCAAATGATAATGCATGCCTGATTTGTGATAGGATGTGTGGATCTCCAATAGGACTGGTTTTTCATATGAGAGTCCACAAATGAAGCCCCTGGAAACCCGTATACTCGATTCGAATGTCGGCCCTGATGATGATGATTATGAGGTATTATATATAAAAAAAAATGTAATTGCATTAAGAAAAATACCGCCAAATACTAATTTCGGGTAAGGGATAAAAATTCTCAGAGTAATATCACTGAAAGGAAAGATTACGAAATCAAACCTGTTTATGCTTTTGTACTACCTCGTCCCAATCAACAAACACCAGCTACTGTAGGGACTGTTTGCGAGGTGTTATCATATAAAATGGATACTACTATCATTAAAAGAGGTCTCTCAATCACGATTAACGCTGGTAGGAATCATTCATCATTAGAACATCGTTGGATAGCATAGTAGATACCGATAAGAACCATGGTATAATCTCACTGGATCGACTAGTCAATTGGTTGTCTTCCTATTCTTTTATAAGAGACATTTATAGCGCATTAATGGTAAACCATTACACAATGTGCTGTGGATCAAGGAGTCACTATAGTAGTAGTAGTGGTAGTAGTAGTAGTAGTAGTAGATATATACGAGATTATTATTACTACTACTAAAATAGTAGTAGTAATAGTAATAATCTCGTATATAATCTATACTACTAGTAATACAAATAAGAAGAAGACTAAGAATACACATTTACAAGTGCACACCTTCTAAACTGCTTCAGCTGTTGATAATAATATTTAATTATTAATTAATTCTTTAATGCACGTTTTATTTCATCAGTCGATGTTGTTAAGGATTCTTTTTTTAAACAAAAATAAATAATTTGTCACAAATACCAATCGCAAATATGCGTAAAGAAAATTAAGTATACTCTGACAGTAAATCAATATCCTCAGATAGAACTGATATCGATTAGATAGAAAGTCGACTCAATAGGCTTACATTTAATCACTTTAACTCGCTACAATTGTTATCGACATTTTAAATCAACAAACTTATTCGAATGCTTGTTACATTTTTCTTTCGTCCACACATATTTTGTACATTCCTTTTTCTTAAACACGTTCATTTAGATTACAATGAAGCATTAAAACAAAGTGGATATTAAAACACCCAAATTAAATTCACCAAACCTATACCTCCCAACAACAGACACATAAATTGGGGTAGAAAAATTATTTGGTTCACACCTCCATATAATAACATGGTTAAAACCAAACTCGGTAAAAAAATGTTTAGACTTAATTAATATACACTTTCCTCCCAACAATATACTGCATAAAATCTTTAATAAAGACACCCTCAACTTAAGCTATAGTTGTGCCGAAAATTTAGAAAAAATAATAGAAAACATGATAATAAAATTCTTAATAGAAAAAAACTACTGCAATGAAAACAACAAATACTAAGGCTTGTAACTGCACACAAAAAAATGCCCATTACAACAAAATTGCCAAATAACTCAATCAGTATATCAAGCAA